>CM068953.1:6066811-6087919 GCA_035128595.1 Eptatretus atami
CAAGTGCGATGGAGTTTCGTACCGACGAATCGCTGCATACATCGCTAATCGCAGCTGTTCCTCATCAGCCGATGTTTGTAAGCCATGGTGATACAGCCAACAACGGTGTAGTTGACTTATTTTATGTTAACAGTGGTTGGGTTGTTGTTTTTGTAAATAGACAATGTTAAGGTGATAAAGCAAACGAAGTACATATCCAGTATTAACATGGGTTCCGGTGTCTTGGTTAAATTTGACAAAATTTTAAAATGTCACCTTCACCTCGGAGAGTTCCAGTTCCAGAGCGGGGTACACAAGATGGTATCCACAGTTCGAGTCGCATCCCTCAAGGGAATCACACGTATAATCTCTTAAAAATGGTATGTGCTTTGAAAGTGACGGGTGATATTGCTATCCTGTTGAACTCTGTTTTACTACCCATTTCCTCAATCCTGTACTAATGCCGGCACACATGACCATCCTCCCTCTACCCCCCCCCCCTGCTTCCCCTCAAGTCCCCCGACAAGCACAAGTCCAGAAATGCCCATCCCCTCTGCACACTTCCTCGCTCTCCTCCTCTCACTCTCCCATCCTCCTCCCTCTCCCTCCCCCTCCTCGTTTCTTCCCCTCACTCCTCCTGCTTTTGTCGATATAATGCATCTTGGTTATACAGTTCAGACAATTGCAATTGCAGTGGGCAATGTACTGACACCAGAGACCTATACACCGACTCAAAATGGACGTATGATTTTCTTTTTCAGGTGACAACTGTGGTTGGAGTCGGGCCAGCTGTCCAACCAATGGGGCAAAGGCAGTCCGTCCACACATACGTGCATACATAGTCCAAAAACGAACTGGCCTTTTTCATGTATTAGATGAGTATTTAACAAAGTTTTAAACGGAAATTTATTTTTCTTTCTTCCACCAAAACCACAGCTTTGTTAAAGAGCAGTCGTGACTGTGGTGCAAAGTGATTCCTGAAATATCTTTTTTTTGTTTGTTATGCATTTGTTGACATGTGAGATACAGCAGGCTGATTGGTATTCCAGCAGGAAGCGATCTTGTGAGTCTGCAATAGAGTGGCGTTTTGCACTTGCTCGTTTTGCCTTACAAAGAGATGCATGAAATGAACCTCGAGCGGGTGATGTTCATTGTGCCCTCATGTTTTTATTTTCTATTTTTGAAGCTCTCATGTATCCCATGACCGAGCAGATTGTTCGGGGGCAGAGGCATTTTGCACTTTCCACGGGGAAATAGACCAATCGGTGCCGAAATCTCGTCCTTGGACCAGGTTTGGCCATTAATTTGCAATTTGCTCTGGGGTGCCCGCAGATAACTCGCCTAGTCTTCAATGGAAAGATACCGAGAAATCTTCAACCTCCACCAGCAATCAAATCCAGCAGACGGGTCCCCGTCGAGCGTCGGTCCACTAGATGGCCCACAACCCTCCCCGCCTGTGTGGCGTCAAACCGACAGTTTTTGGTCGGGCTGAGAATCGAGCCCACGTTATAGACTGCTCAAAGGTGAGTGCACTACCTCCACGCCATCCTGCTTCTAATCAACACCCCTGATTTATCGCAAGAGCCATTGAAGCCGAACTCCCCTGCTAAGAAGAAAGTTTCACAAGTTCCATAACTCCAGCAGAGCACACTGGAATATGATCCTCTCCATTACAAGCTGAAACACCTTGTGAGTTCCCGTTGTTGGTTTATGCTGATTTGATGCTCAATGTATTTGAAAGCACCAGTGCGTGATTGCTTTGGCTTTCATATCGGAGATGAGTTGAAAATTTATCCTCCCTGTGTTCATTGTGCGGGGAGACGTCACGCAGTGCATGGACCGAAGCTTTGGCCGAGGCAGTTTGGTTTTTGCTTTGATCCCACGACGATGATGATGTTGGCAAGCTTTGACTCAGCACGCCTTTGTGCGTTTTGTGAGCATGGAGGCTGGGGGGAGGGGGGCTACTTTGGGTTGGGAGGGGGGGGGTACTTTTTTTCTTATAAATCACAGCAAGCTAGTCCTTCTCATGATGCTTTCAGCTTTGCGCAGTTGGGTATTATAGAATGGCTGTTTATCACATATTTAAATGTGACACCCACAGAATATGTATATTCACGACAACTGCGTACCGATTTGGAAGAATTTGTGCCGAACTGTAGCAAAATAACCATGGGCTATTATACGAGAAACTTCAACACAGAAAGAGGCCATTTGGGCCGTTCGACCCGTCAAAGCCTGTGCCAGTATTGCCAACCTCTGATTGTTTATCCGTTTTCCATACTTTTTAAATGCTCAGCACGAAGCAACTGGAAGCGGTGCGTGCCGTTTTTAGATTCTTTGGGATGACTCGGCCAGGTTCGAACCACTGACCTCGCAGACTCAGAGCGGCCGCTCGAACAGATGTTTCTTTCGATATTCACCGTCCTTTTTGTAAAACTCATTTGATATCTCTGTGTGTCATGCTTTTGATGCCAAAACGGTAAAAAATAAAGTTTCTTTTTTTTTAGTGTCCATCGTCGAGGCTCGTGGAAGAGCAAGCACACTGAACTGATAAAGATGTAACTGACAAAAACAGGACCCTAGACGTACATGCATGGAGAAAGAAACTCCAAAGAGGAAAAACTGGAAAATTAAGAGGGATTTGGGTGGAGTTAACAAGTTTTTTTTCTTCTTCTTTAATTGAAATTCATTCTGAACAATGCTGAGAGCGACTAAATGCGAAGGGTTACAGAGAAAAAGAAGAAAAGGAAAAACAGGCAAAACCTTCACCGACTCCTGAAATGAGGAAACCTCTTCACAGGACCACTGTGCAGGAGGGGATAACTAGGCCAGGTGGAAAAATATTTTTTCCTACCCCCATTAGAAAAGAAAAAGGGTAGAAATGATCATGGTTTTGGATTGGGGACGATCTGAGATAGTGGTGAACAGCTGTCTTGAATAAACCGAGCTGTTAGACAGACCTGGAGGGAAGAATGAGATTGAAGATGTGGAAGTTGATTCCATAGGTTGGAGAAAAGAGGAACAAATGAGTGAAGGTGAGCAGTGATCCTGCATTTAGGTAGTTTCACCAGAAGAGGGTTGATGGTGGACCGTGTGAGCCCGACAGCAACCTGGGAGGGACAATGGTTGGGAAAAGCAAAGGGTGGAAGACCAGAAAGGAGGCGGTAGAAGACAGAATCCACCGACCTGTGTGTGATGGTGGTGTGATAGGCCCGAAGACTCAGCTACAGCATGGAAGATTCCAATGATCTGGAAGGACTTGGTTTCCACGGCATCAAGCCGAGCAAGAACATGAGGAGGGGAGAGCAGTACTCCATGAAGATGCAGATGAAGGCCTTGTTTGAGGAAAGGACCCCCCCCCCCCCAAAAAAAAACATTTGCTCAGGTGAAAAAGAAAAGAAAGCATATTTTTAAAAAATACTTAGTTGAGGCTCATATAAGGGCGGACACTAAGAGAACATACATCAAAGGGAGCAGGAGACAAGAGGGGGCAATAGAGGTAAACACAAAAACAGTAGGGAACAGGGACATCAGCAGATCTCTGGAAGAGAGAGGGATGGGGTGAGGTACATGAGGTAAACAAGGTGGATACTATAGGGACTCTCAGTAAGGAAATGGACTTTGAAGGAGGTGGGCTTGGGGTGGGTTAACGGGGGTAGAAAAGATCATGGTTTTGGATGGGGGAAGATATGAGATGATTGTGAACAGCTGTTTTGAAGACCTGGACGGAAGAGTAGGATTGAAGAGAGTGTAGGAGGTTGTTCAAAGGTGGGAAAAAGAGGAATTGAGGAGTGAAGGTGACAGTAATTCTTGATTTTGGCAGTTTCACTATAAGGGGTTGCTGGCAGTCCTTGAGCGCTCTGGAAATTTGGAGGGGACAGATCACAGAAAAAGTGGGGTGGGGGGGGGGAGGCCAAGAGGAGATGGAAGAAGATGGGAAGACCAACAACCTGTTTGTTGTGAGAGAGAGTGAGAGTAAGAGCCCCAAAGACTCAACTTCATTGTGGGAGATACCAATGATCCCAAAAGCCTTGGTTTCCACAGCGTGAAGCCAAATTAGGTGTGAGGCAGGAGCACCAGCCCAGAGGGAAGAGCAGCACACTAAACTGTGATTGTAAGCTTTGTATTTGGTTCAGAGCCCAGGTGTGCCAAGAAAGGACTTTGCACGATGGAGGATGCCCAGTCGGCGACTGGCTTTGAAGGCCAGCATGGAAATGTGGCTTTTCCAGGAAAGATCATGGCAGATAGTGAGGCCCTAAAGCTTGAGAGACAGAACTTCTTCAAGAGAATTGTTGAGAAAGTAGAAGGGGGTGTTCTGCAGAGAGTCCTTTCCGAGAGATATAGTGAGAGTGTGAGATTTGTCAGGATTGAAGGACATGTTCCAAGTGTTTGACGAACTTGTGATTTTATTCAGATCTCCAGAATGTGAAGAGGCTACTGCCTGCCAATCAGACGGGTGACAGATGGTATGGAAGAGGGTGGAGTCATCAGCAGAGAGATAAAAAGGATTTTCCAGATAGTCAGAGAGATCTTTGATGAAGATTATAAAAAGCACTGGGCCCAGAACACTGCCTTGAGCAACTCCAGCCTGAACAGGAAGAGGAGATGAGAGAATTCCATTAAGAGCCACACATTGATTACGACAGGAGAGGACGTCTGCGAGCCATGAGAGGAGATTTCCTTGGATACCATAAGAAGAGAGTTTGGTGAGCAGGGTGGAGTGCCAGACCATATCGAAAGCTCACATTATGTCAAGGGAGATGGCTTTGATCTTGGCATTGAGGACAACAATCCATTGTTAGGAAAGCAGAAGCAGCATATTCAGGGTAGAGTGACCTGGTCTGACTCAAAATTGATGATCAGAAATAAAGCCATTGGAGAAGAGGAAGGATTTAATATTGGAATAGATGATGGATTCCATGACCTCACAGATGATTGTGAGCAGGCTGATTGGTCTGTAGTTGCAGGGATCTGTTTTTGAAACTTTTTTTTTGTATAGCGGTAATGTTTGCTGATTTCCAAGCAGATGGCAGATGACATTGGGCAAATGAGAGGATGAATGGAACAGAGAGAGGGTGGGCAAGAACAGAGGAGCAACTTTTTAGGACACGTGGGCTGATGCCACCTGGTTCGGTTGCAGAATCTGAGGTGAGGTTTGACAGCAAGCTCTTCACCATGTCAGAAGAAAAAACAGAGTCCACAGACAGTTGGGTGTGACTGGGTATGGTGGGTATAGAAAGCGATGGGTTTTGGACACAAGATTTTGATGCAACCACCAAGTTTAGGCATTCAGCCTTTTCACGTGCGGTATCAGCAGTACTGCCATTTGAGGTAAGGGAGGGGATGGAGGGGGAACATACACCATAAACAGATTTGTTTCGACGCCACCAGGATTTGGAGGAAGGAGAGACATTTGAGAGTTCATACTTGTGATTAGAAAGATGTTTTCTGGCTCTCCTGAGGGTCGACACACACTTGTTCCGAACTTTATGGAAGGAACTGAGATTACCCTCAGTTGGGTTTGCTTTCCATGAGGCAAAGGCAAGTTGTCTCAGGACAACTGCCTCGTCACAAGCTACAGTGTACCATGGGCGGGAGGAAATGTAGGACAACTGAAGACGAGAGGGGATAAATCTGTCCATGAGAGAGAGCAAGTTTCTTTGAAAGAATTTCCAGGATGAGTTGATGTTGGAGAAAGCGATGTGAGACAAGTCTTAAAGATTGATGGCTGCTTGGAGACGCTGCCAGTCGGCCTGACTGAAATGCCAGACTCGACTGTGCTGAGGTGGTTCTCTGATAACAGCCACAAATATCCACTTTGACAAGCATGTGGTCAGAAGAACCGATTGGAGCGGAGGAAGAACAGCAGATATTTTCATGGCAATTTGTCAAAATCAGATCCAGAAGAGATGGAGTATCATTGGTTGAGACCCGGGTCGGGAAGTAGACAGATTGTGTCAGTCCCAATGCGTCGCAGAAGTCTTTTGTTGAAATGCCATGGTAGGTGAGAGAGATACCCACACCCAGCCGACTGGCATGATGACAATTGAAGTCACCACATATGAGGAAGAAAGAGGATAGAAGTTGGTCCTTGGTTTTGGATAATGAGGCGTAAATGGAGTCCTCACTGTTTGGTAGACGGTACAGTACTCATATAAACATGAGGTGGGAGTGGAGAGGAAGCCGTAGCCACAGGTATTCCTGGGGGTTTGGTGAAGTGGGGGCAGTACATGGAGTGTGAGGAATTGAGTTTTTTATGGAGAGCAACTCCGCCGACAGGATGAGGCTCAGGTCTGTCATACCGGAGGAGGGAGTAACCAGTGAGAGAAGCTGAGGAGTCAGAGCCATCTTGAAGGAGGAAAGTTTATGTTAAACAGATTATGTCTGGTTTGTCAGTGACAACCTGTATGGAGAAATCTGTCTGGTTAGAGTGAAGGCCTGGATGTGTGAGGTCCACACCGTTAAGGAGGAGGGAGCGGAGGAGGTGTTGGGTTCAAGAGAGGGGTAAGGGAGGGTAAGATGAGGGAGGAGAGGGGGAGGTAAGGAGAGTTGTTGGCAGTGTTTACCGAGGGAGGGATCGGAAAATGTAATCATTAAATGAGATGTCGACAATTGATTCCTGACTTGAATTGTTAGAAGTTGGGAACCCGCTACTGAGGAAGCTGTTCCAAAGAGAGGTAGTGCAGGGGAAGAAGGAGGAGGCATGGCAATTGGTGTGGAGGGAAGGGAGGGTTACACAGAAAGGGTGACGAGTATAAGCTTGATGGGTGTTACGGACAGAGTGAAGAGGAGGAGGGACAGAAACAGTTTGGCAGAGGACTGATTGTGGTATTAGCAGTCTGGAAGTAGCACTGCGAATGGACTGCTTGATGGTGGGCGAAAGGTTGGAGATTGCTCGCCAAAGTAGGATCATTAGTCAGTTGGATAGCCTTTGCTGGAATGTTATCCAGAATATCGCTGATGATGGAGGAGCACCGCTCCAGACATAGAAGGAGAGTATTCCATGACTGGTTTGACTTCAGATTCTTAGAGGGTGAGAACCTGATCAGAGTTGAAGTACTTGCGAGCTCTGAAGAGGAAACCTAGTTTATTGGAGGCAGATTTGGTGATATTGAGGACTTGCCACTGCCAGGGTATTGCTGGAGATGGTGACACCGAGCATATTAATAGAGCAGGACTGTTGGAGTTGAGAGCTGGACATGAGAAGAAGAGGAGTGGCTGCATTGATCTTGCTGGGTCGGAGGACGGTTTGAGTCTTTGACTGATTGAAGGAAACAAGGTTGACAGAGCTCCATTGGGGGATGCGATTGAGGTCACACTTGATAGAAACAACATTTGAGAGGCAATCCGCAGTAAGAAACTGGGAGGAGGTGTACTGGGATTTGTAACTAGTGGAGGAATGGAGTGTAGAGTTGTTAGAAAAGCAATGCACAGGATTGTTCGTAGCTGTGAGGAGGTCGTTGATGAAAAGAAGAAAGAGGGAGGGTGAGATGAAAGAACCTTCAGGGACACCAGAATTAATGTGGTGGGGGTCAGAGAGGGCACAATCAATGTAGGTAGAGATACACCCAGTGAGGAAGCTGGAAAACCAGATGTGCTGATCCTGAATACGATACATTGGGAGCTTCTCCAGGAACCCTTTGTGCTCGACTTTGTGAACAGGCATTGCCGATGTCCAACACAACAACTCTACTTTCTCCATAGTGCTTGAGAGCTGAAGATCATTCATTGGCAATGTAGGTAGGCCAGGAGGTCACCAGTGGACTTGACTTTGCAGAAGCCATATTGGTTGTCATTGAGGAGAGAGCAGGATTTGAGGTGGGTAAAAAGTTGTTCATTGATGAGAGACAACTTAAGGAATACCATCTGGACCATTGGCTTTGTTGGTGACATTGGAGAGTAAGGTCTGGCGAACCTTGTGAGTGGAAGATTTGATGAAAGGCATGAGGAGTTTGATTTAGGAAAAGCATTAGGAGTTCTTTTAGAGTCATCCAGAGGAGAGTTGTCTGAAAACTGTGGGGCAAAGGGTGTTGCATTTAGGAGGGCTGGAGAGGGAGCCATCAGGGTTGTTGAGAGGAGGAAAAGATGACTCGTAGAAGTTGGTGGAGATGCACTTGACCAAAGATGACAGGCACGATCGCTGTTTGTCAGAGAGAAGCGAGCTTGCCATATCGAGGTGGCTTTGGCGGCGGAGATGATGCACTTGCAGTTGTTGCAGGCAGTCACATAAGCACCACGACGATAATGTGTGAAGGCAAAGCTTTCCAGGCTTTGAAGAGGCAGTTTTTCAAGGAGACGGTGGAAGCACAATGATAAGAGAACCACTTGAGGGACAAGACCTTTTTCCACATTTGGATGAGTGGGGTATGCGAAGAATCATGCGTAGAAAGATGATTTCAGTGATTTTTTTTGTCTGTTCCAGAGGAAGCATCAGCGGAGAAACAGGCTTTTGAATTTTAAAAGGTTTTAAATTTGTTTCGCAAATTTTTTGAAATTCCATTACAGTTTTGCATTGTCTCCAATGGAGAAATGGAAGTACACCATTTTGAGTCGCTTTTCCAAACACCCTCGCAATTCCGCTAAACGTCACCCGATTGATGGAATTCATAAGATCTTTAACATTTCTCAAGGCAAACTTTTCCAAGCTTGTGATAACTCGCACGCGGTTATTTTTCTTGCATACCACGTGGACCGCCTTTCAAGGAAAAGTTTTATTTCTTTTCTTTCTTTTTTTCATTTGGTTGTTGCTGCCACAGAATCTTTCATGGTGCTTCATCCAACCTTATCGGTCATCCGCCTGTTATGAGACGCATCTGTGGTTTTATTGAATTCCATTTCCAATACTATTGAAGAATGAATAACTTTTTGTTTAATTTCCTCACCTGCCTTGATGCCATCCATTGGAGTAAACGTTATCAATTGTCCTGCCAGAATAAAATGAACGCCCCCCGATTGTAAATATACTTAAAAACGAAAAAAAAAAATCCATGATGTGAGCACAAATAGACTGCTTATAGTCACAACCAATCATGGCTTATACTCCAGATGAGCAGACCCAAAAGGTGAGCGATGACATCGCGAGTCACAGAGCCGTTCGTTGCGAGGATCCCGAGCGGCTGAGGTCGTTCAACCCAATACTAATAACACACAAGTCGTGCCACAATACTGGAGATAGAAAATGAATCTCTATTTACAATCTTTATTTTAATGGAGAAAACGTGCATGTCACTGAAACTCCAAAATTGACATGCGGCGGAAATAGCGTGACCTTTCGTAAATGTCACCTGGTGTGACAAATCATCTTCCTTTATTAAGTCCACCACCGAAGGTGGATGGGGGTTATGTTTTCACCTGTCTGTCTGTGAACAGGATATCTCAAAAAAGTTGTGGACTGAGTGGGACGAAACTTGGTGGACAGGTTGGGTGTGTACCAAGGAAGAAGTGATTCAATTTTGGTGAAGATCCGAATCTGGATCCAGATATGAGGATTTATTTTTTAAGTGATTTTTCACCATTGAGAGATGGGGCCAAAAACGATATGTACAGAATGGCATGATATTTCAAAAAGTTGTGGACGAGATAGTTCACCAGCTGCAAATAACTCCACAGTCCGGCAGGTTGCTAAGCAACCACAAACACCGATTAACCTCGTCAACTTAAACAGGGTTATCCGTCGGACCCCGTTTACCCGAGGAGGTGACTAAATTAACTGAGTTTCGTGCCCTCACTTCACACTCAGGTTACTGCCGAGCGATGCAGTGAGCATACACTGGCTCACGATAAGAGCCAATCAGGTGGGGTAAAACTTCACGTCTAACTATGCTTGTACACTGTCGGACCAACGAAGGAAAGAACAACCGAAACAAATCTGAAATGTCAGCCAACAATTATTTATTTACACACACAAGCAATCATTTAAAAGTGAGTATTTACAGGCAAAAGGCGCAGAAAAGCAGATTTAACCAAAACACGTATTATTATACAAAAGACACATGGCCATCGTTCAATCCAGGGAGAAGAAGAAGACAAGAAGAACTGAGAAGAAAAGAATAGCACGGAGTGTGGGGTGAACTCCTTCTCTCACCTCATACAGCCCTTGGACCAATGGGGTGAAGGAGGGATGTTGAATTGAGGTTGGGGGACAGCGACTGATCCACATCAGTAGATTACCTACATCAGTAGATCCACAACCTTAGTTACGTCCAGGCAGTCAGTCAACCCATCAATGCAACATCACAAATTAGACTTTACTCGCTACAGGATTTAATGTATTATCACATCATCACAACTCCAATCTCACATTCTATTATATGATAATACATTAAATCATGCACATCCATCCATCCATCGGGACCATACTCTGTGCAGAGCGTTGATGCTGCAGAAGCAGTCTTCTTGGCTATTTGGCACAATCCTGGACGGGTCACCACTCCAACACAGGATACCAGCAAACTGGTACTCATTTTGCTGACCTCAGAAGGATGACAGGCTGAGTCAACCCCACCTGGCATTAATTCAACAGCCAAGCAGGATTTGAAGTCAGGGCTATAGGATCCCAAGCCCACCACCCGAACCATTAAGCCAACACCAGGCATAAATCATGCACATCTTACCTTAAATATAACACGTCCACCAACCAGCACGACCACACCACTCATCTGGATCCACACCCTCACTGGTATTCAAATATTCAAACGGTTATTTATAACGGTGTATTTAAATAAAAAATTTTTTAATAATGCCTTTGTTTAAATATCTGATTAATATTATTTTTACTATTCATATTGTGTTTCACTAATTCTAGTTGATGTCCTTTTATGATCTTCAAGAAAACTTGTTTTAATCTGCTAACTGTAGCTCCCTGTGTTAGCATACATCTAACTCGTCTTCAAGAAAACTTGTTTTAATCTGCTAACTGTAGCTCCCTGTGTTGGCATACATCTGACTCGGTGTTTTAATCCACTGGATAAGTTCATTCCTGTGTTCGTAAACGTCTGACGAGTTGTTTTAATCGATTGATGAGTTCAGTGCTGTGTTTGGTTGCTCTCACGGTCCTAATTATTACCTCCGCCCACCGAAGGTGTGTGTGTGTCTGTCTGTTTGTTTGTCTGTTACTTGCAAAATCGAAGAATTTTCCAAGATGTTGTTTAGTCGATTTTGTTGTTCTGTTTGTCTGTCAATCGCCTACAGGTCACAATTCTAAACCGATCATCATGAAGCTTTACCAAGTTGTGGAGGTAGTCTCAACTGAAAAGCCTATTGAGGTCAAAGGTCAAAGGCCATCTTGAGGTCAAATTTCTAAAATCGTCATTTTTTCATCCAATTGAATTGACAGTTGCAGGATTCGCACAGTCCATCACTGACCGAATTGGGGAAGCAACTATTTTGAGGTCAAAAGGTCAACGGTCAAATCAAGGGCAAACTTGTAAAATCATCAAATTTCATCGAGAAAAAATCATCAATTTTTCATCTGATTAACCTGAAATTTAGCGGCAATTGCATAGTGCATCAATGAATTTGGAAACCAACTATTTTTGAGGTCAAAAGGTCAACTCAAGGTCAAACTTCTAAAATCATCAATTTCAATCTGAAAAATCATTTTCATCCGATTGACCTGAGCCTTGATTAAGATTGTAAATTTTAATCTTGATGAAATGGACAATTGGGTGTATCCATGGCAACCTTTGTAGAGGGGGGTGGATTTTGCAAGTATTATGCTCTGCACGACGTCTTTTTCTTGTTAATTGCTGGAATCCTTCCGATTTCAGCAATTATGTTGGTCGGTTGTGTATGTCATTCTGTGTGTCTGTCTGTCTGTCTGTTTGTTTGTGTGTTTGTTTACCCTGTAGCAACCACACCGTTTCAGTGATCATGCCAAACTGGGTACAGACAACGGCCATAGTCCAACTTAGACACTTGTCGTTTTTGGTGAATCTAGGTCAAAGGTGAAGGTCAAGGTAACCGAAAAACCGAAATTCTTATTTTCGCAATAACGTCCGCTAAAATGGTCGTATCGACTTCAAACCAAATCCCAAATGTGCATCTTCCAATACTGCATCCAACCGTATGTCTCATTGGGGTGTCACACCAACTCCCTTCTTAGCGGTCGGGGGTCGAATGTCAGGGGGTCGGATCAAAACTTTCAAATTGCGATAAAAACGCCATTTCAGGTCCGATTGACTTCCAAGTTATGATCATGACCAAACTAAGTGAAAAACTCATTAAACAGAGCACTATCGACTTATAAGAACAAATTTGATTTCTAGGTTTTTGTTTTTTCAGAGATCATGGAGATATGACAAAGTTATTCCGGGAATTCCTTGCTCAACAAGCAATTTCATTTATGTGTTTGTGTGCACGATATCTTTGATAGTTGTGTACGGATTAGGATGAAATTTTGTGGGCAGGTTGGGTGTGTGACAAGGACGAACTGATTCGATTTTGGTGAAGATCCGAATCCGGATCAGGCTACTCTATTTTTTTTGGTGATTCTTCACCATTGAGAGAGAGAATGCCAAGCCAAACCAATAGAAAGCACGATATCTCAAAAAGTTGCGAATGGATTCGGATGGAACTTGGTGGACAGGTTGGGTGTGTGATGAGGAAGAATTGATTCTATGTTGGTGAAGATCCGAATCCAGATATGAGAATTTTAAGTGATTCCTCACCATTGAGTGAGTGATAGGACTAAAACAGATATACAGTATAGCATGGTATCTCAAAATGTTATGGATGGATTTAGACTAAACATGGTGGATGAGTTTATTAGGTGACAAGAACAAACAGATTAAATTTTGGTTCAGGTCCTAATCCAGATCCGCCAAATCAGCGGGATGCAAAACGTAAACTAATCAGCCTGGCAGATGTATGCTCTCTACCGAGTGCCCACCTAGTTCCACCTGCAACCGTACCATAGAATAGCTTATTCGGAATGTTTCTGTCGAAGAAAAGGCATTCGTACAATAAGGAATGGAAAATCATCTCGTTTATTCAATAATTTGGTGTGAAATTCATTATCGGTTTCGATTTGTAATTCTAAAAAAGAGAAACCGAAGTGAGTTTACTTTTCCTTTTTTATTTTGAGTTATTTTGGATATATATCATCATGAAGCTGATCAAATACAAACTCATAATTTTTTTGTAAATGATCAATGAATCGACAAATAAGCCTTGTGTTGGCTTAACGGTTAGGGTGGCTGGCTTACAGATCTTTGGGTCTTGAGTTCAAGCCCCTGTTTTTTCTCGTTGAATTAACACCAGGTGGGCTGACTCAGCCTGTCATCCTTCTGAAGTTGTTAAAATGAGTACCAGCGTACTGGTACCAGTGGCACTACATCAGCGGCACAGCCCCGTGACCACAGAAAATGATGCAGCCAAACCTCTATAAGCTGCATACGAATAATTAAATGAATGTAAAGATGTTTCCACACCTTCTCACAGTTATTACCTTATTCCTGCACATGTTCTGGATCCAGTCAGACTCGTACATGTGCAGGAACAAATCTGCAAAGAAAGGGACCGGATCTGAACCCCACGGATTATCCCCAATGTCTGCTGGAGTATCTTGTTGCCAAATGGAAAAAAACAAAAAACTGTTGTTTAGGAGAAATCTAACACTTTCTTTGAGTTTATTTTTTTGAAAAACCACATGAAAGTTGATTTTCCTTTATAGACCAGTTTGATCTTTTTTTTGATAGACTTTAATGTATACTTTATTACCTCCTGTAAATGTTTTATCGACCGCTCTGTCCAATGCGGTTACTAGCTTGTCACGCGAAATGTTTGTGTATCATGTATAAAAATCACAAGTTGATAAACATTTAGCCTTACCCATGGTATTAATGTTGTGGATACTGTCGATTACAAGTTTGGAATTATCAACGATCCAGAAATTTTTTAATACCAGAATAAAACCTCACCTTTTCATGGTAGTTTTTCAAGCACTTATAAATTGGTTTCATCGATGCTGTAATCCTCCTTGACAATGGTCTCAAACTGCATTCTCTACTTGTGATGATGAACCTCATCTTAAAAGGTTTTCATGCATTTTTGGGATCCAGTAAATGAATGGTAATTTATAATGTTTATCTGGAACGAACAATCTTTTCACTATTGAGTGATGTATATGGTGTTGTATCAAGTCTATTTTTATTATCGTTACTTAATTTGTCGGTCTTTGAGAGTTCAGTCTGAAAGCCTAATTCTTCCAAAACTGTTTGAATGGAGAATGTTTCGCAAAGAAATACAATATTATTATTTGCTTTGTCAATTGGAACCCAAACATGGTGTTTGAAAGTGTTTTAAATAATCACTCGTCTCCGGATTGTTTAAAATTACTTTTGGATTATTAATGTAAACTTTCATTTTCAAATCAACAATTCTCTTTTTCACATGTTTCTCTACCACCTCCAAACATGAATCCATTTGTATGTTTTGAAATTTGTGTTTATCAGTTTGTTCTCTCATACATTCTGCCAGTCCTATCCTTGTGGGTTCTGTTGACTTATTCCAGTTAATCCTTTTATTTTCTCCATAATTTGGTCCTTTTGTAAGTAATGTACGGAATTTTCTATATTTCACTATTCTGAGATCACCTGTGATAATGTGTTTATGATGTGGATCTTTAAATACGGAATGTTCATAATTACAATGATGTGTGTTACTCAACCATTCCTCTACATCTAGAGATTGTACCGTTTCCTTATAGTCGAAGATTGTTCCCCTAATTGCATTTCACAAAGTGTACACAACAATTGGTGTCTCTCTGTCTCTCTCTCTCTCTCTCTCTCTCTCTCTCTCTCTCTCTCTCTCTCTCTCTCTCTCTCTCTCTCTCTCTCTCTCGTATTGTTTCTGGAAGTTTACTCCACACTTCATTCTGTTGTAGTATTTTCTCTATATCGATCATTTCCACCCCATTGTTATCAAACATAATTTTGATAGTGTCATTGTCTTTTCTACAATTGACTTCTTTAGATCTCTTTTTATACATTCTGTGGTCAATCATGTCCAGAATTGCTTCCATGTGTTGCATTGAGAGGTCTTCTTGATCATCCTCTTCCATTAACCTGTTAACGATTTGCCAAACCTCTTTCAGTTTTTGTTTTTTTTAAGTATTGATCTTAATTCTACTGCTGTTAAGTAATCTACAGATATTTGATTTGTTGAGATCGAACCAATCATTTACTATTTGTTGTGGTGTGTCTCTAACTGGACATGTATGTCCATAATTATGTACTCTGCGTCTCTAATAGTCTCGTGCTGAGGTGTAAAGAACAGAGGTGATTATGTTTTGGCCATTATGTTGTATGTATGCTTCATTAATTATTTCATTTTATCCGTATGGGTAAGAAGTTCTTTCATCCGGAAAAGTTCTCTACGCCGACGTAATTGTGTTTATCAAGTGCTTCCGTTATCTTCCATCCCATCCAATTTTCGGCCATTACTGCTTATCATTTCTACAACCTGAACACTGAAGCTCGCGTTTTGACATTTCCATAAGTAAAGTGACAAGTGAGTAGTGGACAATCAGTAGTGTATCTGCGCTTTTCGTGTGCCACTCCTGTGTGCATTCATTCTTACATTACATCTCTGCATTGTTTATATATATATATTTGTTGTGCATCGGTAGTCTAATGATCCTTGCACAATATATCTTTGATTGAAGTGATGAAGTTATGAATTTGCAGGCTATACTTCTTGTCTCCCCACCGATGAAGTTTTCTCGATGCATATGAAGATGTTTGTGCCAAAATGTTTTTTGACTTAACCAGGATGCAACTTCAATCGGTGATTTTGTGGTCTTTTTTTTTTTCATTTGCATCACTGTATGGACAATTAAATTTAAAATTGTGCATTTTAATTGCAAGTATCTTGATTCCCACTGATTTGGTCCGGTCTTTGTTTAATCCCTCAGGCAGTTATAAATTTGTTAAACAGATTCGTTTTCAGATACCGGAGGGATTTAGATCTCGACTTAGATTTAGATCTCCACTCGAGCTTGATTTCTATTTATTCAGCCATTCACAAAGCACATTGCTTTGGCACGGTGGGTCCGCGTGACCAGACCCCATCAACGCAACAATAGTTTTCCAATATTTTAAGCATCATGAAAATGCATTACTCTGACATGATGGATCTCACATTGTTCTTTTAGCACTGCACATTACCCCCGTTAGACCCCGCGTTATCCCCCACTGTTTCCGCATGCTACTCCTGTTGCAGAACTCTAGATTGTTCTAAACATTGTGACAAGCTACCTGTCTTTTCCTCCCATCAGACTCATTTTGCATTGTAAGAAAGTTTCCAGCTCTTTAAAGCCCAAGTAAAGCTCACCTTTTCATTCTGGGCAAAAGCAGAGGAGAATCTCCCTTGGAATCCCAGACATGGGAAATGCATTTTCAGATGAGCAAGAGGAAGAAAAAAAAAAACTTTCTTTTTAAAAATGTTTTTTTGGGGGCAGCAGTCGATTTGGTGGATGTGATAAAGTGAAATGGTTATGTTAACTTGTCAGGGTATAACTTACATGAGTCTAGCGGAATTTCAATCGCACGATTATACTTCTGCTCTTACCCATGATGCATTCTCCTTTCGAAGCACTTTTCAAAAGCATGCACGACAGAATTTTGCAATTTCTTAAAAACTTTACCAGCAGCCTTCAGGGCCTGTTGTTGTTGCTTTGAAATATTTGGAATCGTTTGTCCTGCAATTCTGTCATTAGGAGTTCCAAATCCACTCGTCTTCATATTTACCGGTTTAAAAGTGGAAAGAAACTGAGGAGCGGACAGCATCATTGTGAAAAGTGTCAACAATGAAAGCCTTAAGGCGAGAAATACAATCTGGTAGTTTTGATACATGATCATATTGAGCTCAGGGCCAGGATGGTGAAGCTGAATTGTGAAGTGTTTAACCCTTTACTCAACCAAGGGAAAAAAATTAATGTATATATATATATATATATGTGTGTAAGAAATGCTTCGAAAATTCATGGCCCCTTGGCAGGTAAGATAAAATAAGTGCTTCACAATTGAAATTATATTTCCAATCTGTGCATTTTGTATGAATAAGTACCTCTTATGTGGTTTGTCAAATTGGCTGAATGTGCAGTTCCAGAATGATGTCGTCTGAGACACCGCAGTGCGTTCACAGTGAGTGTACATGATAAAATTGCCATCACACATTCTTGTGAAAGTTTAAATGTCATTAAACATTTTGAAGGCAAATTATAAGGTTATAAGGAGATCTCCTACACCTCCCCCCCCCTGCCCGCCTCCCCCCCCCCCAACAAGGTAGTAAATCATTTTTTATGCAGATACACGTCAATGCCTCCAGCCTCCTCCGGCCTATTCAGCTGTCACCCTAACTTGTGCCTCTGCTCCGTCTCCCCTTTCCCTCACCCACCACCCCTCTCAATCACCCAGCTATGCGTCATCCAACCTTTTCTCTCTGGTCCACAAATATCGGAAGCCTATGCTCCAACCTTATTAATTCCTCCCTCCAGGCTTTCTTATTTCCAGATGTCATCTGTCTCGCAAAAACATTTCTTCTGCAGGATATCCCAGACTCATTGATCTTCTTCCCTGGTTTTTTTTTCTTTACCCACTTTCAAAAGCCTAATAATGCTTGTGCTGGTGTCTCTTTCCCTTTGCATATCTCTATCTCTATCTATATCTCTATCTCTCTTTCTATCTTTGCAATCTTCAGGTCTTGCTTATCCCACTCTCTTAACTACAGATCCAATAATCACTTCCCCTTCAGTTTGCATGTGTTCAACAGAAATACCTGGCTTGTTACGCTTCCCAAGTCGAAGCTTATTGCTTTCCTCCATTATTTAATCCCCCTCTTATCTTTCCTGTGGAACACTTAAAAAAAAATTCTTACAGTGATGAAAGGCTCATGGAAGAGTTTCTACCTTCATCACACGTAGACCAATGACAAGAGACATCAGTGTACTTTCAAATAAATTACAAGGACATTGGCAAACAATGAACAAACTCATCTGATATTTGGGATTTGTAACCTGCGTTCCCAGCACCATGAGCGAAGACTTCAGATGGAAACCTGAACAGGCCAACGTCTCCCTGGACCTGTTGTCTCATGTCCTTTCCATGAGCCCCTTCAAGCCTGTTACCCACTGCCACCAAATGGTCTCTCCCATTTCTTCTTCTCAATTTATTTTCATCTGCTTTATGACCTGTCCCCTTTTAACCTGCATCTTCTCCTCTTGTGATGTATCTGTATGTTCATATCTAGGGGTTTCCCGTCCGGTCGACTTTATCTGACCCTTCACACTCCATTGTCTTCCATAAGTCTCAACACCTGTATAAAAAAAAGAAAGAATGATGTCACAAAGGATGATATTTGGTGATAAACTGCAAATGCAATTTTTAATTCTTTAACCCTTTGAACCCAGAGCTCCTTGGACTTTCGGCTCCCCCACTCTGGGCTCCCTGGAGAAAACTCCAGCCGCTCAGGTGTATTGAGGTTTGAAGAGCGGCTGGTAAAACAGCCGCGACGGTTCAAATGGTTAAGAAATCGTTAAGGTAGGTGTGGCTTTTAACTTCCTGATTGGCAATCTCAGTTTGCAATTGGCCCGTTAAGTCTCGGTTGTGGAGCATGTTCCCCTTGCAGTTGAACTACTTCTCATGAGTACAGTGGGCTGTAGAAACAATGAAGGTTGATGAGAATGTGAGCATTGTGGATATCCCTGGAAAGACATAACTTCTCAGGTAATGGAGCTCCCCACAAATCAACAATTTTGTCATCCATTTATTTTGAGTGCAGGAACGAGTATTAATTACCATAAGCTATGAAAAGGTTTGGGGCATAATTGGCAACCAATGCCCATTAGATGTGCAAAATAAATACTGTTATCCTACATGGCATCGTAAATGTAACTGGAATAAAAATAGGGGCAATACTCCTGGGCGCTCACCTGGGAGAATAATGATACCGAGGAGGAAGTCAATGTGGGACGGAATCAGCAAAATGTAACAATGAACCAATGTTATAGCAAATATCTATTTTGGGGGGCAAAAAAAACCGGGATGACAGTGAAGCCTTCAGAACCCCCATTGTTTAATGATAGGAAAAGCATGGGGTAACCTTCCAGGGTCAGATTGCAGTGGCGTGTGTCAGGGTGGTGCTGAGTCGTCGTGCAACGGACGGCAGTCTCCTCAGTTAACTTCGGGTGGGTGCCTGGAATGTCCTATACCAAAGAGAGGATGATCAACTGTCTCTGCCATCATCTGAGGTCCAACGTTTGGACGTTGGTATTGCAGCACTCTCTGAGGTTCGGAGACTGGATAGTGGTGAGATCATGGCGGGTTACCACTGGTCTGGTCGCTCTGTGGTTACCATGCCCAAGGAGTTACTGTAGCTGTTTCCAATAAGCTGGCTTCCATGATAATTGAGGTAACACTGGTCAACGAGCATATTATAAGACTGAGGATTCGTCACTCCTTAAGTGTCATTTCCCTGGTCTCTGTATATGCTTCAACTGAGGCGAGTGATCTCACTATGAAGGATGCATTCTACGCCACGCTCAAGTCTGTGGTGGATGAGTGCCCCAGGCGAGATATTCTTCTCGTCTTGGGGGATTTCAATGCATGGACTGGAACTGATAAAGATGGTTATGAGATTGTGTTTGTCCCCATGGGTCTGTAACTGTGAACCAGAATGGCACTAAGTTCCTTGACTCTGCAAGAAGTTGTGGAGTTCGGGTGGCCGGTTCATGGTTTCAGCGCCCACAAGCTCATCGCTGGACTTGATGGTCCAATGCTGGTGGTGTGGCAAATGAGATTGACCACTTGCTGGAGGATGATTCAGGACTGCAGGGTCTACCGGAGTGCTCAGTTCTTCAATACTGGCCACAGGCTTGTTGTCGCAACTCTGAAGTTGCAGCTTAAATCCAGGAGAGTGGTACCATCCCAGCCTAGCCTGGATATTGGTAAGATCAAGGATGAGAGGGTATCTGAGGAGTTTGCAAACAGGCTGGGTGGGGATTTTGGGGGTCTGGGTGTTTTGGGCAATCCTGAAGAGTTGTGCAGTGCCTTCTACACTACCATCCATGATATTGCCAATGGATGTCTTGGAACTCACCGTCAGGGGAAGAAGAACTTTGTCGCCCAAGGGACCCTAAATACCATCGACCAAAGTCACAGGGCCAGGCTTAATGACAGAGCTGAGCTGTTCAGAGAGTTGAGGCATAAAACTGAACGTGTGCTGATGGCGAATAAGAAGGCCTACGTGTGAGGGGTAGAGAATTACCTGTGCTCAAGTGATTCTTGTCCTGCTTACAGAGGAATTTGTGCATTGTGTTCGTCCAAGCACTTCCCTTTGGTGCACTGCAGTTGGAGCAGAGGGTGTTGGGCTCTTGACAGAGGAGTCCGAAATGAAGGCCCGCTGTGCAGGTTACTTTGAGTGGTTGTACTAGGCTGACCTACCAGCTTGTGAGTTGATGTCAGGAGAGTAACTTTCCCAATTGCTGACCTCCAATCAACTGTGATCCACCTTCGTTTGTAGAAACACAGGCTGCGGTGAACCTGTTGAAATAGGATAAGCTCCGGATCTGTGGCATCATGCTGACTGCTCAACGCTGCGTGGAAACGCTGGACATGGACTCGTGCATGTGTTGCATGCATTATATGCTTTGCCTGGAACACAGGCATCATCCCAACTGACTGGAAGAGGAGCCTGTTATCCCACTCTGGAAAGGGAGGTTGATCGCCAGGACAACAAACAGCTACCGAGGGGTGACGCTTGCTCTCAGTGCCGGGCAAGGTCTTTGCTCGGATAATTATTGATAGGGTTACCCACCATCTGCTTGAGCACCAGCACGCAGAGCAGTCAGGCTTTACACCAAAGAGGTCAACGATTGACGCCGTATTTTGCTCTTCGGGTCCTCGCCGAATGCAAATGAGTTTTGCAGGGGCTGCTCACAGCTTGTGTTGATCTGCCCAAAGCATTTGATTCAGTGAATCAGGATGCCCTCTGTAAGAGTCTCGGTCTTCGTTGGTTGCCACGAAAACTGATCACTGATTTCTGAACTATACTCTGGTACTGCTGTAAGATTCGGTGGTTCCATCTCTTACTTATTTCCAGTTGTTACTGGAGTTTATCAGAGGTGTGTAC
>CM068953.1:6101615-6121368 GCA_035128595.1 Eptatretus atami
ATATTAGCCCAGATGAGAAAGAAAATTAATCAGGAATTAATAAATCGATAATAATTGAGTAATTCATCAATAAATTGATTAATAAAAATATACCGTTTTTTCCAAAGCACATCTTCATTGTTATTCCTAAATTTCAGCTTCCTAGCTCAAAGGGTGGTTGAGCTATCGTCCGGACAAACAAACGAACGGAGTAAAAATCAAGTACTCCCTTCGTTTGGCACCTGGCGATGACGTCATGCATCCCCTGGACCTGGAATTGGGAAGGGCCCTGTCACACCTTGACGTTTTAGCCAGGAATGGCAACGATAGTAAAAATGCACGTAAAACTTTGGCGTACGCTGAAGTTTTGAGGTTTTTTTTTAAAGTTTTGTCGTATTCATAACGTGTTGGTCGTATGCATAACGTATTAGTAACGGGCACAGAATGTTTCGTTGTGTTAAAGATAACTTTACCAACGATGCTTAGCCTGTTGTCGGCGTTCACAACTATGCCCAACGATAGTTTAACTTAGTCATAGCGTGCTGCACGTATCGCCGACGAACTCGTGGCGTTCTCTGTTAAAAACCTGCCGCAGCCCGATTTAAATCATAAACCGCCTGAAAATTGGAAGTGTCAACATCGCAGTCACACCTTGACGATTTACCAGCGTATGCCGACCTATGAAAAATGTGTCTAAAACGCTGGGACACGTGAATACGGTATGGGTAAGTTGTGTATACGTTAGCAGCACGCTGAAAAACAATGAAGTACGCTGGCATATTACGTGGTACGTCTAGTACGTCGTGAATATTCAAGCATGCTGTAAATTTTACGACGTACTCGACGTATGGCTCACAAGTTCCGCATACGCTGGCATAAGTTTCGGCACGCTCCGCGATCGTTTACACACGTCGGCCACACGTTACTTGTAAGTTACTCATAAGTCGAAACACGTCGAGGTAATGTTTAGCATACCCGAAACTTATTTTTTAACCTACGAGTAACGTGCTTTGAACCTATTGTAGCGTGCTTTGAACCTATGTGTACATGCTTTGACTATGTGTAACGTATCTCAAACGCACATTGGCGTATGTAGACGAATTTGATTGACGTCTTCCGGACGACCACAGAACTTACTGAACGTGTTTCTAACTTACAGCTAGTATAATGGCATTTGCAGTGTCTAGGGGAATTGGTATACAAATGGGCTTCACAAGAGGAACCCGTCAGTTTTCCAGACTCCATGTTGAGTAGATGTCAATGTCAGTAGCAGTAGAGTAGCAGTAGTAGTGTAGTTTTGAGAGAATTTAGTGATGTCGATGTTATTAGTAGTGTAGTAGTAGTGTAGTAGTTCGAGAGAATTTAGTGATGTGATGTTAGTAGTAGTAGTAGCGTATATAGCAGTAGTAGTAGTCGAGAATTAGTGATGTCGATGTTGTAGTAGTAGTAGTATAGTAGCAGTAGTTCGGAGAATTAGTGATGTCGATGTTAGTAGTAGTAGTAGCAGTAGTAGTAGCAGTATTGTAGTTCGAGAGAATTTAGTGATGTTGATGTTAGTAGTGTAGTAGTAGTAGTAGTAGCAGTATTCGAGAGAATTAGTGAGTAGATGTAGTAGTAATAGTCAGTAGTAGTAGTAGTAGTTCGAGAGAATTTAGTGATTCGATGTAGTAGTAGTAGTAGTATGGTAGTAGTAGTAGTACAGTAGTTCGAGAGAATTTAGTGATGTCGATGTTAGTAGTAGGTAGTAGTAAGTAGCATAGTTCGAGAGAATTAGTGTGTCGATGTTGTAGTAGTAGTTGTAGTAGTAGTAGTAGTAGTAGTTCGAGAGAATTAGTGATGTGATGTTAGCAGTAGTAGTAGTAGTAGTCGAGAGAATTATGTGATGTCGATTTATTAGTAGTAGTAGTTCGAGAGAATTTAGTGATGTCGATGATATTTAGTAGTGTGTATTCGAGAGAATTTAGTGATGTCGATGTTAGTAGTAGTAGTATTAGTAGTAGATGTAGTATAGCAGTAATAGTAGTTCGAGAGAATTTAGTGAGTTCGATGTTGTAGTAGTAGTAGTAGTAGTACTTTAAGTAACGTGTTGCAAAGTGTGAACAACGTTCGTGTTAGCGTGCTTACAAACGTTAGTCATAGGTTAGAAATAAGTTTCGGGTACGCTAAACATTACCTCGACGTGTTTCGACTTATGAGTAACTTACAAGTAACGTGTTTCGACGTGTGTCAACGATCGCATAACGTGCCTACAACTTATGGCCAGCGTAGCGGAACGTGTGAGTCATACGCCGGCATACGTCTAAAATTTCAAGCATGAAAAATTTGAGGAAAACCAAAAAGTACAACGTTTAAAGCCAGCGTACTACGACGTATGGCAGTGTTTTTAGTGTGCTCTTAACGTATACAAAACGTACCCATAACGTATTCGACGTGTACCAGCGTTTTAGACAAATTTTTCATAAATCGGCATACGCTGGCTAAATCGTCAAGGTGTGACAGGGCCTTAAGGAGCGGTGTACAACATTTACAGTCTCGCCCTATCCTTCGAACGATCATCAAATTACCCACTTATCTATTAACTTTGTCATCTACTGGACAGAGGGTGCAGTCTCTTGAACTTCTAGGCCGAACCATCAGTCATGAACTTTCCTGGGCCGATGACATAGCAAAGCTAGATTCCAAAGCGAGCATCAAACTGGGCATCCTCCATCGATCCAAGTCTTTCGTTGTAAAATCAGAGCGACTCGGTCTCCAAGGCCTTTGTCCATAGATTCTTCTTCTTTGGTGTGCTGCACAAGGCTGTGGGGTAACATCATTGGCTGATGGCCAGGCTGTGCTGCCTTCTGTAGGTTAGGACAGGAATTTGACGAGGTTGCCGGCGATAGCTTGCCTCCTCGTTGCGAAAGACACCAGGGGATCTTAAACGTCCATCAACGAATGCTGGCAGACTGGACTCCCAGTTTCACGTATATCCGAAGAACGGCACACACATACATGAATCACCCTCCTTGTTAAACACCCGGATGATATTTTATCGCTGTGTCAGGATTCAAACCCAGACTAGACAGCTGAGAGGCGAGTGTGCGTACCTGTAGGTCATGTTATCAGTCTTTGTCCATAGCTGAATGGAGTACTTATCTCCACTATGGGCCGAGTCCCCGCATCACATTTGTCTCTTGTGGAATTTGTGTCATCTCAAGGCATCTCCTGTGATGAGGCAGCACAAGGCCTGTTGATTTCACATCTCAGACAGGTCAGTGGCTTCCATGTTATGTTTTTTTCCCTCCTCTTTCCAGTGTTGCTCCCTCTGATATCTCAGCCCTCCTACCCTCCCCATCTGCTACAGGATGCATTTGTTCTTCCACTAACCTCCACCTGGTGAAATTTCAAAATCCATGCTTACTGCTCACCTCAACTCTTTTATTCCTCGCATTTTGTTTTTGTATACCAAGTCGAGGCTCATGTAAGAGCTAATACACAGAAACATATAACAAGGCAGGGGACAAGAAGGGTGGGAGAGGGAAGCACGAAGTAGTGGGGAACAAAGACAATAGGGGATCTGTGGAAGGGAGAGGGATGGGGTGGGGTACATGGGGTAAATAAGATGGTACGACAGGGACTTTCAGGAAGGAAAACAGGGAATTTGAAGGAGGTGGGTTTGGGGTAGATTAACGGGGTAGAAAAGATCAAGATTTTGGATGGGGGAAGATATGAGATGGTGGTGAACGGCTGTTTTGAAGACCTGGAAGGAGGAGTGGGATTGAAGAGAGTGTGGGGAGGTTTGTTTCAGAGGTGGAAAAAAGAGGAGTGAAGGTGAGCATTGATTCGTGATTTTGGCAGTTTCAACACAAGGGTGTTTTTGGCGGACCTTGAACACCCTGCGGAAATATAGGGCGGGGGGGGGGGGGGAGATCACAGACAGAGCAGGGAGGGTAAGGCCAGACAGGAGATGGTAGAGGAGAGAAAGACCACCGACCTGCCTCGGGTATTAGAGTGAGAGGCCCAAAGACTCAGCATCATTGCGGGAGATACCAATGATCCTAAAAGCCTTGGTTTCCACAGCGTGAAGTTGAGCTCGGTGTGAGGCAGGAGCACCAGCCCAGAGGGGGAGCAGTGCTCAATCAGACTGCAGATGAAAGCTTTGTAGTGGTTAGAAGCTCAGGTGTGCAAGGAAGGACTTTTCACTAAGTAGGATGCCCAGTTTGGAGGCCAGCTTGGAGATGTGGCTTTCCCAGGAAAGATCGTGGCAAATAATGAGACTCAAAAGCTTGAATGAAAGAACTTTTTCAAAGGGGTTGTTGAGAAAGTAGATGGGGGTGTGGGGGGGGGGGGTTGTGTTCAGGGGGTCCTTTCGGAGAGACATAGTCAGAGTGCGAGATTTGTCAGGATTGAAGACATGTTCCAAGTGTGGACCAACTTGTTGTTTTATCCAAGTCTGCAGAGAGTGAAGAAGCCTAACACCTTCCAGAGGCTAACCACTTTCCAGAGCTGGTCTCACTCCCTCCCCCCACTCCACAGGACTTCAATAAAGCAATACAATGCCACGTCTTCTCATCCCCAGTTCTGACCCATGATCTTTATTACCCTCATTAACCCAACCACCATCTCATTTACGAGTTTCAGTTTCTTCCCCTCCTCTTACCTGTTCGTTAATTCCCTTTACCTTTTTCCGACTGTCAGTTCTACCTTGCGCTTCCATGAGCCTCACACCTGTCCACCTTCGTTGGTGGATGTAATCACCTGGAAATATTGAGAAATTACTGGAGTGTTCATTACCTCCGACACAGAAGGTAGACGGAAGTTATTTCACCCCTATTTGTTTGTCTGTCTGCTTGTTTGTGTATCTGTGAGTATGACATCTCAAACAGATGTGAATGCATCGCGACAAAGGAGGTGGATGACTTGGTTTGGTGACAATAACAAGCCGAGTAGATTTTGGTTCAGGTCCGAATCCAGATCCGGCCTATCGGTGGGATACAAAACGTCAACTGTTCAGGCAAGTTGAAGTTGTTTTTGTTGCCGAATGATGCGATTTACGTTTTCTTTTTTGAAAGTTGAAAGTTTTTTGAAAGTAAACTGTTCAGGCAAGTTGAAGTTGTTTTTGTTGCCGAATGATGCGATTTATGTTTTCAAGCATTATGGATATCAAGTGGCAAATTGTTGAGATGTTTGCTTTATTTATTTTAAACCGATGGACCTGAACATTTGCTTTCTTGCCTGGAATTCCCAATTGAGACCCCCGGACTCTGTTACTTTACGTTTATTACATCAATTGTGTTTTGAAAGCCTTAAGCTCTCGTATTGCTTCCCCATATTTGATATTTAACTTCAGGAGGATATCTTTGTCAGAGCAATGCATTGATCGTGAATTGATTGATGTCGTAATTAAAAGATCGATGGTGTCTGGGGATACACAGAACGACGGATGGTTTCATGGTCAATCTAGACATTTTAATGATGGTTTTATATATTTGAATATGATGCACAAATATCTTGTATTTTAACCATCTCTTAACCTTAAGAGCAACAAAACTACAGACAACGATATACATTCTCAAAATATGTGACATCACCTTCTTGCTTTTGGCTCACAGGACCCTCCGACCGCCATTACAAGAACAGTGCCGCCTGCTCTCAGCTTCATCTGTGTCGCAGGTCACACGCAGTGACGGTTTTGTGACGCCTCTTAGGCTTTCCCTGCCTTGCTTTTCTTCGAGGACATAATATATCGTCGATTCTTCCAGGAAATCCGATTGTATTACGCTGTCCATGCGTCTCTCGATGCGGCCATTGTGAGATGATTGGCACGCAAATATCAGGTTTACTTGGCTTCGCTGCTCACGTCTTGAGCTTCAATTCATCGATCAGGCATCTGTCTGTCTGTCTGTCTGTCTGTTTGTTTGTCTGCACAGAAATGATAATTACAAACCATTTAAATGATAACGATAATGGAATATATATTGGAATACATAGTCTCGGCTCATGGAAGAGCTCATACACTGAATGGATCAGGACATAACAGCCAAAAGCAGGGTCGCTAAAAGGGATGCAAAAGGAACAGCAGAGAGAGAGAGAGAGGGGGGACCAACTGCAGAGGCGAAAGCCAAGTCAGCAGGAGGCAACCAAACAATGAGTGTGGGGAGGAATGGGGGGACAGGAGAGGATGCATGGGGTGGACAAGATGGATAATGAAGGAAACTCCAAGGAGAGAAAACTGGAAAATTGGAGGGATGGATTTGGGTCGGGTCAATGAGGGTAGAAAAGATAATGGTTTTGGATTTCGGACGATTTGAGATGATGGTGAACAGCTGTCTTGAAGACCTGGAGGGAAGAAGGTGATTGAAGAGGATGTAGAAGTTGATTCCACAGGTGGGGAAGAAAGAGGAACAAATGAGTGGAGATGAGCAGTGAGCCTGGATTTAGGTAGTTTTGCCAGAAGAAAGTTGATGGTGGTCCGTGTGAGCCTTTCAGAAATCCGGCGAGGACAAAGCACAGAAAGATCAGAGAGTGCAAGATCAGAAAGGAGGCGGTAGAGGGCAGAGACCACCGACTTGTCTGCGATGGTGATGTGATGGTTCTCATAGACTCAGCTTTTTTTTGTCACCGATCAACATAAAATACTCCATCATGACAAAGTGAAAACAATGTTTTTAAATTTTTTTACAAATTCATTAAAAATGAAAAGCTGAAATATCACATCAATAAGTATTGAACCCCTTTGCTATGACACTCCAAATCGAGCTCAGGTGCATCCAATTTCCTTTGATCAATTCAATTGATTGGACATGATTTATAAAGAAACACAGCTTTTTATAGAAGGTTCCACACTTGACAGTGCGCGTCAGAGCAGAAACTCCACCATGAAGTCCAAGGAACTGGCCGTAGAACTCCGAGATAGAATTGTGAGAAGGCAGAGATCTGGGGAAGGGTCTCAAACAATTTCTCGAGAGTTGAAAGTTCCCAAGAGCACAGTGAACTTCATCATTAGGAAATGGAAACAATATGGAATGACCCAGACTCTTCATAAAGCTGGCCGTCTGACCAAACTGAGCAACTGGGCAAGAAGGACCTTGGTCTGGGTGGTGAGCAAGACCCCAAAGACCACCCTGACAGTACTACAGAGTTCCTCAGCTGAGGTGGGAGAACCTGCTGGAAGGACAATCTCTGCAGCACTTCACAAATCCAGACTTTATGTGAGAGTGGCCAGAAGGAAGCCACTCCTGAGAGAAAGGCACATGACAGCACACCTGGAGTTTTACAAAAAGCACATGAAAGACTCAGAGCAAGAGGCAAAATATTCTGTGTTCTGATGAGACAAACCATTGAAGTCTTTGGCCTGACTGCAAAGCACTACATCTGGTGCAAAACGAGCACAGCTCATCACCCATCTAACATCATCCCTACCATGAAGCATGGTGGTGGCAGCATCATGCTATGACAATGCTTTTCAGCAGCAGGGCCTGGAAGACTTGTATAGATAGAGGGAACAATGAATGGAGCCAAATACAGGCAAATCCTTGAGAACCTGCTTCAGAGTGCAAAAGGCATTGGACTGCGGCAAGGATTTACATTCCAACAGGACAATGACCCCAAGCACACAGCCAAAGCAACACTGGAATGGTTTCAGAACAAGATCGTGAAAGTCCTTGAGTGGCCCAGTCAAAGCCCAGTCTTTAATCCCATTGAGAATCTGTGGAAAGACTTGAAGATTGCTGTTCACCGACGCTCCCCCATCCAACTTGACAGAGCTTGAGCAAATCTGCAAGGAAGAATTGGAGAAAATCCCCAAATCCAGATGTACAAAGCTGATACAGACAAACCCAAGAAGACTCGAAGCTCTAATCACTGCCAAAGGTGCTTCGGCAAAGTATTGACTCAGGGAGTTGAATACTTATTGATGGAAGACATTTCAGCTTTTCATTTCGAATTCATTTGTTAAAAAAAAATCCAAAAACGTGTTTTCACTTCTGGGATATTTTGTGGGGATCGGTGACAATTTTTTTTAAAACTTTAATCCATTTTAAATTCAGTGTTTAACACAACAAAATGTGAAAAAGTCAAGGGGTGTGAATATTTTACGGACACTGTAATTGATCGACGGACTCACATTTCAATAGCAAACAATTATTGGACAAACTCACATTTCAATATTACGTAATTCATAGATATACTCACATTCCATTATGACCATGATCCATTATGAACTCACCTGGACTTTCGTCAGGTGAACTTATGCGATCAAGCAGTGTCCATAGGTGAGTGAGTGAGTCAATCGGTCAGTTTGTGAGTCAGTCAGTCCATAAACACCAGTCATTATCGCTTGAATCAAACACAAAATTTTGATGAAACTTGGCCACAAGATTCATATCGGATGCCTAACGAATGTTTATTGACCGCATCAAAATCTGTGCTTATTAAGGGGGTCTGTGGGACGGTTTTACCCCTCCCCCCCCGGCCTCCCCTTTAAACCCCAAAATAGTTTTGTGCTCTCTTCTCCAAAACTACACACACGATTTTGATGAAACTTGACCACAACCTTCATCACCGATAATGTACCAAAGTGTGTCGACCGCATCATTATTTGTGCTCATTAAGGGGGGGGGGGCGGGTTTTCCCCCCCCCCTTTTACGGGGAGGGGGGTGTTGACTTCCCCCCCCCCAAAAAAACATAAAAAATAGGTATTTGCTTCTTCTCTGAAAGTACACACATAATTTCTATGAAACTTGACCACAACCTTCATCACCCATGATGTACCAACATCAGGATGGAAAGGGGGGGGGGGTCTGCGGGCAGTTTGAGTGACTGTTGCTCCTGATCCAAGTGAGATTCGGTCCTATTTTTGTCATTGTTATCATTATCATTATCACCAGTAATAGTAATAAGCAAGCACAACCATCCTTGACCATGTTGTGGAATGTCAGCCGAGGCCTGACTTTGTCCTTTTTTATTTTTAATATTTTTTCTTGCGCCACACTTTTTCATCTTTATTAGGCTGATGAGACGAAGCACACAGGCAGGTTAACGAAATGAGGCAAGGAAGGAACGGCGAAATGACCAGAGGCAGGACACACAGGCAAAGGACAAAGACAGGCACAGGCTGGCAGAAGCAGGCAGGCAGGATGACCTCCTCAGAGAAAGCTCAGACTCGATTCTCCTCAGCAGTCCCCGTCGTGTTCCCCTTTCTCCTCAGAACAACTCTCACCGACTCTTTCCTCCCTCTGCCGTGACATCCCTCATCCTTCAGACAGACAAGCTGCAGCCTCTTCCCTCTCTTGAGACCGTGAAAAAAAAAATCAAAAGCTGGTCAAACACTTGGAATATGTCTTTCAGTCAGGACAAATCTCACGCTCTCACTTTCTCTCCCTGAAAGGACTGGCAACCCCCCACCCCCCCCCCCATCTACTTTCTTAACAATCATTTTGACTCAAAAGTTTTGAGGAAGTTCAGTCATTCAAACCCCTGGGTCTTATTATCAGTCATGATTTTTCTTCGGCAAGCCACATTTCAAAGTTGGCCCCCAAAGCCAACTGCTGGCCATCCTCCGTCGTACAAAGTTCTTCCTTGGCACACCTGAACTCCGATCCACCTACGAGGCGTTCTTCTGAAGCTTGATGGAGTACCGCTCTCCCCTCTGGGCTGGCTCCCTGCCTCACTTCTTGCTCAGCTTGACGCTGTGAAAACCAGGCCCTTCAACATCATTGGTATCTCCCCCCCGATGCTGAGTCAATGGGTCTGTCACTTCGCCATCACGCCATCACAGAGTCCCCTGTCTACCGTTTAGACCATTTTCAGACATTTAGACCTTTTCAGATCTTTGCCCTTTAAACCAGTGAGACCTTTCATTTGCAATCGATGATCTTTCATTTCGTAAATCTTTCCATTTATTTGCCACACAAAGCAAGTCCTGGCGAGGGTCTGCAATCTCTGATTGCTCTTTCTAGTTGGTACATTGCACTTTGTTCCTCTGAAATAACATGTTCTTGGTGTCATCTGGAAGATCCACCATTGGACATGAGGATATCCTCGGTTAAGAGACATACATCTACTTGCCACAGGCTATTCTGCTTTATTTACATTATTTGATTTGTTTTTATTTTTGTGTATTTCTGTTTGAAAGACACATCCACGCGTTGCAATTAAACAAGATATCCTCCAATTTAAAATACCCAGACGGTTGTGTTCCGCAATATGCAATAGGGACTACCTTTCCACAAAGAAGAGAACTTTAGGACTTTTTATGCAAATTCTCCTGTTATTAACGAGTCATCAGAGAGCACCTTTCTTATGCCACCTGTACGTGGTGAGTTTGAGGATGGAGGTGGCACACGTTTACTGGTCACAACAGAGGTGTTTTGGCACACATCCAATGTGATGCCGTATTGTGTGCTTGCTTTCCATTTGAAGCCTAAAGGTTGTCCTTCCTTTTTGTCTGGGTCGATTCCTGACCCATCTAAGAGCTGTCAGACTGGTACCTCGCAGGCAGGACATCGCATCAATGAGTGTGACATCCTTCGGATACACAGCGTTGAGATGGGGATGCGCAGAGCAAACATGTTTTAGTGATGTAATGAGGATTATGTACACTTTTCACAATTGGCACCCCCCCCCCTCCATAATATCCTTTACTTGCATACGTGATATGTCTGAGCCATCGATGGTGCGGCGCCAAAATATAGCTTGGTGACTTGCACCTGGAAACATCGCAAGGCAAAATGGCAGCAGGCCGTCTTCAGCTCCATGATGGCAGAGTCATGCCAACAGAGTGCAGAATTGATCGACATTTTTATCTGTGTCCAATAACTTCCATCTGTTTCAAATGGAGTAAAATGTTATTCATCAACATCGCACGGCCTTCTTCAACAAATTGTTTCGCACGACGTTCAAAGAAATGACCGGGTAGATTCCTTCAATCAACTCTGGATTTCCATTCGGTTAGTTTATCACCGAAACACGTGATGCAAGGCTCTGAAGCATTTGATTAAATGGGGGAAACCCATGTTTCCTGTTTCGACTTCATGTTTTGGATTTTTCTTTAGGCCACAACTGCAATGCACGAAGTATGAGGCCTGAGTAAATAATGACTTTGTTGTGCAAAGAGTTTCAACTTCTCCTGTTGTTGCGACAAATTTTCGACTAATAATAACAGCAAGTGTCCACATGAACATGTTGATCATGAACGGACAAACTGTAAGAGAGCGCATGCCTCCGCCAGGCTGAACAGTGTATGTTTTGTATCCCACTGATAGGCCCCATCTCAATCTGGATCAAGACCTGAACCAAAATCGAATCGGCTTGTTCTTCTCACCTAGCCAACTCATCCACAAAATTTCGTCCTAACCTGTCGACAACTTTTTGGCATATCGTGCTATGTATCTGTTTTAGCCCGATCACTCGATGGTGAAGAATCACTTTGGAAATTTGTTAAATTTGAGTATCCGGATCAAGTTTCGTCCAAACTCATCCATAACTTTTCGAGATATCCTGCTCACAGACAAACAGGGATGAAAACCTAACCTCCATCCACCTTTGGTGGTGGCGGAGGTAATTATTATTGATTGACAAGCATGTTGTACATGCACCCTTCCTCATTCCTTCCTGCTATTTATCTCTTTTTGCACCACATATGACAAATTTGGTGTCGTTAAAAATTGGGAGAATGTCGGAGGTCACAAGTCAAAGTTATCTCCCCTCGATTTGTGATTATAGGTATTGAAGGATTTTTACGTGCATTTTTGGGTTCGGATCGCAGTGAGTGGAACATTTGAGACCATCGGGGTCGTGACACATCTTTTCCCCGATATCGTCGATTGGACCCTCTCGCTTGCAATGACACGCCTCGAACATTCATATAGTTGCTCGAATGTATTTTCATGCTTATTGCTGGAATATACTCATGTAGTACTTTATGTTTAGATAAAAGAGCTGCCTTGGCATTACTTTTTCAACAGCACACTGTTTAATTGCCATTTATTTACCCATGACCAACGTAGAAACTGAATTAGGTCAAAGCAAACAAAATGCTCGACAACTTAACGTGCTTGGCCTGCAAAATGTTTAATTTCCCTTTGATTTTTGTTTGAAGTCCCCAATGCGTGATGATTACATTTTTTAACACATTCATTGAGTTTGGGACGGTCTGGGGTTCAGGCCTCGCGATGTGCAGGAAGGAACAGCTGAGCCTGTAGAATATTTTGAAGAACCTTCACGAAGGTCACTCTGTCCCGGTGGCTGTCTGTAAGTCTAAACTTGCATGAAGTGGCCAGAAATAAGACAAATAGAAATTTTGAATTGTCAAGCACTACGTGTTCGCAGGGGCAATTTGCAAAAGCGATAGAGCGAGACGAGTCCGCGATGAAAGGTTTCCGTCAGGTTTTATTCTGTACAAGCATTTGCCGTAAGGTCTTGCTTCCTGAACTCAAAATGCCAGAAGTGATGTCCTGCATAATGGATGAAAAACCCCTGGGATTTGAGCTGAGCTATGACACTTGAACACTGACATTTTGATCAACTTGTGCTTTAAAGGAGGTCTTGTGATTCAATTTCCAAGTGTACTGTAAAGCCACATGTTCCCAAGCTTTCGAGTATATGGAGGAGGAAACTAGGAGAAGAAATGCCGAACAGCCAGGAAGAGCAAATCAGGAAAAATCTGATGGGATAGGATTATTGGGATTGATATGTTGATTTGGAAACACTGCCTAGTATTTGGTGACTTCTCGTCAGTGAGGGTACCGTCTCAGTGTTACATGTGCAAGAGGGGAAGATGGAGGGCTTGAATTGAGAAAATTAATTTGATAAAAGGCAGCGATTGGAAGTGAGAGAATGGGAATAGATATGGGGGTGGGAGAGGGAACCAAAATATCTGCCATCTTTGTATGTAATATGCATACTAAGTTGTCCATACTAATAAATGTCAATGTGTGCCAATGTGTGTCAGTGAGTCTCCTCCATAACTCCAAAACCATGAGACCTATCAGGCTGAAACGTTTCATGCACACTAAGAAAACTCCAAGGAAATGCAAGAGTGAAAATGAGGTGTTTGGGTTAATTAAAACACCCCTTTTGAAGATAATTATCGGCCTTATTTAATTATATCCTTCATCAGGCGCATCCTTGGTCACCGCTGCGTATGGGGTCGAAAGGCATTTCCTGGGTAACCTCGCTGGGGTCTGAAGCCACCATGTTTTTTGGCCTTCTCAACCATGCCGTGACTATAGAACAGGTGCAACAATTTCTAAAAGATGAAGTTTTTTTCACTTTCCTCACTCATATTATCGAATACCTGTTCATCAAAGCTACGAATCGCTGTTACATCGCTTTTGTAAGTGCGAAGTTTTCAAATTAGGACTTGGAGTGATTTCTTGCATTATATGAACACGATTTTCCACGATCTACTCTCACGGACTAATTAAAGTATATCATCAAAATATTATTTCGGTTTTGAGGATCGGATATCATATGGACTAAATACATGTCAAAATCTGGAGTGAAATCTGATAATGTAAAGAAATAAACGAGTTTTATAACAAAGCCGATATACCGATTTACTTTGAGCAAGCAAGGTTTATGTTCTCTCCTTCTCCAAACATACACAATAAAATGTGAAATTTCCAAAGCATTAAACTTATCTTTTTCTACTGTTTGGAGAATTGTATTGAATGAACAAAAAATTTAGGAACGTGCCAAAATTAACTAGCTCCATTGAGCTGTATCATTTAATGAATTCACTGTGAGACCTCGCACCCTGTCCCCCAGAGGGACTGCATATCCATAGCGTCTGCCAGATCTGTGTCAATATTTTCGGAGGTTTCGTGAGGTGCTCCACAGGGAATCAAAGCAAATCTGGTGAAAAACACGTTTTTAAAATATACTTAAAACGTTTGCATGGACCGAGAACTGATGTATCGCATGATGCGTGCAGAGATGAGCAGGCAACATGGTAGATTTTTCTGCAATATTTATTTCACAGCCGATTGAACTTTGCGATGTCCCCAGGGTTGTTCTGCATTAAGCAGCAACTCTTTTGTGGATAAAGTCATTCTTTGAACAAATTCATTTGATTTCATTAACTGCTGCATGCGCGGTGAAGACAGGCTTTTACGTGAAGGGGATCCTATATGGTATGCAGTGACAGCCGGGCCAGCCGTTTCTTATCAACCATTTAATTTGAATTCTTGCTTGAGTGCTTAAGCCACATGACGAGCACCCATCACATTGATAGCAGAACTGCACCACGTCATTCAGAGCGAATGGTTTGTGCTCTATCACTCTGAGTGAGCGGTTCGTGCTCTGTCACCCTGAGTGAGCGGTTCGTGCTCTGTCACCCTGTGGTGAGCGGTTCGTGCTCGGTCACCCTGAGTGAGCGGTTCGTGCTCTGTCACCCTGAGTGAGCGGTTCGTGCTCTGTCACCCTGAGTGAGCGGTTCGTGCTCTGTCACTGAGTGAGCGGTTCGTGCCTTGTCACCTGAGTGAGCGGTTCGTGCTCTGTCACCGCTGAGTGAGCGGTTCGTGCTCGGTCACCCTGAGTGAGCGGTTCGTGCTCCGTCACCCTGAGTGAGCGTTCGTGCTCCGTCACCTGAGTGAGCGGTTCGTGCTCCGTCACCCTGGGTGAGCGGTTCGTGCTCCGTCACCCTGGGTGAGCGTTTCGTGCTCCGTCACCCTGGTGAGCGGTTTCGTGCTCCGTCACCCTGAGGGAGCGTTCGTGCTCCGTCACCCTGGGTGAGCGGTTCGTGCTCCGTCACCCTGAGGGAGCGGTTCGTGCTCTGTCACATTGAGCGAGCGGTTAATGCTCTGTCACCCTGTGCGAGCGGTTCGTGTTCTGTCACCCTGAGTGAGCGTTCGTGCTCCGTCACCTGGTGAGCGGTTCGTGCTCCGTCACCCTGAGCGAGCAGTTCGTGCTCCGTCACCTTGAGTGAGCGGTTCGTGCTCCGTCACCCTGAGTGAGCGGTTCGTGCTCTGTCACCCTGGGTGAGCGGTTCGTGCTCCCTCCTTCATTCTGAGCGAGTGTGGAAATAACACCCGATTTCCGAGCCATTTGCCGTATTGACGTGTTTTCTAAATTACCGAGCACATTTTTGTTCTACCCACCACAGGCAGCTGTTATAAAGATGAATTTTTTTTGAACATATCCCTGAAACATCCAGAAAATGCAACGTTGTTTTTTTAGTATAAGCTGCTCAAGGTTTTTGGTTTGAATGCAGTACATACTGTGGTCCGTAATCACAGTGACTCCAACTTGCCGATTCCAAAGATTGCCAATCGGCCAAGCACAACAGTGTGTGTGTGTGTGTGTGTGTGTGTGTGTGTGTGTGTGTGTGTGTGTGTGTGTGTGTGTGTTCATAAAGCATAACATTATCTCTGCTAACTCCCATTCTCCCACCTCTCTCTCGCTCTCTCTCTCCTCTCTCTCTCTCCTCTCTCGTCTCTCTCTCCTCTCGCTTCTCGCTCTCTCTCCTCTCTCTCTCTCGCTCTCTCTCGCTCTCTCGCTCTCTCCTCTCTCGCTCTCGTCCTCTCTCTCGCTCCTCTCTCTCTCTCTCTCTCTCTCTCTCTCTCGCTCTCTCTCTCTCGCTCTCTCTCTCTCGCCTCTCTCTCTCTCGCTCTCTCTCTCTCTTCTCTCTCGCTCTCTCTCGCTCTCTCGCTCTCCTGCTCTCTCTCGCTCTCTCTCGCTCCTCTCTCGCTCTCTCTCTCCTTCCTCTCTCGCTCTCTCTTCCTCGCTCTCTCTCTCTCTCTTCGCTCTCTCTCGCTCTCTCTCGCTCTCTCTCTCTCTCCGCCTCTCTCTCGCTCTCTCTCTCTCTCGCTCTCTTCTTGCTCTACCCTCCTGCTACAGTGCAGCACCCCTTCCCCCCCTCTCTCTTCTTTCTCTGTCTCTGGATTGTGTATGTCTGGACGGTGTTTGTCTTTGGATGTGTCCAGATGGGAGTTTGTCTCTGGACAGCTTGGCTCCAGATGCGTCTTGGCACTGTTTGTCTTCGAACATGTCCTGGCCTATTCATGACCGGATGGGAGTTTATCTCTGTACTGGCCGGGCGGTGTTTTTCTCTGATGCGTCTGGACAGTTTTTCTTTGAATGTGTCCGGGCGGTATTTATGTCTGGATGGGAGTTTGTCTCTGGACGTGTCCGGGTGGTGTTTGTCTCTGGAAGTGTCCGGGCGGTGTTTGTCTCTAGACGTGTCCGGGCGATGTTTATCTCCGGATGTGCCCAGGCAGTGTTTGTGTCCTGAACGTGTACAGCCGGTTTTCTCCGGACGTGTCCGGAACAGCTTGGCTTTGGATTCATCTGGGCGGTATTTATGTCCGGGCGGTGTTTGTCTCCGGGCGCATCTGGACGGTATTTATATCCAGACGGGAGTTTGTCTCTGGACGGGAGTTTGCCTCTGGATGTGTCCGAACAGTGTTTGTGTCTGGACGGCTTGGCTTCGGATGCGTCCGGCCGAATTTATAGCATAACCAGTAGAAAATGAATTTCATACATTATTTTGTTTCCATCTTCACTGTTATTCTATGCAAAATCATTTTGTTGAAACAGTATGAATCGTAATTAACGCTCCACCACACATCTGCCTTCCCTTCCCTTCACCTCACACTGTCTTCCCTTCCCCCACCCCTCCTCACTCCTCCACCCCTCCTCTCTCCTTTCCCCTCCACCTCTTCATTCTCCCCGCTCTCTCTTCCCCACCCATCTCTTACTCTTACCCCTCCCTGCTTTTTCTCCTTCCCCCCTTTTGTATCCCCATCAGGGAAGCGACGGGTGATATTTGCGAGTGTAAAATAATCGTCTTGAAGTACCGGTCAGTCATTTTTACAACAAAAATCATTCATTCAATGCAGTGCAATGAAATCTTCCACAAATAATCAGAGCGATATCTTCTGTTTGGAGAATCGACTACAACAGCACTCAGTAGAGCATACACCTCTGGTGGGCTGAACTGTTTACAATTGGTATCCCACTGATAGGCTGGATCTGCATCCGGACCTTGACTTTTCAAGAAATCGTGGACTTAGGGTGGCTGTTTCATGGTTTCAGCACCTGCAGGCTCATCGCTGGCCTTGGTATTCCAACGCTGGTGGTTTTGGAAAAGGAGATTTACCTTGTGCTCGTTGCTGGGTGCTGGAGGATGATTCAGAACTGCAGGGTCTACCGGAGTGCTCAGTTACTCAATACCGACCACAGGCGTGTTGTAGCAACTCTGAAGTTGCAGCTTTTATCCAAGAGTATGGTACCATCCCAGCCAAGGCTGGATGTTGGCAAGCTCAATGATGAGAGAGTAGCTGAGGAGTTTGCGAACAGGCTGAGAGGGGATTTGGGGGGTCTGGGTGCTATGGGGAATCCTGAAGAGTTGTGCAATGCCTTCAAGACTACCATCCTTTGATGTTGTTGGCGGATGCCTTGGAACCCACCTTCTGGTGAAGAGGAACTTTGTCTCCCAAGGTACACTGAATACCATTGACTGGAATCGCAGGGCCAGGCTTAATGGCATAGCTGTGCTGTTCAGGCAGCTGAGGCATAAAACTGTACATGCGCTGAGGGTGGACAACGGGGTCCATGTACGAGGAATCTGTGAAGAGGTAGAGCATCACCTGTGGATGATTAATTCCTGTCCTGCTTCCAGAGGAATTTGTGCATTGCTTTCCTCCAAGCCCGTCCTTCGTTGTCCTGCAATGAGTGCGGAGGGTGGTGGACTCTTGACATAGGAATCCAAAGTGAAGGCTTGCTGTTCCGGTTACTTTGAGCGGCTGTACCACTGGCTGTTGAGTTGAATGTCAGGGGTGTAACTATCCCTATTGCTGACCCTCCAATCAACTGTGAACCATCTTCATTTGTGGAAACACAGGCTGCGGTGAACCAGTTGATAGGGGGTAAAGCCCCAGGGATCTGTGACTTCCATGCTGAACTTCTCAAGGTTCGTGGAAATGCTGGACTCATGTCGCTGCATGCAGTTCTGTGCTCTGCCTGGAACACAGGCATTATCCAAACTAACTGGAAAAGGGGCCTCCCTCATTGTCCTTCTCTGGAAATGGAAAGGTGATTGCCAGGAATGCAACAACAACCGCGAGGTGACGCTGCTCTCAATTCCAGACAAGGTTTTTGCTCGGATAATTCTTGATCGGGTTCGCCACCATCTGCTTGAGCACCAGTGCCCGGAGCAGTCAGGCTTTACACCAAAGAGGTCAACGATTGACCATATCCTCACTCTTCGGGTCTTCACCGAATGCAGACGAGAGTTTCAGCAGGGGCTGCTCGCAGCCTATGTTGATCTCTACAAAGCATTCAATTCAGTGAATCAGGACGCCCTCTGGAGGGTTCTCGGTCTTCGCGGGCTTCCTCCAAAGTTGATTGGAACTGAGAGTCCTGTGAGGTGTGGTGGTTTCCATCTCTGACTTATTTCCAGTTGTTACTGGAGTTTGTCAGGTGTGTGTATTGGCCCCCACACTCTATAACACTTGTACTGACTGGATTTTGGGAAAGATGTCACAGAGATCAAGCTGCGATGCATCGCTTAATATCTCTGACCTTGATTTCGCAGATGATGCAGTCATCCATGCAGAAACACCTGATATCCTTGTTGGTGCCCTTGAGGCACTGAATGAGGAATCGGAGCCACTGGGACTTTGGGTTTCCTGGGTCAAAACAAAAATCCAAGCTTTCATTGACTTCTTGGATGCTGCTATCTTGTCTGTTCCTCTTTGTGGTGAGGACGTTGAGGTCACGGAGAGATTCATTTACCTCCGCAGTGATATTTATGTGTCCGCAGGTTGTGAGCCGGAGGTCAATTGACATCTGGGTCGGGCCTGCGGAGTCATGGATTCACTGGATCATGGGGTGTGGCGCTGTCGGTACCTGTGCAGGAGGACGAACGTCCGAGTCTTCAAGTCCTTGGTGTTTCCAGTCTTGCTCTACGGATGTGAGACTTGGACTCTGACAAAGGATCTGAAATCAACACTTAACCCATTCGGGACCAGGTGGCTTCGGAGAATCCTTGGCTATCACTGGTCAGACTTTGTGTTGAACGAGCGGTTGCTGAGAGAGACTCAAATGAGGTTTGTTACCTGCATAGTCCGTGAGTGAATTTCATGTTTGTTAGTTGTGAAAATGTTTGAGATTAATAGGTGTGCCTTTTAAATGCATATGACTTCACCCTTTAGTCGTTTTAAAGCTTGTCCTTTTGTATACATTTGAATGGGCAGCTATTTTTTTTCCCATGCCATCCCGACATATGACGTATGATCATACTCCATGATGCAATCACACTCCATGATACGATGGTTCCTTCCAGAGTCCTCCATGATATGTTGATTCATAACAACATGTCAGGGTGCATGCAGGCTTTTCCGTGTGATCTGACTCACTACTTCCCCCTCACCTCTTGACCAAAATCGAATCGATTCGTCTTTGTCACTCACCGAACTTCTTCATCACATTTTGTCCAAATCCATGCACAATTTTTTGTGATACCCTCTAAACAGACAAGCTGCCCCCCTTCTGGTGGAAATATATAAATCCAGGATGATCGCTCACCTCCACTCATTCGTTCCACTTTTTCCCACCTGTGGAACCCACTTCCACATTCTTTTCAATCTCATTTTTCCTTTCAGGTCTTCAAGACAGCTGTTCACCACCATCTCAGATCATCCTCCATCCAAAACCATGATATTTTATACCCTCGTTAACCCCCCACCTCCTCCACACCAATCCTTCCTTCCAAATTTCCAGTCTTCCCTCCTGAGAATTTATTGATCCATCTTGTCCAACCAACCCATGCATCCTTCCCTGCCCCCCC
>CM068953.1:6127461-6156703 GCA_035128595.1 Eptatretus atami
TCAAACTAACTTTCACATCCTCTTCAATCTCATCCTTTCCCCCAGGTCTTCAAGACAGCTGCTCACCACCATCTCAGATCAACCTCCATCCAAAACCATGATCTTTTCTACCCACCCCTTAATACCCCCCAAAGCCCACCTCTTTCCAAATTTCCAATTTATCTTTTTTGAGAATTTGCATCTCTATCCATCTTGTCCTCCTCCCTGTGTCCTCTCGTATCCCTCATCCATCCTCACATCCCTTACTTCTTCAAGTCACCCTCTATTTTGCGTCTTTTTTCCTGCTGCTGGTATCCCCGGCCCCTCTTTCTACAGTTTCTTTTGTTCTGTTACATCCTCATCCATTTGATGTTATAGCTCCTCCATGAGCCTCGACATTGTACTTTACAAATGGGGAGGATGCGCCTGTAGACATTCAACTCCAGAGGCCTTCAGAAAGACGTCCGTGTGAGCAGGAAGCGCAATTGCTCATAACAGTTTACCGAGTCGCATACACGAACCAATCTGTATGTTGTTGGAGACATATTTGTCAAGATCACTGTTTGGCTGCAGCCATTGTGTTCCTCTTTTAATGTGTCGAACCAAAAGCTTTGGCTGTTTTTGGACTGCCCTCCAAAATGTCGATTCAGCCCTCTCACTTTGGTTGCTTGCCTGTTTTCGACAATGAACCAAGCAATGTGATGCTTCAGAACGCTTCCAAATTATGCACTTCCCGGAGCTTTATAACCTCGGCGTATTAGCAGAGGAGCCCATTTCTTGTCCATTATCCGTGCGCCGCTCCGAAGGGAGCGTGCATTATTTATCGGGGTTCATGGGTTGAGACCATGGTTGGAGAGCCATTTCGGGTTGGTCCAGGCCTACGAACCGTGCAGTTCCCTGACACAGATGTATTAACACCAATTTGGCTTCCATGACAAATGATCCTGCCTCTGGATTATCAATGCGCCGACGAAAGGCCGCTCTTAAAGCGAAGACCGCAGGCCTAGTATGGCTTGGGGGCAATACAATGCATTCCGAAGCTGCTTTGGCAGATCCATTTTTCCTTTGCTTTTTATTTCTTCTTTTTTTTTGTGGTTGAAACCTGTTTGCAGATGATGCAGCTCTATAGTGTTGGAGATTAATTGCAGAAACTTGTTCGTTTCAAAGCAATGCACATCATCCTCCCTCCCTCCACCCGCCACCCTCCGGCCTCCACCGACCCACCAAAAATATTGCTTCAAACTCAAATGACCTTTTCCTTGAGCCCGTGACTTGTATTAAGTGTTTTCTCCAAACTTTTTTGATTGTATATTTGCATTGCATCTGATTCTCGCCTTCCCCCCTCCATTTCCCCCAAAATTTGCTTCCATTATATTCCCCCAAATTGTGCTACAAAGGCGAAATGTATTTGTCGATTTGTTGTCCATTGATCAAATTGTTCACCTCGATGTGGGTGAAGTATATAATCAGCCTGCGAAACACTTCACACGATTAAACCTTGAGGCCTACCTACCCCCCGCCCCAGGAGTTTGAGCTGGCCAGTGCGTGAAACCGCACAATTTCCGCCATGAGCAGGAATTTTAAACCCAAGTAGATTAGCTTTTGTCCGTGGAGAAGGCACTTTAAGAACCACTTGCATTTGCACATCCAGGCTGTTTATCAAGCTGTTGAAGGCTGTGCTGAGCTTGTAGGCACAAACTTAGGCCGCAGCAGCTCGGTTGTGAAAATCTCCACCAGCCTGAAGCACGTATTGGGTCGACGATTTCATGTGAAAATGACAAACCCAAAGCGAAACAAGTACTTAGAGCTTGGTATCCCACTTGATTGCTATTATTTTGGGGGATTACATTCGAGGAGCAGTGTGTAATGCAGAAGAGGCCTTTGAAGTATGGCGATGGAAAAGCCTCGGCCTTGTTGAAAACAGATTATAGGCTTGCTCCGGTGACGACGTGGATGGATGGAAGCTGATCTGTGTAATGAAGTGGGATTAAACTGCCTAGGAAAACACTTCAAATGAAAATACTTTTGGGAACGGCGGGTCTCTTTAACCGTATCCTTCAAAAGCAGGTAGCTATGTTATCTTATTATGAGATTAACTGTGTGGCAGGAAAGCTAAATTTGGTAACATGCTTCTCATTGATTTGTTGGGCTGGCGGCATGGCCTCTAGGTACTCACCTCGAAGCTATGTCACCGAGGTTTGAATCCAGATCCAGCTACGAACTGTCATCCCGGTGCTTCACAGGCCGGGTGATTCATCGATGTGTGTGCCGTCCATCGGATGGACGTTAAACCGGGCGTCCCATATGCCCGCTTTCGTAGGTCGACGTTGAAGATCCCACAGTGTCCTTCAGGAAGAGTCGGCGAGCTATCGTCGGCACCCTGAACAAATTACAAATTCCAGCCCTAACCAGCAGAGGGTGCTGCATCAGCTGTACAGCCACACCCTCAGCCAATGATGCTACCCCGCAGCCTTGTGCAACTTTGAAAGAAGCAGAAGATTGACTTGTTTAACTAAGGTTCGATCGTGTGCACTTTGCAATGGACTAACGTTTGATAAGTGCGGCCATCTGGAGCAAATGCATCTCGGACGCCAGCCTTTGGACAGGGACCTAAAGCTCCCTTTTTCAGTCTGCATTGATGCTGTGATCACGAAAGATCGATATTATCTTTCGATGATAATAATAGGCCAGTGTGTGCTGCTGCCACGGCCAAATTCCCTGCCTGGGCTTTCCTGTATAATCAACACTACTTTCAGAAGGTTGGAATATCGGGGTGTGTATTTGGTGGAGTACTGGCCTCTGATGTGCCTCTTGCGAGATTCTTATCGAGGTGGCATGCTTTATGCGAGAGTAACATTTTCATACAGATTTCATTTTTGATGGTGAAATGATGGATGGTAAACTTCTTTCATGTCTGGAATATCCGGTATATCAAGGCGATCACGGGAAGGCCTGGAGAAATGGAACGATGCGAAGATTCGAATGAAATTTGAAAGGATCACTCACGATTATCGGCCGAAGAAGCAAGTGTTCGGATGGGAATGCCAAAGAAATTGGGTTGACCTGTTGCCTTGTTATGGTGGGGCCCTAGTTACACATCCTTTCTTCTTTGTTTATTTGTTCATTGTCTTTTCACGTGAGCAGCTCCATGGAGTAGTGAGGGTGTAACTGTAAGGCCTTGTTGCTTTGCCCTTACTAGTGTTTGCAATGATTTCCCACTGCTGATCAGTGGACATGTATGCACCTTACAATTCAGCGGTGACCTGTCCTCGATTGGTTCACAACCTGTCGTGAAGAGTATTGGCCTCCACCACCTTCTAGCATCATTTTAATTTTGGAAAATCGTATGCAGGAGCCTTCATATCCCATGTCATGGAGTAGTTGTCTCTACAAGCTTTTTACACTTGCCTTAGACACCACATGGACGGATACATTTCAAATAATTGCAGCTGCATACTTCTTGTTACTGCGTTTGTTGGAACCATCAATGTTATTGGCCGTGTCGTGAAGTTTAGTGACAAGACAACAACAATATTTTGAAAGCTCTGCCAAAACAACAATTGTACTTCATAATGCACGATTCACCAGATGGTTATTCCTCGTGACGAGGTGGTAACGGCACATCCCGGATTGCTGCTTTTTGAGCTGTGAGCTGACAGCACCGGATCCATCCAGGGACTCGTTGGGAGACGTTCCAGCTGGCACTGATTATGCGTGAGCATTCGGCCTGAATTGGCAATTGGTGTCGGAGTAGGCCTAATAAGGAGGCAGGACGTGTTTCCCCTGTACCTACTGGAACTGGAGAAGCAATGGTGGGGGTAAGAAGCGAGCGGTGCAATGGCAAAGAAAGTTTAAGAGCCGTGTCGGTTACAATGCATAGATGTGACAGCATCTGAGTGGGGTTATCGTAGCGTGGGATTTTCTGTGCAGCTGTTCGAGGGGAACTGCCCGAGTGGTGTCAAGTTGTTCGAACGTCCCGTGGTGGGGAAGATTAAGCAGTGCTTTTGTGACGTTCAATCAGGGTGACTTATCAAAGGCTTTCAGAGGAGCTGCCACTACATCCCGGCTGTGCTGAGATACAGCACTTGTCTTTTGTCTTTGTTACAAAAGTTTAACCCAAAGTGACCCTTGATTATCTTCTTTTTTTTTACTTTGTTTTGGATAATCTCAGGATTTATGTTGCAGACTTGTTCTAGGCCTTAGGCATTGTTTTGTTTTTTACGTTTCTCAAAATTGCTTGCATCCCTTTTCTTTAAAAAAAGAAATTACTCTCTTGTAAAATGTTCATTTTAATTGCTGCAACATGACTTGGTTGTGCAAAGTTTCTGTCTCTTAAACTAGCCATCCACACTTGGGGTGTTCGTGAAGTACCACAAAGGAGATTCTCCCGACAGCAGAAGACACAGAAACGTTTTACTTACTTTACAAAATATACGTGTATTTAAATCTATATTATAGGAAGAAAAATATTTCTTCACTAACTAGAGAGTTCATAGAACACTTTACCCCAAGCAGTCTTGATTAACAAGGGCGGGGTCTACGAGCGACAAATTTGATTGGTCGTGATGACATAACACGGCGCAAACTTTTGTCCAAGTACTGTTCAACGGAAGGGGTTTTGAGAGGGCCAAAAAGGGCGATTTGTGTCCTCCATTGTTCAAGTACATAATTAAATTGAAATAAACTCAAGATTTCAAAAGTTTGTAGAAAAAAACAAAATTTGGAAGTTTACCGCCATTGATGCAGCGTCTTATACGCCACCTTACATTAGTTTTTCGTGCCAGTTGTTTGTGTCCTTTATAACGTCCTTAAAAACAGTAAGTTTCCTGTTTGGAATGATTTTCAGTTTTGTTTAACTGCCAGACAGACAGAGTAAAACCATTATCTCACTCCTCTCTGCGCATGCCTGATCAGTATGTCGAATTCAGAGCCAAAATGCTGTTAAACTGCAAGTTCATTTTCCGATTCATTATGCAAAATATCACGTTCAATCGAAATTAAGTTGTCCCTTGATCATTCATAAACTGATGTTTGTGGGTAGACGGACAGACAAAGTGAACCAATTGCTTAACCAAACTTTTCACTTGACGTGTGTGGGGAAATTTTTGAATCGCTGGATTTCAATTGGTTTGCATTCTTGTTGGTGAGTGACAGCTGTAGATATTGAAAACCTCTTTCGCCAATGTCTGACATGATGGTGCAGAGGCAGCAAACGTACCTTTTAGCTGTCTAGTCTGGGTTCCATTGTCGCCCCGACTCCAAATTTGCGGATTGGTACTTGCCTGGAAGACTGACCTGACAAAGGGCACCATCTCTCAGACGGACGTTAAGCTGGGTATCCCATCTGCTAGCAGGAGCTGCCTGATGATAAATGTCCCACGGTGTCTTTCGTTAAAAAGGAGGCGAACTGTCTCCCACACAATAAGCAAATTACCAATTCATTGCCAAATCACCTTCAAACGAACATCAGGCCTGACCAGCCGGTTCGTAAAAGACTTGGGCCAAAAACTTTCCCCAGCCGACCCCGCACCAAGATGGGAATAATTGTGCAGGTCAAAGACGAAGGAGTAGTCGTCCAAAGTTAGCTGCTCAAAGAAAAGAGCTGCTCAGACATGTTGAAAATTGGAACACGAACATGAAACTACACCTGGGTGGAAATAGAAATGCACAAACATTATAATTCAAAGCAAAACATCATTCGATTCATGTCTCAACATTATTATTATTATTATTATTATTATTATTATTATTATTTTGCATCACTAAGATGATGTCACAAGTTGGAATAAAATGAATCCATTTTACAACATTTGAAGTCATACTGATGATTTGAAACTTTCAACCTTTTTCTTAATGAAGAAATCACGTCCAAAGGTAAATCGTAAATGCAATCGTTTAGACTTATCTGTTTATCAGAGGAGGTGAGCTCTTACCTCACAGAGGAGGAGTTGAGTTTACCTCTTGAGATGAGGAGGTGAGCTCTTACTGCCCAGAGGATGAGGAGCTGAGCTCTTATTGCCCAGAGGATGAGGAGGTGATCTCTTACAATCCAGAGGATGGGGAGGTGAGCTCTTTCTGCCTTGAGGATGAGGAGGTGAGCTCTTTCCTCAATTAAAGTTTGAAAATGTATCATACGTTGCCTCGGACAGATTTTTCCCGTTTGATTTTCTCTACCATCACAGATGCATGGAGTTCAGGAGGCCGGGCCGCCCTGGTATCTTTGTACCATAAATGAAGCTTTGGAATCGACATGGATCAGGTGAGGGATTTGGAGTTTTCACATCCTCTCTAAACCTGTGTTAGACTCTTTCCGATGATGAAGATGAAAGCATGCTGCTTCCAACCCGGTTTCTTTTTTTGTTTTTTTTGTGAATTTAGTGATCGTTTCACAACTTCAACTCTCTCCCTCTCTCCATTATGACTTTGTTGCCAATTGAGCAGTCTCCTTGTTCAATCTGCAACCTTTCAAGATCCTTGTTATCTGTCGCTGCCTTGAGTTACAAACACGGAATGTGGAATGCAATGGTAAAACAATCTCGAAAATTGAAAACAACACTTGCAACAACACTTGTTATTAGTGAAAGTATAAGTAATATTTGATTTTAAAATGATTTAGTGTGTGTGTGTTCAAATCTGAAGGTACAATGATCAAGTATCACTGCCCAGTAAGCGAGGCCCATGTCTGATGTTTAGACCGCCGAGTGGTCTTCGTCATGAGCAGCCCAGGTATCGTGTGGCAGGTGCTCAGTACCCTTTCCCTAAGGGGATGGGGGTTAAGAAGATGGAAAGCATCACGTGACTGCAGTAAACAGATGGTGAGGCTCAAAGGAAACACAGTAACATGCAAGTAAGAGGGTTTTCATATGGAAGGCTAATGGGGGTAGAAAAAATTGTGTGTTGGGATGGGGGATGACAGGAGATGGTCATGCAGCTTCTGCTTGAAGCTCCAGAGGTAAGAGTGGGATTAAGCAATCTCATGAAGGCAGTTTCTCAAACAGAAGTACACACAACGACACAACAGAGTTTGTAAGGTTAACCACAGGTACATCTGTAAAAGCTTTGATATCCCAGTTCCAGAAAATTTGTGGGAACTTTAACCAAAGGCAAACACTGAAAACATTGAAGTATCGCTCACGTACGACCTAATGATTCCATCGAGCATGAACATCGGAAAAAAAGTGTTGCAACCACATATCATACTTCGGTACAAAAAAGAAAGAAGGCATTCCTAAGTGAGGTGTTCGTTCCAGTGATTTTGGACTAAACAATGCAGAAATCAAGAAAATGACCAAATACCAAATCCTCAAGAATGAAGTGAAAAGATCCTGGAAGCTGAAGAATGCCAAAGTTGTACCAGTGATAGCTGGAGCTACGTGAATGATGATGAAGAACCTCACAGAGATATTAACCAGAGTTGGTGTCAAAGCCACCCAATGCTCGCCTGTGTATAACATTATCGTTTTAAAAGACTAGTCATAATATTTTATATAAAGCATTGCAGTGAGATCTGATCCAAATAATTTTAAAGCAATATATGTATTGTATATTGTAATCAGTAAACTAGTACACATATTAAATGAATGGCAAGCGTCTAGTATAAACAGGCGAGCATTGGGTGGTTTTGACACCATCTTAGGTTGAAATTTAATTTTTTTTAAAAATCATTTGTTAATTTCAACTTCACGACATCAATAGTATACCCAAAGGAACCTCCATGCCAAATATCAGCATCCTAGTACACATATTAAATGAATGGCAAGATTCTCAATAACTTGCACCAAAAACTTTAACGTTGATGTGCTACAAAAAAGTTAAGTTCAAAACAGGTCAAAAATTTAATACATTTAAAATTATTTTTTTATTTCAACTTCACTACATCAATGATATACCCCAAAGAACCTCCATGCCAAATATCAGCATCTAGTACACATATTAAATGAATGGCAAGATTCTCAATAACTTGCACCAAAAACTTTAACGTTGATGTGCTACAAAAAAGTTAAGTTCAAAACAGGTCAAAAATTTAATACATTTGAAATTATTTTTTTTATTCAACTTCACTACATCAATGATATACCCCAAAGGAACCTCCATGCCAAATATCAGCATCCTAGTACACATATTAAATGAATGGCAAGCTTCAAATAACTTGCACCAAAAACTTTAACATTTTCACGCTCATGCTGATGCTGACGCTTGATGCTCACGCCGGGGGTATCGCTATAGCTCTCTGTTCTTCGAACAGGCGAGCTAAAAACCATCCCTAGGAATATTACCACAAACGAACTACAGTTGGAAGCTGTCCGGGGCTCAGTGACGATCCTGAAGAGAGTCCAAGGCACAAAACTTTAAGAACAGAAAACTTCACATCTTGATCCATGACTCGTGACCCCTTACTGAAATGAAGGTGGATACTTTGAGCCTACCCTGGGAGGACTCCATTTCACATTCTGAAACCCGCATATGTAGATACCAATCAACGACACACACGTGGAGGTGGATACTTTGAGACCTGGTAGGTCTCTGTTTCACCTCCTGATGAAACCCACCCACACGTGGAGAGAGCACGCAACAACAGCAACTTGTACGCATGCACACACACACACACATACACACTTTGAGACCTGGGGTGGGAGCATTTAATATCCATGCTATCTTCCTGGCAAAGGTCTGCATGCATGCATGCTCGTACATGCAGCAATCTTTGCATCCTACCGGTCGGCTCACTCCGAATCTGATTCGTTCATGCTACAGTCCCCTTAACAGAGGTAGAAGGATGTTGGACCAGGGGGAGTGTTGTGAGAGAGGGAGAGAAGAGGAAAGGGGGGAGATGGGAGTGGTCAGAGAGAGAGAGAGAGGGGTCAGGGTCAGAAAGAGGGAGAGGGGTTGGAGAGAGGAGGTAGGGTTGGGAGGGAGAGGGTTGAGGGATTCCGGCAGATGTGACTCCCAGTTTAATATCCATTGAGAGATGACACACACATTGATGAATCACCCTGCCTGTGAAACACCGGGAGGACAGTTTATAGCTGGGTCGGGATTCAGATCCAGGTGACACAGAGTAACCATGCGTACCTCTTGGCTTTCCTGTGTGATGTGGCGATTCCTTACTTCATAACTGAAAACATTTTTTCTCATTGTGATCACACAATTTATTTTGCCTTCCTACCTCCGGTATAGAACCGTGGTATCACAATTGAAACTTGAAAAACGCTTCAAGTGGCTTCACCACGCAATGCATGAAACGGTTTCCAGAAACTTTTAAAAGCTAAACGTTTTCACTTTTATTTGTATTTATCAATGCCGAAGTGACAGGTCATATAATGGAAGAACAAAAAGGGGAAATGTCGTGGAAAATAAAATTTCACTTTTTCAGCAAGTTAGGCCACCACCTGTTTCACCGCAGAACAACACGCGACCAACAACACACAAGAGTGCCCCTGAACTTTGTTCAAGTCGATCTACATACAGTATTCAGTGACAGTGTGAATATTGTAGAGCGCTCACCAATTGGCTTAATCACTCCAACCAAACAGTTGATAAGAAACGGCTCGCTTGTCATGCGATTCGCAATCACCGAACCATCATGAAGGGGAATGAAGGCAGCGCAAGAGTAAGGGAAAGAAGTGTAAGGTGATGGTAGGCAGCATACCAGGGCATTAAAGGGGTGTTAAAATGCGCCCAAATAGTGTTTTTTCTTTAAACACCGTGTTCTGTATAAAACTGGGTAGAAAATATCATCCTCCATCTTCTTTTTCACTTATAATGATGTGAGTCTCATTCAATCCTGTTTCTCATATTAATTAGATTCAGAAAGTGCTGAGTATACAACGCCTTTTAAAGCATCACAAAGCAGGTCATTCTACTTGCAACACAGATGAGAACAGCACACGAATATTTCAACAGCGAATATTTCAATTATTTATTCGCACGATTTTTAAAGGGTGAAAGTTCATTTTTATTCTGTTTTTGATTATTTTTAGCAATGACGCAAAGGTTGGTATTTCCATCAGCGAAGTGACAGGTCTTACTTCTGGTGGCCTTGAACAATCAAGCAGCTTTGTTAGTGCTCTCTAAGTGGCTTAAGCTCTGAAAAAAGCACTTCAATGGAATACCTGGCTTGGTAAGCGATTATTTCCAATTGCTGCTGATAAAACTATGCACCCAGAAACACCCAAGCAATGTCCGATTTTGACAAATGAACACTATTTTTTTTGCATCTAACTGCTGCTGAGTTCAAATCTGGAGCTTAAATTTTGTAATTCGGCTCAGTTCATGAGATTCTCGAGGTTATCACATGGGCGGAAATGAAATAAAGCCATGAACACTGTCATCTCCACATGTTTATAAGCATTGCAATATGCCCAGCGATTCAGTTATGATGAACAGCAATCAATACTAATGTAGTAAAGAAAGGTGGAAAAAAAATGACTTTATCATGAAGAAATCGTTACGGCGCTGTTCTTAGTCAAGGCATGGTTTAGCAGGCCAAAAACATGTGTCTTCAGACCCCAGTGAGGTTACCCAGATACACCTTAATACCCCATATAGAGCGAGGTGCCGAAGATCACTTAATAAAGGATATAATTAAATAAGTCCATTAATTATCTTCAAGAGGGGTGTTTTAATTAACCCAAACACCTAATTTTCACTCTTGCACTTCCTTGGAGTTTCCTGAGTATGCATGCAAAGTTTTCATAACTTTCATGTTTTGGCATGTATAGGAGACACATTGCACACACACACACACACACACACACACACACACACACACACACACACACACACACACACACACAACACACACACACACACACACACACACACACACTTATTGGTATAGAAGGCCATTCTCTGTATGCCTGTATGTATTAGGTCTGGCGATTTATCACTAAACCGGTATATCGATATAATTTTTCAAATCGACATACCAGTATTGCAATTCTGAATAGACCGGTTATACCGAAAATAATCAATATAAAAAACCTCCGGTATATATCACCAACAATCAAGAAGTATATTACCAACAAACCGAGTCAGTGATCTGCGATACTGATACCGGTATGAAAGCGATTATTGATATCGCTTTCATATCAAAATGAAAGCGATATTGATATGAAAGCAATAACAGTATGAAAACAAGATTGATATAAAAGCGACAACGGTATGAAAAATATATTGATATGAAGCGATAATGGTATAAAAGCAACAGTGTATGAAAGCGATATCAGAATGAAAGCAATATCGGAATGAAAGCAATAACAAATGAAAGCGACAACGTTATGAAAGCAATTGTGGTATGAAAGCGATATCGGAATTGAAAGTGATAACGGTATGAAAGCGATAAAGGTATGAAAGCGATTATTGATATCGCTTTCATATCAAAATGAAAGCGTATTGATATGAAAGCAATAACAGATATGAAAACAATATTGATATAAAAGCGACAACGGTATGAAAACAAATTGATATGAAAGCGACAATGGTATAAAAGCAACAGTGATGAAAGCGATATCAGAATGCAAGCATATCGGAATGAAAGCAATAACAATATGAAAGCAGACAACGTTATGAGAAGCAATTGTGGTATGAAAGCGATATCGGAATGAAAGTGATAACGTATGAAAGCGATAAAGGTATGAAAGCGATCACGGGATGAAAGTGATAACGGTATGAAGTGATAACGGAATGAAAGTGATAACGGAATGAAATGATATGATATTGAAACGTAGATACGGAGTGAAACGCGATAAACGGGTAAGGTATGAAATAAAATATGTAACAGGTAATGAAAGTGATAACGGAATGAAAGTGATAACGGATGAATATAACGGATGAAAGCAAACGGTATGAAAGTGATAAGAATGAAAGTATAATGGTATGAAAGTGATAACGGAATGGAAAGTGATAACGGTATGAAAGCAATATCGGAATGAAAGTGATAACGGTATGAAAGCGATAAAGGTATGAAAGCGATCACGGGATGAAAGTGATAACGGTATGAAAGTGATAACGGAATGAAAGTGATAACGGTATGAAAGTGATAACGGAATGAAAGTGATAACGGTATGAAAGTGATACGGCATGAAAGCGATAACGTATGAAAGTGATAACGGAATGAAAGTGATAACGGAATGAAGTGATACGTATGAAAGTGATAACGGCATGAAAGCGATAACGGTATGAAAGTGATAACGGAATGAAAGTGATAATGGTATGAAAGTGATAACAGAATGAAAGTGATAACGGTATGAAAGTGATAACGGTATGAAAGTATAACGGCATGAAAGTGATAACGGCATGAAAGTTATAACAGAATTAAGTGATAACGTATGAAATGATAACGCATGAAAGTTATACAGAATGAAGATAACGGTATGAAAGTTGATAACGTATAATGATAACGGTATGAAAGTGATAACGGCATGAAAGTGATAACGCATGAAAGTTATATACAGAATGAAAGTGATAACGGTATGAAAGTGATAACGGTATGAAAGTGTTAACGGAATGAAAGTGATAACGGAAATGAAGTGATAACGGTATGAAGTGATAACGGAATGAAAAGCGATAACGGTATGAAAGTGATAACGGAATGAAGTGATACGGTATGAAGTGATAATGGTATGAAAGTGATAACAGAATGAAAGTGATAACGGTATGAAAGTGATAACGACATGAAAGTGATAACGGTATGAAAGTGATAACGACATGAAAGTGATAACGGCATGAAAGCGATAATGGTATGAACGAAATGAAGCGATAACGGTGTTGAAAGATAACGTTAGAAAGTAACGTATAGGAAATGGGATAAAGAGATTATAAATGATAACGTATGAAGTTAACGGAATGAAAGCGATAACGGTATGAAAGTGATAACGTTATGAAAGTGATAACGGTATGAAGTGATAACGAAATGAAGCGATAACGGTATGAAAGTGATAACGACATGAAAGTGATAACGGCATGAAAGCGATAATGGTATGAACGAAATGAAGCGATAACGTGTGAAAGCGATAACGGAGATGAAAGTGATAACGTATGAAAATGATAACGGTATGAAAAAGATAACGGTATGAAAGTGTAAACGGAATGAAAGTTGATAACGGCGTAAAGTGATAACGGCATGAAATGATAACGGCATGGAAGTGATAACGGATGAAAGTGTGATAACATGAAAGTGATAACGTAGAATGAACAAAATGAAAGTGATAACGGTATGAAAGTATAACGAAAAAGTATAACGGAATGAAAGTGATAACGGTATGAAAGTGATAACGGAATGAAAGTGATAACGGTAAAGTGATAACGAATAAAGTGATAACGTATGAAAGTGATAACGACATTAGTGATAAACGGCATGAAAGCGATAATGGTATGAACGAAATAAAGCGATACGTGTGAAAGTATAACGGTATGAAAGTGATAACGACATAAAGTGATAACGGCATGAAAGCGATATGGTATGAACGAAATGGAAAGCGATAACGTTGAAAGTGATGTAAACGAATGAAAGGTGATACGTATGAAAGTGATAACGATAATGAAAGCGATAAGGTATGAACGAAGTGAAAGCACAACGTATGAAAGCATAGTGGAATGAAAGCATTATCGGCATTAAAGCAGAGAATGGAATGAAAGCGAGAAGAATTGGTATGAACGAAATGAAAGCGATAACGTTGGGAAAGTGATAACAGTATGAAAGTGATAACGGAATGAAAAGCGATAACGGTATGAAAGCTATAAGTGAAATGAAAGTGATAACGGTGTGAAAGCGATAACGGTATGAAACAATATCGGTATAAAAGCGATAACGGTTATAAAGCGATAATGGTTGAATGAAATGAAAGCGATAATAGTATGAAGTGATAATGGTTGAAGGAATATGAAGCAATAACGGTATGAAAGCAATAACGGTATAACGAAATGAAAGGATAAGGTGAAAGAAAGCGATAATGTATGAAGGAAATGAAAGCAAAACGGTATGAAAGCAATATGGTATAAAAGCGGAGACGATATGAAAGCATGATGGTATGAACGAATCAAACGATAACGGTAGTGAAAGCAAAAACGTTATGAAAGCATAAGTTGGAATGAAAGCGATATCGGTATAAATGCTGTAACGGGATGAAAGCAATAACGGTTGAAACGATAACGGTATGAAAGCATAACAATATGAAAGCGATAACAGAATGAAAGCGATAACGCGTGTGGAAGCGATAATGTGTGAAAGCGATAACTGTGTGACAGCGATTGTATGAAACTGACACGGTATGAAAGCGATAACGGAATGAAAGCAATAACGGTATGAAAGCGATAATGGTATGAAAGCGATAACGGAATGAAAGCCATAACGGTTTGAAACGATAATGATGAAAGCGATAACGGTGTGAAAGCGATAACGGAATGAAAGCGATAACGGAATGAAGCGATAACGTATGAAAGCGATAACGGTGTGAAAGCGAAACGTGTGAAGCGATAACGAATGAAAGCAAACGTATGAAACGAAAGATGAAACGATAACGGAATGAAAGCGATAACGGTGTGAAAGCGATAAATGGTTGAAAGCAAAACGGTATGAAAGCGATAACGGATGGAAAGCGATAACGGTGTGAAGCGATAACGGTATGAAAGGATAACGGAATGAACGATAACGGATGAAACCGAAATGGAATGAAAGCGATAACGGTTGTGTGAAAGCGATACGGAATAAACGATAACGGAATGAAAGCATAACGGTGTGAAAGCGATAACGGTAGTGAAACGATAACCGAATGAAAGCAATAACGAGTATGAAAGCGATAATGTATGAAGCGAACCAGTGTGTGAAAGTGATATCGATATGATTGCACCGGTACAGCGTTCCATGGTAGTCGTACCCGGTATGCGATAGGAGGATCCAAATTCTCAAACTGTGCCGTTACCAATACTGATCTCGCTTTAGAACAAAATCACTTTTAATACAAGTGTAAGTTGGAAGTAAAATAACCGTTCTCATTCTCATCATGTGTGGGAATACTTTGTAAAATTACCATGTGTCAATGATGTGCACGTCATATATGAATACGTAATGGACCATCGGACCATTGGTATTTAGGAACCTGTGTTAAAAAAAAAATTTTTTTTATATTTTTTAATAATATTGACATACCAGTATACTGGTATGACTCTCCAGATATTGATATCAAAAAAATAGATATCGACGGAGCCTCGTTTGTATGTACTTACGTATGTTTGTATGTCTGAAATCATATAAAAAACAGGGCTGTGCCGATCTCCACCAAATTTTGTACACGTGTTTGTAGTACGCAGGGTCAGGTCAAAGGGAGATGACTTACAATTTTCTCCTGTACACGTACCACAGTGCAAGTGGTTTACTGACTTCTGCTGCTGACAGAGAGGATTATTTGCCCCACCTCCTCCCACTCCCAGGTTTCTCCAGAAGGGAGTGCTTGTTTCCAGTTGAGATAAAAAAAAAGGGAACAGAAGAAGTAGAGTTGAGGACAATTGAAATAAGAGGGAAGGGAAGGGTAGGAGAGGAAGGTAGGTCAAAAATTGCATCAACTTTTTGGATACATTAACATGTTCAAGTTTCATTAACAGCAGAGGATGTATGCAACTTAATCTCCCAACTTGGCCACTAACCATACCATCTAACCACTAACCCACTGTATATATATATATATCTCATCCAGAAATGGCTTTAGTTGTGCTGATGTGAACTCAAATCAAGATGCTGGCTGACAGCGAAAGTGCTTTGGAAGGACAGATATAAATTGTTGTTTTAATCTAGGAGGAATTTCTGAAAACCATTGGTTGCAGCAAAGATCGTTGGTGATGCCTTATCATGAGAAGGTGTGTGTTCTGGGCCAGGGAGTTTCATCAAGTTATGAAAGAATGCTGGGTAATGAGGATCCTTCCGTGAGACCATTGAATTGTCACACCCACAAACATCATTGTTTGAGTTTGAGCCCCTGTCGTGCTGTGAAAATATCAGCAAGTGCGTTGACTCAGCCTGTCATTGACCTTCAGAGGTCAGTGAAATGAGTACCAGCACATTGGGGTAATGTCATTTGAGTATCCTGCATCAGAGTGTTGACATGTCCAGGACTGTACTCGTTAGCCAATGAAACTGCATCGGCAGTCCTATGTGTGCCTCAAAGTGTGAAAGGGATGGCTTTGTTATACCTAATGCATAATTGGTATTTTTTCATGATTTTTACCCTCGCCGAAGGAGAGGGTATTGCATCTGGGTCCGTTTGTCTGTCTGCTTGTTTGTTTTTGTTTGTTTGTTTGTGTGCACAGACTTTAGTGTTTTTCTCCGAATCGGCTTGTGGGATTGAGACAAAATTTTCACTATGGGAGCGACGACTCATGCAGAATGTTACAATGATAATTATGACACCATTGATCACGTGGTGTGACATCCATATTGGAAAACCGAAAAACTTTGGACCCTTGTATCTCTGAAACCGCACGAAGGACAAAATTTAAACTTGGCACACGGCAAGTACTCCTCATGAGGAATGTGTGATTTTTTTAATGACATCATAGGTGCCTTCGTTATGACGTCATCATTGCATAAGTAGAATGCTACATCTGATCAGTATGAAAATTTTGGAGCATCATCTAGGGATAAAATGGTCCACAGAAAAATGTTTGATGGCATCATCGGTCACGTGATTCGGCAACCATATTGTTTTACAAAAAAAAACCCTCAAAAATCTTCTTCTCTGAAGTGGCTTAACAGATCGAGGCGAACCTTGATACGTATGACCGCCTATCCATGGGGAACAAAAGGTTCACACGTATGATATCGGAGGTCACATGATTTGGCAGCCATATTGGATTTACCTTAAAACCTATAAAAAAATATCTTCTTCTCCAGAACGGTTGGACAGATCGAGGGGAAACTTCACACAAATGTTCCACAATCTTGGTTGTACAAGTTTGTTAAGGAATAATTAATTTATAGGTCACATGGTTTGGCAGCCATATTGGATTGAGGAAAGATATTAAATAATGTTTTCTCTGGAACCGCTTAACGAATTGAAGTGAAACTTCACAATTATGATCTCGTGGTTATGGGAAATATGTGTTTTAAATTTCAATCTCATCGGACGCATGGTCTGGTAGCCAGATTTATTTAATTTATTGATCTGTGCTCTTTTTTTTCTTTTTTTTGTGTTAAGGCTCACTTGGCTTTGCCGAGATGGCTTTGAGGGTAGAGGAGTAGTAGCTAAAATGAAAATCCTATCCAGCTTCCTCCTGATGACTTCATCTTTCCTTTTTGCTTGTTTTGGTTCCTTCTGATGACTCCAATGCAGGACTGTACAGATTTGGTCTTCCATTTCATTTGAATTTAATTTATTTTAATCCCATTGTGAATTCAATTCAATAATAATACAAACGTCATGGGTCAGGGTCAGGTGTCTAATCAAAGTGGGGTTGCATCAAAGCAGGACATCTTGGTACCCAGTCATCACTGCCAGCAGTTAGAAAGTGACATTTCTAATTATGTCTCTTATTAATTACGTAACACCCCAGAACACAAACACCATTCAAAATATGAGGAGGAGGAGGAGATTGGGACCATACTCTGTGCAGAGTGTGAGTGCTGCTTGGCTATTGGGCACAATCCTTGTCGGGTCACCACTCCGACACAGTATACCAGAATGCTGGCACTCATTTTGCTGACCTTGGAAGGATGACAGGCTGATTTGACCCCACCTGGTATTAATTCAACAGCTGAGCAGGATTTGAACTCAGGACCCTAGGATCCAAAGCCCGCCACCCTAACCATGAAGCCAACATCAGGCACACACAAAATGCACCACACAAAACTACACAAAATACACCACACAAAACAAGTCCTGGCGAGGGTCTGCACTCTCTGACTGCTTTTTCTTGTTTATAGTTGTGCCATGCATCTTCATTTTGGCAAGACAATTTCTTGGCTTTTTTTATTTTTTTTTAAATTTACTGCCCTGCCTGCCTCGTGTGTGCAAACTAGTGATAAGGCTCTTTTGTGTATAAAATGACAGCGTGCTGGAGGCCCGGATGACGGGTGAAAAACAAGTTCTTCGGAGGTCATTTGTGAGCAGCCAAGCGGGCTTGTAAGAAAAAGAAAATATAAATGCAAGGGGGTCTTCAAGTCAACCCTGGAGGCTTGTAAAAGTAACCTTCAGCATAACATGGTGGAAAACAACAGCACCAGTAACAACAGCATATCTTATAATGTCTGCCACCAAAGGTGGACGCAGGTTATGTTTTCACCCATGTTTGTCTGTCTGTCTCTTAATTTGTCTGTGAGCACGATATCTCAAATCTATGCACGGATTCGGACGAAATTTGATGGACAGGTTGGGTGTGTGACAAGGACGAATTGATTAGAATTTGCTGAAAATCCGGATCCGGATTCGAGGATTTTTCAAGTGATTTTTCAACATTGAGAGATAGTGCGAAAAACGATATATATAGCACATTATCTCAAAAGGTTATGGATGGATTCACGTGAAAATTGGTGGATGAGTCGGTTAGGTGACAAGAACAAGCCGGTTAGATTTTGATTCAGGTCCGAATCTTGATCCAAATCCGCCCTATCAGTGGGATACAAATCATAAACTGTTCAGCCCGGCATTTATCTGTGTTCTACCGGCTGCGCTTCTAATTTTATTTCAATCAAATGATATACTTGAACATGTAACACTCGTGGTGTCGCTGCTACCTCATCGGGGGGTGGTTATTTGAGTGTGCCATGTGGGTGGACAATCTAGTCTGGATGTAATTTTCACCTGGATTATATCTCACCTGAACTATCAACGCATGAGTTTACTCCTCTGCAGTTCATTTTCAAGGGAGGTACCATTTGTTTACTTTTTTTCCCTTTCAAACATGAATTACCTTTTTCTTTTTCATGACTTTCCTTCATGATTTAAAATCATCCAACTTCCCAAACTTCTGCCTTGGCACCATCTGCATCATGATTTAACTTATCAACTAATTATATTTGGAAACTTGAATTGTTGGCTTCAACTTCTCGCCTGTTGTCATATCGGCCTTTGATCAGACGAGTAGATTGACACGATTCTTTATGTATATATTCACTGCTTGGATGTCGTTTTGGTGTCCCAGCAGATTTTCGAATTTGGATTATTAATTCCATTATCTAGTTAAGATTGCCTAAATCTAAACAAAGCCACAATATAATGCTGCATCGCAGATCCGTGGCAGAAATGCACGCTTTGATCTTTGTCCTTTGGGGACTGTGCACAAGATAATTTCATCCGGAAATAACTCCGACCCGCCTGATCAAACATTTTCATCTTGGCCACTGGCTATTAACCCAGTTATTATCTCAAGGCTGAGTCGAGGGAACACTTGAAGGCACAATCCTTCGGACTTCAAGCTGTGAGACCTTTAAGTGCAATGCAACTACTTTGGGTCGATCCTGTGAGTTCTCATCATCCTTTAATCTATCTTGCAATGTGTCTCCTGTGAGGAATGATCAGATTTTTCAGCTAACACATGAAAATTCTCGCTAAATTTGGAATTGGTGTAACACGATACATTTCCTACTATTTAGGCTATTAAGTTCATTTATTATCTCAAGGAAAAGTCACTGTGTAAAATAAAGCCTCAGGACAAAAGTTGCTGAGTCTTGTTCACACAGCGATTGGGATTTATCTCCCACATATTCCCAATGATCTTAGGTGGGAGATAAACACCAATCACTGTGTGAAAAATGCTCAGCAATGGTTGTGCTTTCTTCGAAGGTTGAAAAGCTTCGTTGTCGGCCGTCCTGTGTTGATCAAGTAATATAGAGCAGTGATGGAGAGTGTCCTGACATTGTCTTCTACTGTCTGGTATGGCAGCTTGACGTAGGATGACCGATCCAAGCTCAGGAGAACAGGAAAGACTGCTTGTAAAATTATAAGGTGCAATCTGCCTTCCATCGAGAGCCTGCACTCCACTCATTTAGCGAAAAGAGTGAAAGCAAAAGTTTGAGATGAGATCCACCCAGCACACGTCATTTTTTAAACTTCTCCGTTCAGGTAAACGTTATTGTTCCATCAAGACCAACTGCAATCCCTTGCACAACAGCTTTAACCCGATTGCAACCTGCACCCTCAATAAATGTGTTTCTAAATTTTTGTGAACATCTAAAGAATGGATATGGATATTTCAAACGCTAACACTCATTTCATCACCAAAATGTTATTTTAGGGCTCTCTACACTCATCACAATGAATCATCATATTAATGATTGAATGTCATTTTTATCATCCTCCGTCTGGCCATCCCCCAGGCAGATGCCTGGCCCATCCCCATCTCCTTGAGATGCTGATCAAGCGGCTGCAACCACGAGGCATGTGGTCGGCCCTTTGGCCTCCTCCACTCACGAGGCTCCCTCGCTGAGATAATCTTGTGAGCAGGATCTGCATCAGGAAAACGAGCCACGTGTACATACAGCCTCAGCTGATGCTCACGGACTATACAGGTAACAAATCTTGTTTGAGCCTCTCTCAGAAACCACTCGTTGAGCACCAAATCTGACCAGCGATAGCCAAGAATTGACCGAAGAGACCTGGTACCAAAGAAATTAAGTCTCTGTCTCAGATCCCTGGTCAGAGTCAAAGTCTCACATCCGTAGAGCAAGACGAGAAGTACCAAGGACCTTAACACTCAGACTTCTGTCCTCCTGCACAGGTACCGACAGCGTCACACTCTCTGATCCAGTGAATCCAAGACTCCCCAGGCCCAACCCAGACGTCCATTGACCTTTGCCTCACAGTCAGCAGAGACATGAATATCACTGCCAACGTAAGTGGATCTCTCCATAACCTCAACATCCTCACCACAAACTGGTACAGACAGGATAGCAGCATCCAAGATGTCATTGAAAGCCTGGATCTTAGTTTTGACCCAGGAAACCTGTAATCCCAGCAGCACTGACTCCTCATTCAACACCTCGAGGGCCCCCAAAATAATATCCAGAGCCTCCACAAAGATGACTGCATCATCTGCGAAATCAAGGTCAAAGATCATGACATTCCCAAATGATGCACCGCAGCTTGATCTCTTCGACATTCTCCCCAGAAACCAGTCCATACAAGCACTGAAAAGCATGGAGGCCAGAACATATCCCTGACAAACTCCAGTAACAACAGGAAATAAGTCGGAGATGGTATCACCACATCTCACAACACTCTCAGTACCAGAGTATAGTCCAGACATCAGATTGATCAGTTTTGGTGGAACCCCACAAAAACGAAGAATCCTCCAGAGGGCATCCTGATTCACTGAAGCAAATGCTTTGCAAAGATCAACATCGGCTGCAAGCAGCCCCTGCCGAAACTCTCGTCTCTGTTCGGTGAGGACCCAAAGGGCAAGGATATGGTCAATCATTGACCTCTTTGGTGTAAAGCCTGACTGCTCTGGGAGCGGATGCTCAAGAAGATGGTGGCGAACCTTATCAAGAATTATCAGAGCAAAGACCTTGCCCCGCACTGAGAGCAGCGTCACCCCTCGGTAGTTGTTGCAGTCCTGGCGATCACCCTTCCCTTTCCAGAGAGGGACAACAAGGCCCCTCTTCCAGTCAGTTGGGATGATGCCTGTGTTCCAGGCAAAGCACATAACTGCATGCAACGACACGAGTCCAGCGTTTCCACCAGCGTTGAGAAGTTCAGCATGGATGCCACAGATCCCAGGAGCTTTAGCCTATTTCATCCGGTTTACCACAGCCTGCGGTTCCACTAACGAAGGTGGATCACAGTTGATTGGACAGTCAGCAGTCGGGATATTAACACTCCTGACATCCAACTCAACAGATGGTGGATCAGCCTGGTACAGCCGCTCAAAGTAACCGGTCCAGCCGGCCTTCACTTCGGGTCCTCTGTCAAGAGCCCACCACCCTCAGCTCCAACTGCAGCACACCGAATGATGGGCTTGGAGGAACGCAATGCACAAATTCCCCTGGAAGCAGGACGAGAATCACTTGGCCACAGGTGCTGTTCTGCCCCCTCACAGATTCCTTGCACATAGGCCTCCTTGTCCACCCTTTGCATACATTGAGTTTAAGCCTCAACTCCCCAAACATCTCAGCTCTGCCATTAAGCCTGGCCCAGTGACTCTGGTCAATGGTATCCAGTGTCCCTTGAGAGACACAATTCTTCTTCGACCTACAGTGATTTCCAAGACATCCAACGGCAACATCAAGGATGGGGGTCTTGAATGCACTCCACAACTCTTCAGGATTCCCCAAAGCAACCACACACCCCCAATCCCCACTCAGCCTGTTTGCAAACTCCTCAACCACCTTCCTATCATTGAGCTTGTCAACATCCAGCCTTGGATGGGATGGTACCATTCTACCAGATTTAATCTCAAACTTCAGAGTTGCTACCACAAGCGTGTGGTCGGTATTGAGGAACTGAGCACTCCGGTAAACACTGCAGTTCTGGATCATCCTGCAGCGACCATCAACGAGCACATGGTCAATCTCCTTTGCCACACCACCAGCGTTGGAACACCAAGTCCAGCGATGAGCCTCTGGGCACTGAATCCATGAAACCATGAAGTTCCATGTCTTCTTCCAAAGTCAAGGAACTTGGTGCTATTCTGGTTCACAGTTCCAGACCCATTGGGACCAACACACATCTCATAACCATCCCTATAAATTCCAGTCGATGCATTGAAATCCCCGAAGACTAGAAGAGTATCTCACCTGGGGCACTGATCAACCACAGACTCAAGCATAGCATAGAATGTGTCCTTCATGGTGAGATCAATCACCTCACTCGGAGCATATACAGAGACCAGGGAAATGGCACCCAAGGAGTGACGAATCCTTAGTCTCATAATACGCTCGTTGACCGGTGTTACCTCAATTATCCTTGGACTCAGCTTATTGGACACAGCTACAGCAACTTCTTGGGCATGTTAACCATCAAAGCAACCTGACCAATAGTAATTGTAATTGCCTACCATGATCTCGCCACAATCCGGTCTCTGAACCTCAGAGAGTGGCGCAATACCAATGTTCATACGCTTGAGCTCAGATGATAACAGAGACAGGTGATCATCCTCTCTTCGGGATAGGTCATTCCAGGCACCCACCTGAAGGGACCGTCTCAGTTAACCCAAGGATACTGTCGTCTGGTGGACGACACCTCAGCACCACTCTAACACACACCACCGCAATCTGACCCGGGAAGGGTACCCTGTGGTTTTCCTCCTATCATCAAAGAGTGGGGTCCTGAATGCTTTGCCCCATTCCCGTCAACTACTGAGCTGCTCTGTGAAGGGAAGCTGCACAGGAGGTACTCCCACGGAGTGGGTTTTCAGATTTCTTTGCGGTTTTCTTGTGTTTTGTAGATTGAAGGGTTTTATGGTGGCCGGAATCCAAATCCTGCCACCAAGCTCCTAATAAAAAGTAACCTAACTACAGGAGGACGTCCGCATACACAGTTGGGCTCCAGATATGGATGTCCGTTGCTTCACAAGGACCTCCTTTGCCCTTTGACAGGTTTTGTATTTAATCCTGCTGGGTGTCCACATCAAATTCCCAATCTCAGTATGAACTGTCACTTGTGCTTCACAGGCAGTGAGGGATGCATCAATGAGTTGGAACATGCGATATTTAACATGGAGGAGTTGATGTTAATGTGTTCTGGCATTATATTTTGGACTTTGAAGATGCCCACAATACTTTTTGAAAAGAGTAGGCCCTTGTGTTTTTGGTAACCTGGTCAAATCCAAATAGCTACCCCAGCTGTGAGCCACTTTGACTTCATCCTGTGGTGGAGTCACAAACCGTCCAAAGCTAATTCTCAGGTGTATGAATGTTCTTGACCTCGTCCTGAGTGCCCCCCACCCCAGATGGTCTCAAAAAGGGGGAAGGTTAGGGTGGTGTTGAGGGAATAATAACACCAAAACGATATTACCCAAACAATTCCAAAATTATCATGGAGGAAGTCATAAGTGATGCAATGATGATGTGGATGAAGAAAAGCAATGATTAATTTGAGAATAATGAAGATAAGGAGAAAATGGCAACAAGATGTTTAAGATAAATTTGTTATGAACTGCTGCCGAATGCAAAACAACAACAACAAAAAACTGATTCCATGTTGAATTTAATATTTACGAAGTTATTTGATTTGTTAAATTGATCAAAGACTCCTGAAGGAGGTTGTACATAAAACCACGTGCAGGGAAAGACATTAGCAGGCATTGGGTGTCCTTTAAGATGAACCACATGATCAGGAGACAATGCATGAATACACTGGACTTGAACCTGGGTTCACAGCACAATTGGGTCAAAATGGAGAATGTAAAACAGTAAACACTGTACATGGTTTTTACTGTTTCCGTTGTGCTAGTTCGGAATTTGCATTTTTAGGTTTTACTTTTTGATGCGTGTTCTCATCTGAACAGTTTATTATTGTTCATAAAAATATCACCTGGGAGCGAACCGAACAGGTTAGGAGAAATGGTGGATTCATTGACTGGAGGGAATTAACCTGATGTTTTTTTATTGTGGGGTTTTTTTCCCCCCTTCGTCGCACCGTGTCGATGTTCCGAAGTACTCCCCCATGTCAACAGGAATTAACACAAATCATCCCTGGGAGAACTCGATTTCAAGGGAATTTAGACGCAGGGATTTTACTGTGATGTTTGCCTGATTCCACATCCAGTGCCTTCACTTTTGGCATCCTCTTTATGCTACCTGAGACATCGGCCCAAAGGCTTTGCGAAGTATTTTCCATGGGATGTAATAATAATTATTAATCTTCGTACGTACTGCAGATGACTACTTCCATATACATATATATTGGAGAGGAGAGAGATGGGGTTTGTGCATTCCTGAATCCTGGGTATCTATAATTAGGTGGAAGGATTGTGAACATTTATCATTTCCATTGCCACCCCAACTCCTACCAAAGCAGTCTTCAACCGAGGCAGGAATTTAGAATTTGCCCAGGGTATAATGGCACAACAGTTGCTCACTCTTTCCAAAAGGTGGCATGCTATCTTTAACTTACACAAGCAAACGCTCAGATGTAGAACAGTTGGCTTGACGTCCTTTTCCGAGGGATGCCGTGCGTAATGATGTAACACCTTGCCTGCGAAACACAGGGATGACATAGTCCGGTTGGACTAAAACGGCTCGAAGATGGGAAGGTGACCTCAGAGCTGTCCTGCCAATTCCATGCAACATTGCACCTCCACACAAATACAGGAAAGAATAGATGTTACAGCACTGTGCAAAGTGAACCTGGTTCAAATCCTACACGATACTGTCATCTACTAATGTCGATGTCCTGCATGCTACATTTATTCAAGCTTCTCCACGAGCCTTAAACACCGTAAAAAAAAAGTAAAGACCATTGAGGAATTTGTACATATGAACACACGCAGACAAATGACATCAATGTACGTGATGAGAATGAACAATTCGGTCATGAGATTTGATCCTAGGGTCGTATCGTCATGAGGAAGGGGTAAGTTGGGAGCACTGAACTTCCCTCTACCTTTGCAATTCCAAATATTGTTGATGAAATGAGTGCATTGAATAATCATGACCCTTCAAGTAATGTTACAGAAATCAGCATTAATTTGAAGACCTCAGAAAGCCAAACTAAATAATCGTCGAGATCCATGAAGAGTTCTCTGCCAAGACAGGAAATACATGTTCTGCAGTCCATCGATCTGCCCATGGTGAGTGCAATTGCTTGTAGAAACTGCTTTGTGTAATTCACACAAGGGACCAGTAAAAACAGAAAGCCGAATATCTCTACAATATTCGCCCGTGTTTATATCCACTAATGATGCCTGAATTTTTGCCCCCAATGCAGTCAAAGGCAAGAAGTGACTTTCAAAATGACGTAATCCAACCCAGAATGCTCCACGCACATACTCAGGACCCCTTAACTGCAATAGTTCAGGAGGACGGACCTGAAAATTTTGACTTCGTTCAACACCCGCGACATCAAAATTTTGACTTGATAGAGTGCTCCGAGAACAACCCCAGGCAGTATGTAAGGTCAAATTGTGGTTTCAGTTTTTATCTGGAAGCCATTTTATAAGCGAGGTGTATGGCAGGTTACCACTGAAAACCTTGGGGTGAAGGGAACTAGGTGTGTGGCAGGTACCCACTGAAAAATTGGGGTGGGGGGAATATGTATGTGGCAGGTAACTTCTGAAAACCTTGGGGTGGGGGAGCGAGGTGTGTGGCAGGTTACTACTGAAAACTTTGGGGTGGGGGACGAGGTGTTTGGCAGGTTACCACTGAAAACCTTGTGGTGGGGAAGCGAGTGTGTTGGGTTACCACTGAAAGCCTTAGGGTGGGGGGAGCTGGTATGTGGTGGGTTACTACTGGAAACCTTGGGGTGGGGTAGCCAGGTATGTGCGGTTACCACTGAAAACCTTGGGTGAGGAGACCTAGGTGAGGGTGGGTTAACACTGAAACCTTGGGGTGAGGAGAGCTCAGTGAGTGGTGGGTCACGACTAAAAACCTTGGTGTGGGGGAGCTAGGTGTGTGGTGGTTAAAACTGAAAACCTTGGGGTGAGGAGAGCCAGGTATATGGCTGGGTACCACTGAAAACCTTGGGGTGAGGGGAACATTGTCTTGCAGGTTACCATAAAATATTGGGGTGGGGGAGATAAGTGTGTGGTGGGTTCCACTGAAACCTTGGGGTGAGGAGAGCTAGGTATGTGGTGGGTTACCACTGAAAAACTTGGGGGGAGGAGAGCCAGTGTGTGGTGGGTTACCACTGTAAACCTTGTGGTGGGGGAGCCAGGTTTGTGGCCGTTACCACGAAAACCTTGGGTGAGGAGAGCTAGGTGTGTGGTGGTTACACTGAAAGCTTGGGTGGGGGAGCCAGGTGTGTGGTGGTTACACTGAAATTGGTGGGGAAGCCAGGTATGTGCCGTTACCATGAAAACCTTGGGGTGAGGAGAGCTCGGTGTGTGGTGGGTTACCACTGAAAACCTTGGGGTGAGGAGAGCTTGGTGTGTGGTGGTTACCATTGAAAACCTTGGGTGGGGGAGCTAGGTGTGTGGTGGTTACCACTGAAAACCTTGGGGTGGGGAAGCCAGGTATGTGACTGGTTACCACTAAAAACCTTGGGGTGAGGAGAGCTCGGTGTGTGGTGGGTTACCACTGAAAACCTTTGGGTGGGGGAACTAGGTCTGTGGTGGGTTACCACCGAAAACCTTGGAGTGGGGAAAGCCAGGTATGTGATTGTTACCACTGAAAACCTTGGGTGAGGGGAGCTCGGTGAGTGGTGGGTACAACTAAAAAACCTTGGTGTGGGGGTAGCTCGGTGTGTGGTTTGGTTACATCTAAAACCTTGGGTGAGGAGAGCAACGTGTGTGGTGGGTTATGACTAAAAACCTTGGGTGGGGGGAAACAGTTGTTTGGCAGGTTACCACTGAAAACCTTGGTTTGGGGGAGCTCGGTATGTGGTGGTTTAAAACTGAAAACCTTGGGTTGAGGGGAACAAGGTGTCTTGCAGGTTTCACCTAAAACCTTGGGTGGGGGATCTTGGTGTGTGGTGGGTTCCCACTGAAAACCTTGGGAGAGGAAGCTCGGTGAGTGGTAGGTTACTTCTAAAAACCTTGGTGTTGGGGGAGCTGGATGTGTGTGGGTTACCACTGAAAATCTTGGGGTGGGGAAGCCAGGAATGTGGCCGGTTACCACTGAAAAACTTGGGGTGAGGAGACCTCGGTGAGTGTTGGGTTACCACTGAAAACCTTGGGTGTGGGGAGCTCGGTGAGTGGTGGGTTACGACTAAAAACCTTGTTGTGGGGGTAGCTGGGTGTGTGGTTGGTTACAACTGAAAACCTTGGGGTGAGGAGAGCCAGATGTGTGGTGGGTTACCACTGAAAACCTTGGGGTGGGGGGAGTTAGGTGTGTAGTGGGTTACCACTGAAAACATTGAGGTGAGGAGAGCCAGGTGTGTGGTGGGTTACCACTTGAAAACGTTGGGGGTGGGGAGCCACGAATGTGGCTGGTTACCACTGAAAAGCTTGGGGTGAGTGAACAAGGTGTCTTGCAGATTACCACTGAAAACCTTGGGGTGGGGGAGATAGGTGTGTAGTGGGTTACCATGAAAACTTGAGGTGAGGAGAGCCAGGTGTGTGTGGGTTACACTGAAAACTTGGGTGGGGGGAGCCAGGTATGTGGCCGGTTACCACTGTAAACCTTGTGGTCGGGGAAGCCAGGTGTGTGGTGGGTTACCCTGAAAACCTTGTGGCGGGGGAGCCAGGTATGTGGCCGGTTACCACTGAAAACCTTGGGGTGGTGGAAGCCAGGTGTGTGTTGGGTTACCACTGAAAACCTTGGGGTGGGGGAGCCAGGTATGTGGCCGGTTACCACTGAAAACGTTGTGGTGCGGAGAGCCAGGTGTGTGTTGGGTTACAACTGTAAACCTTGGGGTGGGGGAGCCAGGTATGTGGCCGGTTACCACTGAAAACCTTGGGGGTGAGGAGAGCCAGGTGTGTTGTGGGTTACCACTGTAAACCTTTGGTGGGGGTCGCCAGGTATGTGGCGGTTACCACTGAAAACGTTGGATGGGGGATCAAGGTGTCTTGGAGGGTACCACTGAAAACCTTGGGGGAAGAGAGCCAGGTCTGTGGTGGGTTACCACTGTAAACCTTGTGGTGGGGGGAGCCAGGTATGTGGCCGGTTACCACTGAAATCTGGGGTGAGGGGAACAAGGTGTCTTGCAGGTTACTACTGAAAACCTTGGGGTGGTGGGAGCGGGTGTGTGTTGGTTACCACTGAAAACCTTGGGGTGGGGAGCTGGTGTGTGTGGTTACCACTGAAACCTTGGTGAGGAGAGCTCGGTGTGTGGCCGGTTACCACAGAAAGCCTTGGGGAGAGGAGAGCGAGGTGTGTGGTGGGTTACCACAAAAACCTTGGGGTGGGGGGAGCTCGGTGTCTGGTGTGTTACAACTGAAAACCTTGGGGTGGGGTGGGGGAAGCCAGGTATGTGGCCGTTACCACTGAAAAACTTGGGGTGAGGAGACCTAGGTGAGTGGTGATTACCACTGAAACTTGGGGTGAGGAGAGCTCGGTCAGTGGTGGGTTACCACTGAAAACCTTGGGGTGGGGTGAGCGAGGTGTTTGGTCTGTTTCCACTGAAAACCTTGGGGAGAGGGGAGCTCGGTGAGTGGTGGGTTACTCCTAAAAACCTTGGTGTGGGTGGAGCGAGGTGTGTGGTGGGTTACAACTGAAAATCTTGGGGTGTGGGGAGCC
>CM068953.1:6156713-6179594 GCA_035128595.1 Eptatretus atami
CTGAAAACTTTGGGGTGAGGGAAACAAGGTGTCTTGCAGGTTACCACTGAAACATTGTAGTGGGGGAACGAGGTGTGTGGCAGGTTACCACTAAACATCTTGGGGTTGGGGGAGCAACATTTTTGGCAGGTTATCACTGAAAACCTTGGGGTGGGGGGAGCTTGGTGTGTGTTTGGTTACAACTGAAAACCTTGGGGTGAGGAGAGCTCGGTGTGTGCTGGGTTACTCCTGAAAACCTTGGGCTGGGGGGAGCCAGGTATGTGGCTGGTTACCACTGAAAACCTTGGGTGAGGGGAATGAGTTGTGTGTTGCAGGTTACCCATGAAAACCTTTGGGTGGAGAGAGCCAGGTGTATGGCAGGTTACCACTAAAAACCTTGGGGTTGGGGGAGCTCGGTGTGTGTTGCATGTTCCCTCTAAAAACCTTAGGCTGGGGGGAACTCAATGTGTGGCAGATTTCCAATAAAAATCTTGGGGTGGGTGGAGCTAGTTGTGTGAGAGGTTACCACAAAAAACTTGCGGTGGGGAGAACTCGGTGTTTGGCAGGTTGCCACTGAAAACATTGGGATGGGGGGAAAGTAAGGGGGGGTTTGGGCATGGTTTACCACTGAAAATGTTGGGGTGTGGGAGCTGATGTGTGGCAGGTTACCACTAAGACTTTGGGGTGGGGGGACACTAGTTGTTTGACAGGTTACCACTGAAACCTTGTGGTGAGGGGAGCTAGGTGTATGTTGAGGTTACCACTAAAACCCTTGTGAAGCGGAAACAACGAGTGTTGCAGGTTACCACTAAAAACCTTGGGGTGGGGGAAGTAAGCGTGTGGCAGGTTACACTAAAAACCTTGGGGTCTGGGGGTTAGGTGTGTGGCAGGTTACTACTGAAAACCTTGTGGTGAGGGGAAGAAGGTTGTGTTGCAGGTTACCACTAAAGCCTTGGGGTGAGGGGAGCTCCTTTGTGGCAGGTTACCACTAAAAACCTTGGGGTGTGGGTAGCTTTGTGTGTGGCAGGTTTACCATGAAAGACCTTGTGTTTGGGGAACTGGTTGGTGTGTCAGGTTACCACCAAAAACCTTGGGGTGGGGGATCTAGGTGTGTGGCAGATTACCACCGAAAACCTTGGGGTGGGGGAGCTAGGTTGTGTGGCAGGTTACCACCAAAGACCTGTGGGTGGGGGAAGCTAGTGTGTGGCAGTTTACCACCAAAAACCTTACGGTTGAGGGAGCGAGGTGTGTGGCAGGTTACACCGAAAACCTTGGGGGGTGGGGAGCCAGGTTTGCGGTAGTTTACCACTAAAAACCTTGGGGGTGGGGAGCTCGGTGTGTGGCAGGTACCCACTGAAAAATTGGGGTGGGGGGGAACTATGTATGTGGCAGTAACTTCTGAAAACTTTGGGGTGGGGGGAGCGAGGTGTGTGGCAGGTTACTAGTGAAACTTTTGGGGTGGGGGAACGAGGTGTTTGGCAGGTTACCATTGAAAAACTTGTGGTGGGGGGAGCTAGGTGTGTGGTGGGTTACCACTGAAAGCCTTAGGGTGGGGGAGCTAGGTATTGGTGGTTTACACTGGAAACCTTGGGCTGGGGGAATCCAGGTATTCGGCTGGTTACCACTGAAAACCTTGAAGGTGAGGAGACCGAGGTGTGTGGTGGGTTAACACTGAAAACTTGGGGTGAGGGAGCTCAGTGATTGGTGGGTTACCACTGAAAAACTTGGGGTGAGGAGAGCCAGGTGTGTGGTGGGTTACCACTGAAAACCTTGTGGTGGGGGGCCAGTATATTGCCGGTTGCCACAGAAAAAGCCTGGTGTGAGGAGAGCTAGGTGTGTGGTGGGTTACCACTGAAAAGCCTTAGGGGGGGGTAGCCAGGTGTGGTGTTGGGTTAACACTGAAAAATTGGTGTGGGGGAAGCCAGGTATGTGGGCCGGTTACTACTGAAAAAAAACTTGGGGTGAGGAGAGCCTCGGTTTGTGTGGGTTACCACTGAAAAAATTTGGGTGAGAGAGAGCTTGGTGTGTGTGGGGGTTACCACTGAAAAATTGGGGTGGGGGAAGCTAGGTGTGGTGGTGGGGTTACCACTGAAACTTGGGTGGGGAAGCCAGGTTATGGATGGTTACCACTGAAAAACCTTGGGGTTGGAGAAGAGCTGGTGTGTTGGTTACCACTGAAAACCTGGGGTGGGGACCTAGGTCTCTGGTGGGTTACCACCGAAAAACTTGGGGTGGGGAAGCCAGGTAATGTGATCGGTTTAACATGAAAACCTTGGGGTGAGGGGAGCTCGGTGAGTGGTGGGTTACAACTAAAAAACCTTGTGTGGGGTAGCCGAGGTGTGGTGGTTTTTTTGTTAACAATCTAAACTTGGGTGAGAGAGCAAGGTGTGTGGTGGGTTACGACTAACCCTTGGGGTGGGGGGAACTTAGTTGTTTGGCAGGTTCCACTGAAAACCTTGGTTTGGGGGGAGCTCGGTATGTGGTGGTATACCACTGAAAAGCTTGGGTTGAGGGAACAAGGAGTGTCTGCAGGTTCCACTGAAAACCTTGGGGTGGGGGGATCTTGGTGTGTGGTGGGTTCCCATGAAACCTTGGGAGAGGGAAGCTCGGTGAGTGGTAGGTTACTTTTAAAACCTTGGTGTTGGGAACTGGGATGGGGTTGGTGGGTTACCATGAAAAATCTTGGGGGGTGGGGAAGCCAGGAATGTGGCTGGTTACCACTGAAAAACTTGGGTGAGGAGACCTCGGTGAGTGTTTGGGTTACCTGAAAAACTTTGGGGTGGGGGGAGCTCGGTGAGTGGTGGGTTACGACTAAAAACTTGGTGTGTTTGTGTGGTTTTTACAACTGAAAAGTGGGTGTGGTTGGGTTTGGTGTGTTTAACAACTGAAATTGGGGGGAGAGAGCCAGATTGTGTGGTTGGGTTACCACTGAAAAAACTTGGGGTGGGGGGAGCTCGGTGAGTGGTGTGGTTACGATAAAAACCTTGGTTGTTTGGGTTGTGTTAACAACTGAAAGTGTGGGTGGTTTGTGTGTGGTTGGTTACAACTGAAAACTTGGGGTGAGAAGAGCAATGTGTGGTGGGTTACCACTGAAAAACCTGGGGTGGGGGAAGCCAGGTATGTGGGCTGGTTTCTGAAAAGTTGGGGTGGGGGAAACAAGGTGTCTTGCAGATTAACACTAAAAAACCTTGGGGTGGGGGATGAATAGGTGTTAATGGGTTACCACTGAAAAACATTGAGGTGAGGAAGACAAGGTCTGTCGTGGGTTACCACTGTACCTTGTGGTGGGGGAGCCAGGTATGTGGGGTTACCACTGTAAACCTTGGGTTGGGGGGGCCTTGGTGTGTTGTGGGTTACCACTTGAAAACCTTGAGTGGAAGAGAGCGCGAGGTGTTGGTGGGTTTACCACTGAAAACCTTTGGGTGGGGGTGGGGGAAGCCAGGGTATGTGGCCGGTTACCACAGAAAACTTGGGGTGAGGACCCTAGGTGAGTGGTGTGTCGTCCACTGAAACCTTGGGGGTGAGGGGACTCGATAAGTGGTGGGTTACCACTGAAACCTTGGGGGGGGGGATGTAGGTGTTTGGTGATTTCCACTGAAAACCTTGGGAGAGGGGTGCTCGTTGAGTGGTGGGTTACTACTAAAAACCTTGGTGTCGGGGGAGCGAGGTGTGTGGTGGGTTACAACTGAAAATCTTGGGGTGGTGGGGAGCACAGGTTGTGGCGTTTACCACTGAAAACTTGGGGTGGAGGAAAACAAGGTGTCTTGCAGGTTACCACTGAAACCTTGTGGGTGGGGAACGAGGTGTGGTGGCAGGTTTACCATAAATATTGGGTGGGGGAGAAAGGTTTTTGGCAGGTTATCACTGAAAACCTTGCGGTGGGGGGAGCTCGGTGTGTTGTTGGGTTACAACTGAAAACTTGGGGTGAGGAGAGCTAGGTGTGTGCGGGTTACTCCTGAAAACCTTGGGCTGGGGGGAGCCAGGTATGTGGTGGGTGGAGAAAGTGTGTCATGGGTTGCAACTGAAAATCTTGGGCTGGGGGGAGCCAGGTCTGTGGCTGGTTACCACTGAAAACCTTCGGTGAGGGAACTAGGTGTGTGTTGCAGGTTACCACTAAAAACTTTTGGGTGGAGAAGAGCCAGGTGTGTGGGAGGTTACCACGAAAAACTTGGGGTTAGGGGACTCGTGTGGTGTTGCATGTTCCCTCTAAAACCTTAGGCTGGGGAACTCAGTGTGTGGCAGATTCCAATAAAAATCTTGGGGGTGGGTGGAGCTGATTGTGTGAGAGGTTACCACAAATAACTTGCGTGGGGAAGAACTCGGTGTTTGGCAGGTTGCCACTGAAACAATTGGATGGGGGAAGTAGGTGGTGTGGCATGTTCCCACTGAAAACCTTGGGGTGGTGGGGAGCTGGGGTGTGGCAGTTACCACTAAAGACCTTGGGGTGGGGGAAATAGGTGTTTTGACAGTTACAACTGAAAACCTTGTGGATGAGGGGCTAGTTGTATGTTGCAGGTTCACTAAAAACCCTTGGCATGAGGGGACAAATGTGGGTTGTCAGGTTACCACTAAAACCTTGGGGTGGGGGGAAGTAAGCATGTGGCAGGTTACCACTTAAAACCTTGGGTGTGGGGGAGTTAGGTGTGTGCAGGTTTCCACTGAAAATTTTGTGAGGGGAGGAAGGTGTGTTGTTGCAGGTTACCACTAAAAGCCCCTTGGGGTGAAGGGGAGCTCGTTGTTTGGCAGGTTACCACTAAAAACCTTGGGGTGTGGGGGAGCTTTTTGTGTGTGGCAGGTTACCACGAAAGACCTTTGTGTTTGGGGGAACTTGGTTGTGTGTCAGGTTACCACCAAAAAACCTTGGGGGGTGGGAGCTAGGTAGTGTGGCCAGTAACACCGAAAACTTGGGTGGGGGGAGCTAGCGTGGTGGTGGCAGGTTAACCACCAAAACTTGCGGTGGGGCAGCTGGTTGTGTGGCAGTTTTACCACCAAAAACCTTAAGGTTGAGGGAGCGAGGTTGTGTTGGAGTTACACTAAACAAACCTTGGGGTGTGGGAGCTTCGGTTATGTTGCCGGTTTTAACACTGAAAAAACATTGGTGTTGGTGGTAGCTAGGTTTGTGGCAGGTTGTCACTCAAAAACCTTGGGGTGTGGGAAGCTGGTGTTGTGTTTTGTGTGCACGTTACACTGAAAACCTTGGTTTGGAGGAGCTAGGTTTGTGGCAAGGTTACCAACTCAAAAACCTTGGGGTGTGCGGAAGCATAACCACTGATAACTTTGTCAATTTTCAACCAATTTCATTGTTTTTGGTTCCATTGTCTTTTCTTGCACATTAAAAGCACATACCAGAAATTTCACAGTGGCTCAAATATGGGGTCTCTCGAGTTTGAAAGATCATGTGACGTGAATGTTTCACTTAAATCACATTTATGAATTTCCAAATTTATATGCATACCCCTACAGTCATATTATTAGGCTTAATTTGCTGTTTTGTCTGTTTATATAAGAGAATCATCACCAGATTGCAATCAATAGCTCAGCTTCAAATGGAGATGTCAGTCTGGAGGAACAAGAGGCATCGGGTGCTACTCTCCTCCCTCCAAAGTAGAAGAAATATACCACTCATCATTGTATTATCTGTCAGACAGATATTGACGAGACAGAGAGGACCACGAGAGTCGTCACTTAAAACTCTTATTTCATCATTTGAAATACGCGATGATCATGTCTTAGCTCGCTTAAGACCAGATATAGATTGTCTTGCTGACCTACCCATTCCTTGGCACTTCAAGTTTTATGAATCAAGTACAAGTGAACAGAATTTCTGGTCTGTCCAATGACGAAAACATGCTTCATCTCCAAGTCCATCAGAAGTATCTGTCAGCAGCGATGACGGTTCCTATTGTTCTGGTGAGACATCAAGGGTGTTCCAGTCAAAAGCAACTGCCATTGATTGGTCTAAGTGCTTCTTTTGTTGAAACAAAACGCACAAGAAAGTGAAGGAGGTGGTGGCTGCCAGTACTTTTCAAGCTGCTGATGCCATCCTGAATGCTGCAAAAGAACAGGGTGACAAAGACATATTACTCTGCCAATGATGTGGTATCTGCAGAGGCCGAATACCTCAAAGCATGCTACTCCTCGGACGTCAGCAAGACAAACCTGAAGTTTACTGGCTACAAGGAGGAGACAGGGGAAACCATGTATGCTACAGCTTTAAGCGAACCAGCTGCAGAAATTGGACCCGATTACAGAGGCAGGCAAGGCCTTCCATATCAGGTTACTGCTGGCCAAATACCAGGCACTGTTGAAAAAAGAAAAGTGTGAAGTCAGAATCCTTTGCTGGTCAGCGACTCAAACTGCGACTGAAAAAACACTTTAGCAACTTTAGCAACTTTAGCAACTTTAGCAACTCGACAAGCACGAAACAAAAGAACTGGTAAAAAAAGAAAAAAAAAAAGAACCCACTCGTTACCGTCTGTCTGGCCGCACGTTCGCCTTAGGGCCCCCTGCAGTCGCCTTGCGGGCACCTTGCTTCTGCCTTGAAAATTCTATGGCCGCCGCAGGAACGCCCTCAGGTCACCGTGCGGACATCAAATCAAAGACGGTACGGCACCCCCACCTTTTCAGTCTCCACAATTTATAAATACGCCTTGCGGCTCCCCAAAAAATAAAAACATATGTGACTGCTACATTGTGTGACCATGAAATACTGCGGCCACCCTATAATTGCTAGTGGCCGTAGATTTTGTAGACCCTACGGCCGCCGTGCCAAATGTGACTTAGGCCTAACCACAATCTAATCTCCAATCGTCTCTGTTCCCGTCACAGCCTCACAGTCCTTATGGCTCGAAAATTACGTACCCTCTGGGTCACATGATTCCCCCTACAGAACACATCTCCTGCCTTCCTGCCGTGCATGCGTGCCGGAAACCCGACAAAATGTCCATCTGCGTGTCACAAATTTGCGTGCGTGCCCAGCAGTCACACACGCCGTGAACTCCCCCGCGGTGCTTACTCAGGGGTGTGCACGAACGCACCTTGTGTCCCACGAGCCCACATTCACAGCCGTTGTGGTCACACCCACTCCCTGTGCTTGTAGCATGATGCCCCCACATGACACACGGATGCACCGTACATCATGCCGTGCTATCCAAGCATGACACACCTCTGGTGCACACTAACCTGGGTCTTCATGTGACCCTTCCTGCAGCCTGCAGTGCCTTCGCTAATCCGCCAATTAGCTTGGGAACACCACGGGAATTCATCAAATTCCCAGCTACTTTCCTCCAATGCTCTTTTGGGATTTGATTCTCCACTCAGTTTTCCTTCCTATTCCATCCCTCTCTTGAAGGATTACCGAGTTTTGTTTTTAACCGCTGGGTCCTGTATGAAACCCGACAGGAGCATTTCCAATCCCCACTCTCTAACTGGCAGAGGCCGGTCTGCATGCATGCTCTCACATGCAGTGACCTCTGCACCTATCCTTTGGTCGGACCACCCTGAACCGGGCTCAAATCAATAACACCATGGGGAAGCCATGTTAATTTAAATCCTATACCGTCAGTCACTGACGGCTTCCCCATCAGCATTCCTTCAACCTCCTTGCCATCAATACTGACCACGCCCATGCATATTGGCACTCCTTTCACTACTTCACTCCCATTCGCACTCTCTCATGTGTGCGCACCTGTGCCGGCATGCAGAGAGCATGCACTTTCAATCCTCGACACCGGCAACTCAGTGTGCACCGAAGCACACACCTTGCTGACAGGTGGTTCAATCTCCGCCACGCATGTCAATGCCTCGGAATCGAGTGTGGACAGTGGCTCATCACCACTTGCATACTCACCCACCCCTACAGCTGTGCCGGGCAGCATGCACCGGGCAGTTTCAATCCCACGGCACATCCGCTCACTGAATGCCAAAGCACACAGCTTATCAGATGGCCGCTCCATTTATAGTTTCCCGACCCATGCCGCCAGCCCTGATGTGAGTGTGGACGGCACACTTGCAGGACTCACACCCTGCACAGGTGCTGTCACTCCCGCAGGCATGCACACACCCTCCCTCACCCCAGTGCTAGGCAGCACGCACCGGGAAGCTTCGACCACGCGGCATGTCGGCTCACCAGGTACCAAAGCACACGGCTCGCTGGACGGTCCCGCCATCTCCACTACCCCGACCCGTGCCACCAGCCCAGGTGCAAGTTCGGCTGGCATGCGTGCAGGACTTGCACATGTGCAATTACATTGCAGGCACGAACACATCTCTGTGGAGATGGAGAGTCTCTAAACAAATCCCACACTCCATATTCACACCATTAGTGCCAACATAACTGCTGTTGGTGGCTAATGCCAGCTTGGCCTCATGACCGACCTTCTCTGCCAGCTCTCGCTGCACATATTCTCCACCACAACGGATGAACAGATGGATAATTGTGAACAATAAAAGAATGAGTGGATCGAGTGGTGAGGGAAATGGATACGGCCGAACCGAAGGACGAGAATAAACCAACTGCGGGGTTGAAGGAAAGGTCTCCAGGATGAAGAAAGGTTTGTTGAATTGAGGTTTGGTGGAGCGGATTGTTGGTCGATTGGAAGCGGAAAATGGGGAAACATCACACCAGAAATACACAGACTATCCTCATTGCATTCCCCACCCAAACCCCCAAACAAAGGGCAAAGGTCTAACCGAGCCACATAAACTAATGAATCATCAAAATAAAGACCAATAACTGCACCTTAGTCCCAAGAAGGAAGCCAGACATAACAATATGCACACACACACACACACACACACACACACAAACACAAAACACAACACAAACACACAAACGCACACGCACACGCACACACGCACACACACACACACACACACACACACACACCACACACACACACAAACACGGATATATTATGTTCTCGTAAGTACTTACAAAATCTATTTTATTTGAAATTATAACCTTAACTTATAAACAATTGACTGATTTCCCAACTGCCCGGATCATCAGCAGCTGGGTCCCGTTTATCATCGATCTTTCGATCCTTTCAGTGGATCAGATGAGAGTCTCACATCCCTATCTGCCCGTCCACATGCGATGTTCTTCGCAACGTGTACACTGTACATGTTGTTGTTTTTCCTTTGTTTAACAACGATTTTGGTGATTCCAACACATTGGCAGACTAATGTCAATTCTTCTTCCTTTGTTCAGCAAGTGATTTATCTCCAAGCTCCTCCATGACCCTTCAACTACTGTAAAAAAAATAAAAAAAATACAAGAAGAAAGACCAAATCATCATAAGCATCAAATGGATTTGACCCTTGGGTCCCAGCAATGAGAAACAAGCTCTCAGATGTGAAACCCAAACAGGACAACCCATCGTGTTCCTTTTTGCATGTTATGTTGAGCAAGCATTGTGCATGAATCCAGGGAAATGAACTCAAGTGGACCTCAAATGAGTTATCTTACCAAGAACTTTGATCCACCAGCAGGCCATTGAATGGATCAAGTCTGCGCCATGGTTGCCAACCTTATGCAGAGTGCGTCCTTTTGTAGCACTTTTCACAGGGGTTGGCAGCTCAGGTCGATTCAAGAATGTTTCTGAGTTTGTTTGTTTTTTGTCTTGGAAGAGATCTGAGATTAAAAAGGGTCCTAATGTGGGATTGTATCATGAAATTCCTCAGGCTGTGACATTACCGCTTTTGGAAACGTCCCACCCGCTGGCATACATTAAAAGGCCACAGCTGCATTCTCCTGACACGGGTTGCGCAATGCATTATTTATATGCACATGTGGCCTTGCCTATTTCCAGGGACTTCAGACTGTTTGTGTTTGCCTCGGCCCGTTGCAGACGATGTGCAAGGGCATGAATATGCACTCAAAATTTTCATTCCATTGACGAAGATTGTCCAGACATGTTTTGTTAGTTTATTTTCAGTGGCTTGTGTACCTTTGAGTGAGTGAACTATATATATATATATATAGACACTTCCCATGCTGTTCCAGTAGAAGAAGCTTCATAAGGCAACCAAGAAGGCCCACACAAGGTAAGCGCTTTGCTATATCAAACCATTCGCAGAGTTCCTCCACAGCTACAAAGACATTTACAAATAGTACACACATGAGAATCCCAATGCTCCACACCCCTTCTTGGTGGTTGCTTTATGCAGCTTCTTCGGCGAGAAGAGAATGGGAGTTGTCAATATATTTATATAATTCTAGCAACCTGGGTTTAGTTAATTGGGTGAGAGCTGATTGGCTATTCCCTCAATTCAAAGATGAGAGATGTGGGTGGATCTTTCTTTATTACATATATATAATTTATATTTATATGAATATATAGTATATATATATATATATATCAATATATATATATGTAGAAATAATATATAATATATATATACTATATTAAATATATATATGTTATTTATACATATATACAGTGGACGAGCGGAGTATGTTTTTAGCCGCGTCGCGTTCCGAACGCTGGCTCTAAGAGAGCTCCGTGTTGTTCTTCTTGTTCTTCTTCTTCTGGTGAAGACAAAACCTTTATGACGCGGCTCTTGGACACATTTGTCCTTGTTACACTTTGTAAGCAACAATGAAACGTGTTTCCCTATTGTCTCGGGTCACTCACCTGCATTTGATTCTTCATTTTATTTGAATTCTTTTTTCATTTGTATATTCATTTGGGGATGATTTCTAATGGGTGTGTTTTTTTTTTGTGGTGTATTGGCTTCGATATCCATCGGCACACAAGATTACCCTGCTTCCCCATTCTCAGGTCGCTCATCTGCATTAATTTTTTTCATTGTTTTTTCATTTATTTCTATTTTTATTTACGGATGCTTTCTCATGGTTCTGTGTTTTTTCCGGTGTAGCAGCTTGGATGTCCATCGGCACACAAAACTACCATGCTTCCCCATTGTCTCAAGTCGTTCACCTGCATTGTTTTTCATTTTTTTTCATTTAATTATTTTCATTTATTATATTTTCATGTGCAGATGTTGTCTTATGATTCCGGATTTTTTCCGGTGTATCAGCTTCGATGTCCATCGGCACGCAAAATTTCAACTTTTTGCGTCACCCTGAAGGTAAATGATCTTTAATGTCAGTCAGTCGGTCAGTCAGTTAGTCAGTGGTTAGAGAGTTTGATATATATATATATATATATATATATATATATATATATATATATATATATATATATATATATATAATATATACACATATCTGTACTAGCAGGGTATGCTTAACATTGAAAGCAATAATGAACCATGTTTCCCATTGTCTCTGGTCACTCACCTGCATTTGTGTTTTTTATTAATTTTTTTCATTTATTTATGTTTTCATTTAGGGATGCTTTCAAATGGTTCTGTGATTTTTTCCCGGTGTATCAGCTTCGGTCATCGGCACGCAAATTTGAGCTTTCTTTGTCAGTGTGTGTGTGTGGTGTGTGTGTGTGTGTTGTGTGTGTTGTGTTAATGTGTCTCCTCCATAAGACCAAAACCATGAAACTAGCAGCCTGAAACTTTGCATGCATACTAAGAAAACTCCAAGGAAGTGCAAGAGTGACAAGTTTGAAGATGGCGATGGTTCACGAGCGGTATTTGACGATGTAGATTGTTTCAGAAGTCAAGGATGAGACAATGTGATAATTTTTGACCAAGTTATAAAAATGATCAGCATGATGTGGTACGGGTGACGGGTTATTAGCTGCAAAATGTCGAAACCCGGTTTCGTTCAACAACTTTGAAAATTTGACCTTTGCATAACCTTTAAAGGTCACAAAACAATGTTGTGGACATTAAAATAAGGAAACAGGATACGTGCTATAGCTTATTGGAGTTAGTTCGTCGAAGAAGGTCGAAAATCCGGTTCGATTCCCACAACTTTGAAAATTTGACCTTTGCATAACCTTTAAAGGTCACAAAACAATGTTGTGGACATTAAAATAAGGAAACAGGATACGTGCTATAGCTTATTGGAGTTAGTTCGTCGAAGAAGGTCGAAACCCGGTTCGATTCCCACAACTTTGAAAATTTGACCTTTGTGGCCTTTAAAGGTCAAAGGTCAAGGATTATGACCTTTGGTGCAAAACTTCCTCTGGAACATTCCAGGAACAATATACGTCATATAGGCTTTATGGCATTTCGCACTCCTCGGATTATCCATACTTTGATGAAATCAGCGTAAAAACAAACTTGAAGGGGCGCCACGGGCAAGGTGTTCGAGATAGAGCAAAATGGTTTCAAGACTTTAGGTGGGGAATGACCTCGAGATTATGCATAAAAAATATTGTCATCCTGACTCTCAAAGTTTGGGCGGTCATATGATTTTTATGTCAAAATTCGCAATTTTCTAAGTTTTTGGCCTTGTGACCTTGACCTTGGGACAAAATTGAAAAATCGGACAACGACAAGTTTTAGATAATTCATTTTGCTATTCAAATACCGAAGAACCATTCCATTCAGTCAATTCCCGAGGAGAAGATAGATTTTTAATCCGACTACCCCCTAAAAATGGCTATTTTTTGGGCGTGGCTCCGCCCACAATGGGCGTAGCCACGCCCTCATCCAGGAAAATACAACTAGACATTGATACAAACACATAACCAAGTTTCATCAAGATCGGCTCAAAGTCCACGGAGTTATGCTCTGGACAGACAGACACACAGACATACACACAGACACACAGACATAACGAATATAGTGGTCACTCTGGCTGGTGCTCGTGAACCAAAAATTGGGTGTTTGGGTTTATTAAAACACCCCTTTTGAACATAATTAACGGCCTTATTTACATATATCCTTGATCAGGCACCATCCGAGGCTACCTCGCTCTCTGGGGTCTTAAAGTGTTTCCTGGGTTACCTTGATGGGGTCTGAAGCCACCATGTTTTTTGGCATGCTCAACCATGCCTTGATTTGGAACAGGCCGCAACAATTTTTTCATGATAAAGTTGTTGTTTTCACTTTCCTCACTCATATTATTGAATGCTTGTTCATCAAAGCTACAAATCGCTGTATATATCGATTTTGTAAGTGCTATAGTTTTCAAATTAGGAGCTTCGAGCGATTTCATGCATTATATGATATGATTTTCCACGATCTACTCTCATGGACTAATTAAAGTATATCATCGAAATATTATTTTGGTTTTGAGGATCAGATATCGTTCGGACTAAATAAGTGTCAAAATTTGGAGTGAAATCTGATAATTTAAAGAAATAGTGAGTCTTAGAACTAAGCCGATATACCTACTGTATTTACTTTAAGCAAGCAAGGCTATGTACCTCCTCCATTTATACACAAGGAAATGTGAAATTTCCAAAGCATTAAACTTATCTTTTTCTCCTGTTTGGAGAATTATATTGTGTGAACAAAAGATTTTCGAATGTGCCAAAATTAACCAGCTTCATTGAGCTAGTTGATTTCATGCATTCAATGCTAGACCTCCTGCCCTGTTTTCCAGAGGGACTGCTTATTCATCACATCTGCTAGATCTGTATCTATATTTTCGGGGGTTTCGCGAGGTGCTCGGCAGGGAATCAAAGCAAATCTGGTGAAAAACGGACGTTGTCAAATAAAGTTATAACATTTGCGGAGAGCGCGAATGATGGAACACGTGACACATGCACAGACGAGCAGGGAATGTGGCGGATTATCTGCAATGTTTATTTCATTGGAGATTAAACTTTGCAATGTCTCCAGGGTTGCGCTGTGTTAATCATATAATGACTATATCCACAAAAGAGTTGATGAACGAATTCATTTAATTTCTTTAACTGCTGTGGGTACGGTGAAAACCAGCTTAAAAGTTAAAGGGATCCTATATGATGTGCAGCCACAGCTTGGCCAACCATTCCTAATCAACCATTTAATTGGAGTGTTTGCTTGAGTGCATAAGCCACTTGCTGAGCACTCTACAGTTGATAGCGGTACAGTTTGTGTCCCGATCGGGTGTGCAGTCGACAGCTGCTTCAAGGTAAAGGTACATGATTTACAAAGGTTATATGGTTTCTCTTGGTGAGGTTCAAAGCAATATATATTTGAGTAGCGTGGATCTGCTTGCTTAGCTCGCCTCTCCACACGTCATTGCAGAGATTGATGTCACAGATTTCCTGTGTTGTCATGATTTACACCAATCATAATACAAATATTTATTTTCTAGAAATTTATTTGTAGTATTGGTGATCTTATATATATTTAAATATATTTGTGATACAAGAAGGTCCAAGTGGTCTAAATGGTCAAGGGTCTAAGCTGTCTAATCTGTCTGAAGTGTGTAAGGGGTCTAAATGGTCTTAAGGGTCTCAAGGGTCTTTTGGATCTTTTGGGTCTTCAGTTTCTTTTGGATCTTTTGGAGTCCTTTGAGTCTTCAGGGTCTTTTGGGTCTTCTGGGTTTTCAGGGTGTTTTGGGTCTTCGGGGTCTTTTCGGTCTTTTGGGTTTTCGGGGATGGTTGGGTCTTCGGGGACTTCAGGATTTTTGGGGTCTTTGGGGTATTTTGGGTCTTCAGGGACTTTCTTACCTTTTGGGTCTTCTCGGTCTTTGGGATCTTTTCGGTCTTTGGGGTCTTTTGGGACTTTTGGGTCTTTGGGGACATTTGGGTCTTCGGGGATGATTGGGTCTTCGGGGACTTCAGGGTCTTCAGGGTATGGGGTCTTTTGGATCCTCAGTAACTTTTGGATATTTGAGGTCTTTTGGGTCCTCGGTGACTTTTGGATCTTTTGTGTCCTTGGTGACTTTTCGGTCTTTTTTGCCTTTGGGGTCTTTTGGATCCTCAGAGTCTTTTTGGTCCTCTGTGTCTTCAAGGTCTTTTGGGTCCTTGGTGATTTTTGGGTATTTGGGTATTTTAGGTCCTCGGTGACTTTTGGGTCTTTGGTCTTAATGGTCTTTGGGGGCCTTAAAGGGTCTTCAACGGTCAAAGGGGCTTCCATGAAGTATTCAACCCCACTGAAGTGCTTCAAAGGTGCTTCAGGGGGCTTGAATACTTACTGACACAAGACATTTCAGCTTTTCATTTTTTTAAATTTTAAAAAAATTGGAAAAACATGTTTTCACCTTGTTATGTAATTTTGGGGGTATTTTGTGTAGATTGGTGACAAATTTTTTACATTTAATCCATTTTAAATTCAGGCTTCAACACAACAATACTGTAAAAAAGTTGAGGGGTGTGAATACTTTCGGATGGCACTATATATATAATATATATATATATATATATATATATATATTATATATATATATATATATATATATATATATATATATATATACACATATACATACATACAAACAAATATATATAGAAATCTATCTATAATTCCAGCAATCTCTGTGTGTGTGGTGTGTGTGTGTGTTTTGTGTGGTGTGTGTTGGTGTGTGTGTGTGTGTGTGACCGCTGTTCTCGACAACCTCTGGTCCGATCTAATTGAAACTTGCCAGGTATATTGCTGGGACCTGAGGATGTGCCTTTTCAAGGTTTGATATTAATCGGACAAGTGCTTCCCAAGTTATGGCCATTTATTTACCAAACCAATGGCAAGACACGTTGTTGCGTGGGCGTGGCCGATGGGAAGGGAACTCAGCCGCGTTCCCCATTACGGGTTACAACGTACGGGCTTCCGGAGAGTGATGACTTCGTGTATTCTAATAATTTCTCGATTTCTTATGCGCATTTATAGATAAACACAATGGCCCAAGTTATGATCGTTTTCATATTAGACGGTGTATAAATTTCGGGAACATCAGAGTGCTGGTATGCTCCGAACCAGGAAGTAAATTATTTTTTTGCACGTTTTTTTTTTCGTGTATTCTAATAATTTCTCGATTAGTTATGCGCATTTATAGAATAAACACAATGGCCCAAGTTATGATCGTTTTCATATTAGACGGTGCATAAATTTGGGGAACATCAGAGTTAGCTGGTATGCTCCGAAGCAGGAAGTAAATTATTTTTTGCACGTTTTTTTTCTCCTCTTTCTCTTCTCTTTGTGTTTTTCCTTGCGATGACATTGGGAAAAGGCAAAATACGTTGGCGCTAATTGAATAATTGGCCATAAAGAATAAATTGCGAATAATCGTAACTGCCATATGCGAACTTCCGGACAGTGAGGACTTCACTTCCGGATAGTGACGATTACTGTATTCTTTCTCGATTCTTTCTTTCTCGATTTCTGTACTTTCTCGATTTCTTTCTCGATTTTCTTAAACCAATACCCCATCCAGTCAGTGTCGATTACTGTATTCTTTCTCGATTTTTTTCTTGATTTATCGACTTACTGTATTCTTCTTCTCGATTTCTGTACTTTTTACTCTTTTAAAACTAAAACAATTTGAACATGGAATACCTAATGACACTGACTTTCAGGTCTCCTACAAACTCTACCCTGTCGCCTCACCATGGCATAGGAGTGGCAATGGTCAATGGCAGCGAATGTCATGGCTAGCAAAGACAGGGAGGTAAACTTGATTTTAATTTGCATTTTAAGTAACTCTGTGTGTGTAAATATCACAGCAGTTGTTACTTCAATGCAAGCGATAATTTGTGGATTGCATGTGAACATTCCATATGGGCACGCACCACTTCCGGATAGTGATGACTTAATGTATTCTAATAATTTCTCGATTTCTTATGCGCATTTATAGATAAACACAATGCCCCAATCCAGTCGTCGTTTACGAGACGAGGAACGGCCTGTGTGGTTGTTGTTTCTGGCACGCGGTTTGAAAGTTTTTTTTTTTTGCGTACGGCCACGCACGTACGGGCACGTGAGAGCGAAGGAACGGCCTGTGTGGTTGTTTCTGGCATGCGGTTTGAAAGTTTTTTGTTTTGTTTTGTTTGTACCTACGGGCACACACACCTACGGGCATGCACTAGTATCTATAATTTTTAAAAGGTGTAGCCTGTTGCCAGCAATATTTAATCAAACTCCATACCTGACTCGTTGTTTATTGGTCTTGTGGATCCTTTACACATGCAAAGAGAGCACCCTGCTCTCTCCTCGTAACATTTCGTTTTTCTTTGTAACTCAACCTCCCCCCCCCCATCCTACTTCCAATTAGGCATGTACCACGTGTAAGTTCCAATATCAGTGAAGGAAGCGGGTGTATTCCTTCTCGATAAAATGAAATTGGTACGTGGATATACTGGCACCTCAGCCAGATATAAAATCAGCCGTTTGCATACTCTGTAGCCTTTATAACCATGAAAGCATTTCACTGCTTTTGACAGGTGCCAGGATGAACAGCAGCCCGAAACGGGCATGACTAATCAGCTGTTCAATGCGTGGGACACAGAGGGAGGCAAGAGTGCCTGTCCTGCACTCTTACTGTATTAATGAGAATGGAGCAGAATAAACTTTCCTTTGCTGTGCAAAGAATGGTTGCTGCATGGCTACAACCCAGACTCTCAAGGCAATAAGAAGTGGGTGTTGTGGAAAATGCAAACGAGGCAATTTAAATAAGAATGAGTGATTTTGGCTGTTGAGGATCAGAGTGAAATGTCTCTCTCTAATTTGTGTAGCTTTTCCAGAAATATTAAGATTTTTGGATTTGGATGGCTGAATATGCCTGGTGTTGGCTTCATGGTTAGAGGTTAGGGTGGTGGGCTTGGGATCCTTGGATCCTGAGTTCAAATCCCACTCTGTTGTTGAATTAATACCAGGTGGGGTTGACTCTGCCTGTCATCCTTCTGAAGTGGACCAAATGAGTACCAGCTTGCTGGTGTCCTGTGTTGGAGTGGTGACTCATCCAGGATTGTGTCCAATAGCCAAGTAGACTGCTTAGGCAGCACCAATGCTCTGCATGGAGTATGGTCCCAATGAATGGATGGTTGGAGGATGGATGTTTGCAGTCGTGGCCATATATGCTTTTGTTGAATGAAAATATGGTTGAATTTCACACCCCATCTCTCTCGCTCCCCCAACTACACCAACTTCACATGCATATACAGGAGATGTTTGCGTCAAGTTTCACGATTCATGAAATATTGTCGTTGTAATAAGTTATTTCCTCTTTCAAAATCAAAATTCTCTCATATTATTTGCCTTAAATAAACCCACATGTGCACACAATGTAAAGCCGGACCTCATTGGGCACACCCTCTATCAAGGCACATTAGCTTCCTCCCCAGATGGGCAATACAACCGAGTCGTGGAGTTAAATTTCTGTGGAAGAGTGGAATGCTTCTATGGTAGCGATTTGGCAAGTGCTCGGAGCTGGAAGATCAGAGTATGTCATGGCTCAAAGGAAAACCAGCACAAAATTGTGTGTATGTACACACAGTACCTTCATAAAGTATTCACACCCCTCGACTTTTGTCACATTTTGTTGTTACAGCCTGAATTTAAAGTGGATTGAATTAAAAAAAATTGTCACCGATCTACACCAAATGCCCCCATCATGACAAAGTGAAAACATGTTTTTTGGTTTTTTAAAAAACAAATTGATTAAAAACAAAAAGCTGAAAATGTATTACGTCAATAAGTTTTCAACCCCGTTGTTATGACACTCCAAATTGAGTTCAGGTGCATCCATTTTCCTTTGATCATCCTTGAGACGTCTTTCCAACTTGATTGGAGTCCAGCTGTGGGCAATTCAATTGATTTGACATGATTTAGAAACAAACACACGTTTCTATATGAGGTCCCACAGTAGACAGTGCATTTTTTGTTTTTGTATACCAAGTTGAGGCTCGTGTAAGAGCGAACACACAGAACATATAACAAGGCAAGAGACAAGTCAGGTGGGAGAGAGAAGCACAAAATAGTAGGGAACAAAGACAATAGGAGATCTGTGGAAGGGGGAGAGATGGGGCGAGGTACACGGGGTAAATCAGATAGTACTACAGGGACTTTGAGGAAGAACAACGGGGAATTTGGAGGAGGTGGGTTTGGGGTAGATAAACAGGGGTAGAAGAGAATCAGACTTTGGATCGGGGAAGATATGGTATGGTGGTGAACAGCTGTTTGGAAGACCTGGATGGAGGAGTGGGATTGAAGAGAGTGTGGGAGTTTGTTCCAGAGGTGGGAAAAAAAGAGAAATGAAAGACTGAAGGTGAACATTGATTCTTGTTTTTGGCAGTTTCACTTGAAGGGGGGCTTTGGCAGACCCTGAATGTCCTGTGGAATTATAGGGGGCAGACAAGAAGTAGCAGTGGGGGGGGGGCAAGGCTGGAGAAGGGGACGGTAGAAGAGAGAAAACACTACCTACCTGTGGTGAGAGAGTGAGAAACCCAAAGACTCAGCCTCATCATGGGAGATACCAACGATCCTTAAAGCCTTGGTTTCCACAGCGTGAGGTCGAGCTAGGTGTGAGGCAGGAGCACCACCCCCGAAAGGAAGAGCAGTGCTCCATCAGACGGCGGATGAATCTTTGTATGTGGTTCGAAGTTCAGGTGTGCCAAGGAAGGACTTTGCACAACGTTGGATGCCGAGTCAGTAACTGGCTTTGGAGGCCAACTTGGAGATCTGGCTTTCCCAGGAAGATCGTGGCAGATAGTGAGACCCAAATGCTTGAATGAAAGGACTTTTTCAAGGGGAAGGTCGAGAAAGTAGATGGTTGGGGGGGGGGGTAGTGTGGGTTTTCCAGATTATCCTTTTGGAGAGACATAGTGAGAGTGTGAAATTTGTCAGGATTGAAAGACATGTTCCACGTATTGGACCAGCTTGTGATTTTATCCAGATCTGTAGAGAGTGAAGAGGCTGCTGCCTGCTGATCAGAGGGATGAGTTATGGTACGGCAGAGGGTAGAGTCATCAGCAAAGAGATAAAGAGGATTTTCCAGAGAGTCTGAGAAATCATTGATGAAAACTAGAAAAAGTGCAGGGCCCAGAACACTGCCCTGAGGAACTCCAGCTTGGACAGGAAGAGGGGATGAGGGAACTCCATGAAGGGCCACACGTTGACTGCAACAGGAGAGGAAGCCCACGAGCCATGAGTGGAGATTGCCTTGGATACCATAAGAAAAGAGTTTGGTGAGCAGTGCGGGATGCCAATGTGGAAGTAAAGTAATTAATTCCATCTTGTGAAATGTGATTAATATACTCTGCCAACAATTTTGGACATATATGCTGATAGAAAGCTCTGTGGATCACATGACTATCACAAATCATTGGTGTTTCTGTAGTGATTATGCTGAAACAATTTTTTTTTTAATTTTGAGATAAGTGCTCCTTGTCGACAAATTATGTACTCATTTCTTTTTATTTGCTTTCCAATGATTTTAAGCAATATGGAGGGAAGAAATCTGTTGTAAAGCTTTGGCTAAAGTCACTTTGTCACCATATAAGGAATGGTTTGCCAGAAAACATCATGAATTATGGTGCCGACAGAGTTGAGATAAAGATTTAAAATGTTTGCAGCATAAAACATGCTTATTTGGTCTCTGACAATGAGAACATCAGAACTCATTACGTTTGCAGAGTGGACTGCTCATGGTATGTGAGTTTCTTTGTTTGCTCGTCTCATCAGAAATCATTACATTTGCAGAATGGACTGCCTGCAGTTTGTGAGTTACAATGTTTGCTTGACAAACTATGTGTGTGTGGAATAGAAGCTCTGTTCAAATATACTGTGGGCTTGTTAGTTCCATATAACTGTTATATATCATTTAAAAACTTAGGATCATTGACTAATATTGTTTGCCTTTCTCAGTGTTGAGAAAGTGCTCTCCTGAGTGCACTAGTAAATGCTCAACACCATCACTGTACCATTCAAAGTGAACATTTCAAACCATACGATAATAATAATAATGAATGTGTAATCCCCACACTGGCCCAAGCACATCTGGGCCTGGTGAAAGGTCTTGTTATCAGTCCATACTTAGTCAAATGAAATATGTACCCCTCTGTTATGTTTGCTGCTCTGATACTTTAAGATATACTTGATAATGCATCATTGTGTACTGATGGTTGTTTTATAGATGAATAGATATAGTGTGTAAGTTAATTGTGTAACAATATCATGTTTTTTTTAGTTCACTTGGTTGGCAAGTTAAAATAAATATAGCTGCTTTGGTTGGTGTCAGTGAGACTGCAGGAATGCTGAAGTCTAATAACAAATTTGTTGTGAACACAGGGCATTGTTATGTTGAAATGAAGTTTACAATACTCGTGAAGGGGGAGGACAGCGAAGCATTGCATTACAAATATCTGATAAAGCTTTAAAGTTCTCAAGGACATACCAAAGTAATTTGCATTTGAAACAAAGAGTCTTGACCATGTCCTTGAAAACGTTTTGTTTGTTTCTTATCAGAATGTGATTGGTCAATTTCTTTACATGTAAGTGAATCACCCTCCCCATTTCTGTTCCCCATATAAGAAAATCTGGTTGGAACATCAAGCCAGAAAGCAATCACATTGCACCGATTGTCTTTCTCCATTATAATGTATTCAATAAATGATTCAACCTGTATTGTGACTGCAGTTCCTTGAGTAAGGTTTTGAGTTTTCAACCACACCAGACCATATCAAAAGCTCGTACTATGTCAAAGGAGATGGCTTTGATCTCATGTTTGGCATTTAGGACATTCATACGTTGTTGGGAAAGCAGAAGCAGCATGTCCAGGGTAGAGTGACCTGGCTGAAATCTAAATTGATGGTTGGAAATCAAGCAATTGGAGAAGATGAAGGATTTGATGTCAGAAGTGATGATGGATTCCATGACCTTGCTGATGTTTGGGAGCAGGCTGATTGATCTGTAGTTGCAGGGATCAGTCTTTGCACCTTTTATATGACGGTGCATGTCAGAGCAGAAACTCTACTATGAGGTTGAAGGAACTGTCACTAGAACTCCGAGATAGAATTGTAAAGAGGCATAGATCTGGGAAGGGTATAAAACAATTTCTAGAGTGTTGAAAGTTCCCAAGAGCACAGTGAGCTCCATCATTAGGAAATGGAAAGAATATGGAATGACCCAGACTCTTCCTAAAGCTGGCCATCTGACGAAACTGAGCAACCGGGCAAGAAGGACCTTCGTCAGGCAGGTGATCAAGAACCTAATGACCACTCTGACAGAACTACAGAGTTCCTTGGCTGAGATGGGAGAACCTTCCGGAAGGCCAACAGTCTCTGCAGAACTTCACAAATCTAGGCTTTATGGAAGAGTTGCCAGATGGAAGCCACTCCTGAGAAAAAGGCAAATGACAGCACACCTGGAGTTTGCAAAAAAGGAAGTGAAAGACTCTGAGAACATGAGGCAAAAATGCTGTGGTCTGATGAGACAAAAATTGAACTCTTTGGCCTGAATGCAAAGTGCTATGTCTGGCAGAAACCAAGCACAACTCATCACCCATCCAACGCCATTACTACCTCTTTACTTGGTCATCCAGTTTGGAGGGACGGCCTGATCTCGGCAGTGTTTTGGTGATACCATATGCCTTACACTTCTTAACGATTGTCTTGATGTGGTCCAAGGGATATTCAAGGCCTATGAAATATTTTTATACCCATCCCCTGATCTGTGCCTTTCCACAACTTTATCCTGGAGTTCTTTTGAAAGCTCCTTGGAACTCAAGGTTGAGTCTTTGCTGTGAAATGCACAACCCAGCAGAGGAAACCGAGAGGAACAGCTGATTTTATTCTGAAATAATTAGTCACTAAAAGTTAACATAGGTGGAGGCCAATTAACTTGGTGTGTGATTTTGAAGGTGATTGGTTACATCTGAGCTAATTTACAAATGCTATTACAAGACACTTATCCAACCAAGATATTCTAGTGTTGTATTTTTAATTAATTTTTTGAAATTTGAAAAATTCCTTTTTCACTTGGAAGGTGTGGGTTATGGTGTGTAAATAAAGGTGGGAAATGTCTGATTTAATGAAATTTAACTCCAGGCTATAAGGCAACAAAAGGTGAAAATTTTGAAAGGGGGTGTACACTTTTTCTAGGCACTGCATA
>CM068953.1:6182495-6203307 GCA_035128595.1 Eptatretus atami
CCCCCCCCCTCTCCCTCATTTTCTCGCCTTCCCCTCCCTCAGTTAGTTTCTGGAAACCCTCCATCTTGGCTTTGTGCGTTTGGTGACGGGTTTACCATTTTGCACGTGAATTGTGCCCCTATAATAAGTGTAGCCTTTGCAATCATGACTGGATATTGTCCATGGTGTAGCGAGGTTGGTAGTTTGAGAAAAAGACAGAGGAAGGCCTTCACTGTTGAAGTAAAAATGGATGTTTTAGGAAGGTATGAAGGAGGTGTTCACACAGCTGATATGAGGCATGCGCTTGGCCTTAGTGAGTCCACGTAGCGCACACTAAGAAATGGTACGGAAAAGATCAAAGAAAGTGCTAAGTGTGGAACCTCATTGAGTGCGACCAAGACATCGTATGCGAGAAGTAAGGAATTCTGGAAGGCCTTTACAATAAGGGATGCTCTATGTAATGTTGAGGAGTCTTGGAAGGAAGTCACCCGTTCCTGCATGAATGGTGTTTGGGGGAAACTTTGCCCTCAATTTGTTCACGGCTTCCAGGGTTTCAGCATGAATAATGATTTGTCGAAAGCACAATGTAACATCGTCGAAATGGCCAAGACTGTCAGCTTTGATGAGGTGGAGGAGGGCGATGTTGAGGAGTTTCTGTAATTGTACCGGGAGGAGCTCTCAAATGAGGACCTTCTGATGTTGGAGAAGGAATGCCAGGTGGAGGAAGCTGAGGCAGAAAGTAGAGAGGTTGAGCCACTGTGTACTCTCACTAGTACGAGGATGGTGGATGCTTTCCGCCTCATTGATATGGGTCTTGCCATCTTCCATGAAAATGACCCCAACACAGAAGGCAGCTCAAGAGTGGCCCGAAATGTCCAAGCAGACCTCAGCTGCTATAAGTTAATTCAAAAAGAAAAGCAGATGAAGGCAGCTCAGACGACTTTGTTTTCCTTTTTTAAAAAAAAAGTGAAGGGAAAGAACATCCAAAGGACTATGCCAGTGAGTCCTCAACATCTTGTAGTCAAAAAGCTAAACTACATCTCATACCCTATCCAAATCAACATCATCAACACCACCATCTTTGCCAAAGTCATCTGACACAGATGACACCCCTCCTCAATAACTCCTCCACCTCCTTCCCCTCAACACTTCCAAAAACAAGATAGCAGCAGCAGCACAATTTTTCATTGTTTATATCTTAAACATTACAATTTAAATAATATAAACCACTAAATAGGACAACAAAAATGACGGTTGATGCAGCGCTCCCCCCAACGTCCACCTATTACATTATTTATTTTGGGGAAATTGGTGTTAATTTACACATTTTTACATTTACACGACTATCTTCAAGAACGCAACTATGGCGTAAATCAAGAGGTCCCTGTATGTTTGTGTGTATGTATGTATATGTATATGTATATATATATATATATACATACACACACATATACATTTACACACGTATACATTATACACACATATATATATATATACACACATATATACACATAATAATATAGATACACAAACACACACACACACATATATATATATATATTGACCTGTCTGTTTGTTTGTCTGTCGTGTTATAACTTGAGAACAGATGAACGGATTTCAATAAATCGAACTAAGGTGGATTCAGGGATCTCCTGGGAAGGTTTGTGACGAGAACAATAATTATTTTATTTTTGTTATGGGTACATGGATGGGTACACGTGGCAAAACTGCAAGCGCCAACTTGCGACGCTGGTTTTCCTTCCACTCGTAATCCTTTTTGTTCTTGCCCTATTGATTAGCCATCACAGCAAAGATTGATATTTCCATCAGCGAAGCGACGGGTCTTATATCGTAGAACTGTAAATAAAGCAGAAGGTAATGATTGAAACAAGAGAAGGACTTTGAAGAAATAAGCAATAATAAAATTGATTCATATTGTTTCAGAACTGAAGGCAATGTTGAAATTCAAAAACTTGTGGTTTGTGATTCTGAGTTAGTATATTTATTTATTTTTACTACTGTGTGATTGAATATGGTTGGGGAAGGGTTGCGGGCAGTGGGTTCGGGTGCTCTCCCTGCTGCTCCCTTGTGACATCTTCATTCCTGGTTCTATATTCAATACCGTGAATGTCCACATCAGAGATCGATCTGGCTGCCGGTACAGGAGGCAATTTAAAATGGAAGTTGTTTGGTGTACTGAACAAAAGGACCTCTGATCGGATGTAGACACATGGTTGGATGTTTGCCCCTAGCTTATTCTATGACCACTATTTGTGTTGCTCATTGTGGTGGAAGATTACATGGCATTGTTTATGACATCCCATGGTTGTATTTGTAAGGAAGACAGACTTTGCTGATTGTTTTTTTGCGGTTTCCACGCTGTATTACCGATCTTCCATTGTTATGTTTGTGTGAATGTGTTTGCCGATGGTCCCTCCTTCCCAGTTCTGTATCTTAAGTTTTTCTATTTTCTCTGAAGTCTCTGATTGTGGATTTTCATTGCCGCCCAACATGTGATCGATCTTTTTGGTCGTTTCATTTATCGCAGTGTCTCACACGTTCAGTTGTGATATTTATTTATTTATTTATTTGCTGTCATGTTTACTGTTATACTTGAAGACTGCCTTTAGTGGTTGTCTTGAGTGGTTGCATCCAAAATGCTGTAAATTCAATTTAGACTGAAGGTGGAAGTACAGTGTGAAGGATTTAGACTTTTAGCTGCTGGAAACCACACTAATACTACTACTACTACTTCTACAACGCCACTCCACGTCATTTTGCTGCTCCTCGGGTTGCTCTTCAAATCCTGCCACCAACCTCCTAGGGAAGGTCACCAACTGCAGGGGAATGTCTGCAAACGTAGTTGGCACCAGATGTGGATGGCCATTGTCTCACAAGGAGCTCCTCCACCCTTTGGCAGGTTTTGTATTTCATCCTGCTGGGTGTCCATGTCCATACACCCTCCAAACCAGGGGGACCTGGTTGGGGGAGCTGGTTTAGTCGCCGACACTCCACCATGAACAGGTTAGTACAGATTTTACATGATACCTATAGCAAGTCACTGATCTGATCTGGCCTGACCTGACAATCAGGGTTGGGTGCCGCCATATTGGCCCGGCTACTTTGTCGCACCGCTCCGTCGGTTTCGGTCAAGTCGGGAATCAACTTCTGCCGAGAAAGCTCAAAGGTAAGTGCACAACCTCCGCCCATCCTGTCTCAAAACCACACATTGTTCAGGAGAATTACCAGTTGCTATTTGATTGTTAGTAAATACATAACTGGCTGACAAACGATCTTCATGGAGGAGGTAATCCATCCACCCTCCTTTTATGCTCTACACATGACACCAGTGCACACATCATGGTTGACTCCTTGTAAGTCCTCATTGAAAGTTGGCATGGCCACCGGAATGCAGTGCCCCCTCGTGAAAAGGTATTCCCAACCAGACAATCCCCTAAACAAGATTTTTAAGAAACGAATTGTTTTATTTTTGAATTGTCCATAACACTGGATATCTCTTCTGTTCATTATTTAACTGTGTGGTTGAAGCTTTCACAAGAGAAATTAACACAATCTTTATCTTCTGAACTTGCCGTACACAGGTTTCTTGACTCAATTTGGATGTCATCGTGTGTTGCATACAAAAAGGCCTTTTTGACATATCCAGGGCAGACGCCAATTTCTCATCTGTCAAAACAACATTCCATTACAGGTGCGGTGAGAGCAAGACCTCGTTTTTACCATGTCAGCTTCTCACCTCTGCTTTACTCCAATGGAGTTCACTGAAAGGCTTCCTGGTCAGGTTATGCAATCACAGACGCCGCTTGTTGTGGATCTTGAGCTTTTAAACACTGAAGTTGTTTATGGTTTAGAAGGTGTTGTTGTTGGAAGTGTTGTGTTGGCAAAAGCCAAGACAAGATGCTATTTCTGAAATTAAATTAATGTTGGACTTCTTTTGGCATATTTTGGCACATGTGAAAAAAATCCTCATGGGTTTTCTTTTTCTTCTTGAACTGTTCTTCTCTACCTGTTTGGCCTGTAAGGATATAGCATGGAGGTATGTACACTCGCCGTTGAACTGTGGCGCCTGGGTTTCGTTATGAACTACTCTCCCTGGTGTTTCATATGGACGGAGTTGCCATCTATGTGTGTGCTGTTCACCCAAATAATTTAAGCCAGAGGACCTTTCTGCCGCTCCTGATTGTCGGTGAATGTTATGAAGATGTCTTGGTATTTTTTATATTTATAATTTTTTTTGATATTCATATTTTTATATTGTCTATTTTTTTAATATTTTTGAGGTGTTTTTTTTATATTTTTTGTTCACAATGTCGAGGCTCATAAAAGAGCTAACGCACAGAAGATATAACAAAGGGAGCAGGAGACAAGATGCACATGAGAAGGAAACACAAAACACTGGGGAACGGAGACATTAGGACATCTGTGAAAGGAGAGGGATGGGGTGGGGTTCGTGGGGTAAACAAGATGAACACTGCAGGGAATTTGAAGGAGGTGGGTTTGGGGTGGATTAACGGGGGTAGAAAAAATCATGGTTTTGGAGGGGGGAAGATAAGAGATGGTGGTGAACAGCTGTTTTGAAGACCTGGAGGAAGAGTGGGATTGAAGAGAGTGTGGGAGTTTGTTCCAGAGGGGGAAAAAAGAGGAATTAAAGAGTGAAGGTGAGCAGTGATTCTTGATTTTGGTAGTTTCACCAGAAGGGGGTTGCTGGCGGACCTGAAGCGCCCTGCAGAAATAAGGAGGGCGGGGGGGGGTGGCGAGGCCAAAGAAGAGATGGAAGATGACGGAAAGACCACCGACCTAGCTGTGGTGAGAGAGTGAGAGACCCAAATACTCAACTTCATTGCAGGAGATACAAATGATCCTAAATGCCTTAGTTTCCACAGCGTGAAGCTGAGCTCGGTGTCAGGTAGGCACCAGCCAGACGGGAGAGCAGTACTCCATCAGGCTGCAAACGAAAGCTTTTTATGTGGTCAGGAGCTCAGGTGGGCCAAGGGAAGGACTTTGCATGACAGAGCATGCACAGTCGGCGACTGGCTTTGGAGGCCAGCTTGGATATGTGGCTTTAACAGGAAAGATCATGGCGCATAGTGAGACCAAAAGCTTGAATGAAAGGACTTCTTCTCTTCAAGACGATTGTTGAGAAAGTAGATTGGGGGGGGGGGTGGGGGAGAGGGGAGTAAGAGACTGACCATTCAGAGAGACACAGTGAGAGTGTGAGATTTGTCAGGATTGAAAGACATGTTCCACGTGTTGGACCAGTTTGTGATTTATCCAGATCTGCAGAGAGTGAAGAAGCTGCTGCTTGCCGATCTGAGTGATGACAGATGGTACGGCAGAGGGTGGTCATCAGCAAAGAGATAAAGAGGATTTTCCAGGAGTCGGAGAGATTCTTGATGAAAACCAGAAAAAGAACAGGGCCCAGAACGCTGCCTTGAGGAACTCCAGTCTGGACAGGAAGAGGGGATGAAAGAACTCCATTTAGGGCCACAACTTGGCTGCGAAAGGAGAGGAAGTCTGCGAGCCATGAGTGGAGATGGCCTTGGATACCATAGGAAGAGAATTTGGTGAGCAGGGCAGAGTGCCAGACCGTGTCAAAAGCTCATGATATGACTAGAGATACGGCTCTGATTTCATGTCCGGCATTGAGGATCTCCATCCATTGTTGCGAGAGCAGAAGCAGCATATCCAGGTAGAGTCACCTGGTCTGAAACCAATTGATGATCGGAATCAAGCACATGGAGAAGAGGAAGGATTTAATGTCTGAAGCGATGATGGATTCCATAACCTGCTGATAATTGGGAGAAGGCTGATTGGTCTGTCGTTGCAGGGGTATGTTTTTGCACCTTTTTTATGCAGAGCGGTAATGTTTGCTGATTTCCAAGCAGATTGCTTTCCAAGGATGATAGGAAACATCGAGGATCAGGTGCTTCCAGGAGTTATAGGAATTCCGGAATAAGTGCATCCATCACTGGGGAATGTATTTGCATGAAAACGTTTCTCAAAGCACTACTAGCCTCTGTGTGTTGTTACCATGGAATTATAAATTCCGATCATAATGGACTCGGGGGTGGCGAAAAAGTGCCAACCCGAGAAATTATGCAAACTGGCCGGCAGGCACTGCATCTGCGTGAATGAATGAATCACAGGAAATGATATATGAAGGATACGCAAGGATTTTTCGACACACCAAGTGCATGAAAACGGTAGACCTTAAAAGTGTGCATTAAAAGATCTCCCATGTGGCAAGGTGAAAGATCATAGTTGAAGACTTTGTTGGAAATTGAACGCTGCATTCCGGCCTTGGTTTGCATCTTCGATACTTTGTACCTGAGTTGTCATCATAGCCAGGGTATCAAATCTTGCCCAGCACAGCGCCCGATGAAGGCCACTCCGAAAAGGAAAACCGAATGTAAACAACTGAAGTTCGAGTTTCGGTAACTTTGATGATTTAGAATTTTCAGCAAACTTCAAGCAAGGAGGATATGTAATCAAGTTTTTCAGCTGAATTAGAATACTTTGGAATGAAACATGGTGGAATGAATTGACACTAATTGCTCCACATATGGCAGCATTTCTCTTGCTCTGCAGCCCAGTTTCTGTGACAACTCGGCTAACTCGAAGTGTAGACTCTTTGGGTGTCATTTAATAATGGAATAGCTTATAGTGCCCGGCAATTAAATGTTTGGTAGCTAAAAGCATCTTCATTGATGTTGCTCCTCTGAATTGCAATGGCTGACATGTAACCATCTGATATATTTTTTATTTTTTTATATATTTTTTTTCAGCATGAAGCATTGTTAGCTCTTCGAGAACAATGCGTTCGGCCGCAGCAGAATGTCGTGATTTTTACAAGATGCAAGGAAATTCGGAGCCATTTGATGAACCTGAGATGGTCAAAAGTCATGTTGGTCATCATTTCACGTCGAGATCTGTAATTGTACAACTGCACCTTTTCTTGCTGGTGTTCTGCCCGAAGGCAGGATCAGTGCTGATAAAGCAGCCACATGGAAAATATTACACGAGGTGGTTTACCTTTGCTTTGCCGTTGGTGATAAGAGCAAGAATTTGTAATTTGTGGTGCCGGCGAGAGCTCATCTCCTCTTCACGGAGGACACCGTGGGATCTTTGACGTCCACCAACTAATTCCGGCATGCGGGACGCCAGTTTAACGTCTATCCGAGAGACGGCACACACATCGAATTGCCCTAAGTATGAAACATCAAGATGGTTATTCTTCAGATATTCCTCTCCCACAATATGCGACTTTCGAAGTGTCATATGAATGCTGACCGAGGACGTGCACGCTTTCGCTGTGTGTGTGTTTACACCGATTAGGTTCTGCTCGCCAGGCACTTTTAACCTGCCGTTGCTAACACAGAATATGCAATTGAAATGGTCTTTTAAACATTATTTTCAGCTTTTAAATGAAAGAGTGGCAATTTCAAATGGTTAACCCCAATTGTTCTGTTCCTGAATGCAAATCGGACTCATGGAAATGGAGGCATACGAGGAATATCCGGGATGAGACTGAGTACTGTTTATTTGCTGTAATTTCCTGCTAATATATAGCAGGAAAGTGGATATATATATATATATATATATATATATATATATATTTAATCCCAAAACACACACAGACACACACACACACACACGAACATACACCCACGGGCACACACACACATGGATACCTCTACCTCTCATTTTAGCAATAGATGCAGAGATTTCGTATTCGTAATTTTATTGTTGCCTCTAAAAAATAAGTTTTTTAAAATTTATAACAGCTCTCAAAGCTCCCATAGAAACCCTCCCCCCCCCTGCCCACGTGATTAATTAATGGTAAATATCATTTGAAGCTTTCCCTGCACATTCACAGGCCCCAGATATGTCCTTTCCATTAGTGTTCAGAACAACCTGATCCAGATACACAGTCCATTCACTGGAAGCGGTCTGTCAAAGGGTTTGTGGAGCACACGCCCGTCCATTCGGGCCTTGCACCGACTAACCTTGTCGGGAGTTTGCTTCCTGTTCAGCGATCTGAGAAAGTTCTCCAAGTTTTTCGTTGTGCGAAACTGCAGTCGTTTCTCTCAGGAACTTTTCCAAGTATTCTCAGCCTCTTTCAGAAGCATTGTGAGCCATTCCAAGTCACAATCCTTATCCCAGACACACAATGTACTCCGTGAACACCGCCGTATCCTGGTGTTCCTGCACATGCGCTCCGGGCATTCCGGGGCGGATTTCACTTTGAAACTCGTTTTATTATCCTTCCCCACAATTCTCAACCTCCTTATCCTCCTCCCAACTGCTCGAATGGATCTACTGCAGATTCACTCCTCCGCCAACCTCCTATTCTTCATTCTGCAGCCACAATGCGTGGCATTTCTCAGCGAAACCTCCATTTTCCCAGCTCCGTTCCTATCGGTCTTGCACACCTGGCTTATGAATGAATCCCATTGAAAGAGTGCAGCTCTGACCACAAATCCTGATAAAAAGCCAGGTGTAAGCATGCCCATATCCTTCACAATAGGAGGTCGTGAGCGAGGAAACTGCAGCAATTTTTCTCCCGAATGTCACAAACACCCTTCATCGCATGCTTTTGTGTAACTGTGTCCAAAAAATGCCAATGCATGTCCTGGACTCTGTGCAAGCATCACGTGGAATTGCACGTTGAAAGTTCCACTGATCACGTGCTCCTGATCCCATCACTTTGCATGGTTACTTATTTTACAAACACTTTATATAATGCACTCATTTATTTATTTATTTTAGCTCTTATACGAGCCAACATATTGTATATATATATATATATATATATATATATATATATGTTCCTGCGATGCTTGTTGCTCCGCTTACCCGTCGAATCGCGTTCACAGAGTCATGTTTTCAAGTATCCACAGGGGCTCTGGTGTGATGAGATTTGAATGTTCTCACATCATGCTGACCGTTTTAATCAGACCATTTTTTAGAGGCTTGACATTTAGCATTGGCAGTTTGCTCAGCCTCAAATTATCAGCCATGAGGTCTTCTTTAAATTGCATTGTGTATAATTTATTCTGGATATCAGCTTGTTAAGTGTTCTGCTTGGGAAATGCCATCTTTGGGATGGGTGATTATTTAATGCTGTTTGGATTAATGAAGGTTACACCAGAAGTTTGACGATATTGATTGGCGTGCACTGATTTCCTCACAATGGGTAGGACACACCTTTGTTCCGTAGGTAAAGGTTTTACAAAACGAGGACACCGAGCAGCGAGGCAGCGTCAAAGAAAAATGAATTCCATATACCTGCCAGTAGATGTTTATTTTTGTACACCGCTGGGACTATAGGATTCCTGCCCCCTGCTTGGTTCACTTCTCCATTTTCGAAAATCACATTTCATACCTGAGGTTTTGGTCGCCAGGTTTGTGAAAATGTGGGTTTGTCATAGCAATTGGTGACACTTGCTTTTTTGTAGTGGGCTATCATTTTAAAACACTTCGATGAAAACACAGCATTGACTTTGATCATGATGGAATGTAGAAATGAGACACAGGTGTACCTGTGGGGGGAGTTCAAAAGGTTCATCCATGGGGATCTTCACAATGGCCAATCAAAAAGTGATTTCGAATACATATATACTGTATATCTATATATATATATCTTTTAATAATTTTTTAATAATTATATATTTAAAAATTATTGAGGTTGTGTGTCGATGACTATTGTGAGTATCTTGTTTGTAGCAATTTTTTGAACGGCCCCCATACGCCCGGTGATGTAGGAGAGCCACTTTGGCGGTGATTTTATTGAACAAATGTTAATAGTTTTTTGCGAGCTAAATAACTCTTTGAGTATTTGGATAAATTGCCAAAGGGTGATGGACAAGGCCTGTTGGTCTCACGTCATAAACAAGTGGGAGGCTTCTCTGTACCACCTCTCCTCCGGTCTAGCTCGCTCCCCCAGGATGCACTTGTTCTTCCAGCAACCCCAGTCCTGGTTAAAATTTATAATCCAGGCCCTTCACATTCCTCAACTTTCTCTTTTGTTTGTCGCTTCCCAGTATGTGCAACAGGATCCCAAAGGTTGTGCAACCCCACTCCTTCCCTCAAGAGCTTCAATCAGGAAGTACATCACTTTCGCATGTCATCCCCCATCTCTTTGCCCAATCCTTTTTACCCCCTTTAAAACTGCCTAACCAAATCCCTTGGCTCACAGGTATTGGTGTGTTTCCTTCCCTCCTCTCTCTTTCCTAATTTCTTGTTCATTCAATCCCTTGCTTTCTATGTCCAACCGATGCCCCATAATCATCATGTTGCCGTTTTACGCTCATTAAACTCACTCTTTCATGAGCCTTGCCCTTGTATACAAATAAAAAAAATACTTGTATAATCCTATTTTCAGCAAAACAAAATGTAAATGACTAAAAAGCTTTTTTTTATGGATAACAAGTGCCAAGTGCGAAGAGACAATTTCTATTGGTGCAAGAAAATTCCTTCACAGGTTCCTCTTCGTAGTGGGGTTTCGGTGCAGGAAGAACTTTCAAACTTCCAATCAGAGATAAAAAGTAAAATTTTCCTCCTCTTCACAGTTCTACCCCTTCTGCCACTCAGCGCCGACGGAGGTCATTGTACGATGGCATTTGCAAGCCATCGCTCCAAGAGCATGACTTTTGATGATGAAAACCTGTTACCTTGTTTGAAGAGCAAGGCTACATAACTGACGCCTGATTGATGCTTCCACGTTGAACCTGTGACCTCAAGGTTTGTGCAGTTGCCTGGATGGAAAGGTAAGCTGCCGAGGTCGTCATTCGGCTGATTGCGGGTCGACTGTCGGTTAGGCCATCTTTTCCTGCGAGAACAGGACATTGCATCAAGCGTACGCAGGAGCAAGCAAAGTAAATCTAAAAAAGCAATCATTTCCACGGGGAGTGATGGAACAGTGACAGATGGGCACAAGGCAGTATTCCGGGCTTTTGTCCAAAATAAAATTAAATGGGAATATGGAGGAGAAACCCTTTGAAACAGTTGATTGCGCGGAGGGATCCATGAAACGAGCTCACATTGTCAGTTTGGGAAAGGAATCATGATGTCATATAAGATGTTCAATTTGACTCGAAAACGACATCACAAGGTAAAAAGAGATTTTTTTTTTTTCTCAACTAGCTGCTGGATAATAGATGAAATCAACTGGACGTTGATGGAGGCATGCTTCATTTCATCCATATGGTATTCCATCTTCATGATTTCGTCCATTGTCCTTCATGTCCGTCGATGTATAGCGACACAGGCCTTCGCCAACAAGACGAGCCCTTCTTTCTAGCTGCTGTGTAGGATGTTTGAATTATCTTGCTTATATGGGGGAAAAAATGAACAAGTTGCTCGCTACGTTTTAACTGAAGGGTTTATCTACATATTTTATAGGCACGCACATTCGCGCGAGGATTGTTGGAGGGGGGGGGGGGAGAGGATGATATTGGGACCATACTCTGTGCAGAGCATTGGTGCTGCCTAAACAGTCTCCTTGGCTATTGGGTACAATCCTGGATGGGTCGCCACTCCGACACAGGACACCATCAAGCTGGCACTCATTTTGCCGACCTCGGAGGGATGACAGGCCGAGTTAACCCCACCTGGTATTAATTCAACAGCGAAGCGGGATTCGAACTCAGGACCCTAGATCCAAAGCCCGCCACCCGAACCATTAAGCCAGCACCAGCATGGAGGGTGGGGGAGGGGAAAAACTGAGTCGAGAAATGAAAGGGGGGGGGGGGGAAAGGGGTAAATTGGTGATAGGTAGTGGAGGGGAAGCAAGCACAATGACAATTGGGAGACAAGAACAAAAGTTGAGGGAAGACAAATATTCCATCATTATTTTGTCGGTAATATATAACGGGCCATTGCATAGGAAAACACCTGACTGGCTGGGGCCAAAAATTGACCACCCTCATCGTTTTTGTGATCGTGAAGACAAAGGAGCACTTCTTTATTCAAACACAGCACAAGGCTGCGGAGTAGCATCATTGGCTGAGTGGGTGGCTGGGCCACTGATACAGTGTTCTGAAAGGGCAGGATTGTGTTATTTGTTCATGATGCTGGCGAGAGCTCACCTGCTCTTCACAAAGGACAGCATGGGATCTTTAATGTCCATCAATGGATGTTGGCAGACGGGTTTCCCAATTATTGTCCATCCAAGGGAGAGCACACATATTGATGAATCACCTTACCTGTGAAACACCAAGAAGACAGTTTATAGTTGGGTCGGGATTCAAACCAAAGCGAGACAGCTAACAGACAAGTCTGCGTACCTCTAGGCCATCCTGTCAGCCCAGAAGAAGCACTGCTTTCACATTTTAAGATGCACTTGGAATATGTCTTCAACTTCTGACAAATCTCTCTGTCTCTCTGTCACTCTGTCACTCTCACTCTCTGAACGGACAGTCTGGCAAACCCTCCCATCTACCTTCTTAACAACCCTCTCGAAGAAGTTCAGTCACTCAAACTATTGGGTCTTCCTCTCAGCCATGATCTTTCTTGGGCAAACCACATTTCAAAGTTTGCCTCCAAAGTCTGGTTGATAAGACATCGTCTGTTATGCAAAGTCCTTCCTTGGCATACTGAACTCTAAAACACCTACAAGGCTTTCATCCACAGCTTGATGGAATACAACTCTCCCATCCGATGTGACGCCCCTGCCTCACACCTTGCTCAGCTTAACGAGGTGGAAACCAAGGCCTTCAATATCATTGGAATCTCCCGTGATGAAGCTGAGTCTCTGGGCATATTACTTTGCCATCATAGACAGGTCGGTGGCCTCTCTCTCTCTTTTTCGTTTCCTCTGATGGTCTTGCACCCTCAGCCCTTTTTGTATGGCGGATGATGCCTCGTCGGAATCTGCTTTTGGAAGTCAATATTGAAATGTGGCTTGCTCAAGAGAGATCATGATTGAGTGTGAGATCCAAGAGTTTGAATGACTGACCCTGCTTCAGAGTGTTGTTGAGAAAGTGGATGGAAGGGTTTGTGGTACTGTCCTTTCGGAGAGGGAGTGTGAGTGCATGTGACTTCTTGGGATTGAAAGACACGTTCTCAGTGTTTGACGAGTTTGTGATTTTGTCAAGGTCTGAGGAGAGGGAAGAGGCTGCTGCTTATCTGTCAGGATAAGGGATGTCATGGCAGAGGGTGGAGTAATCAGTAAAGAGATGAAGAGGGTTTTCCAGAGAGTCAGTGAGATCATTGATGAAGATTAGGAATAATATGGGGCCGAGAACACTGCCTTGGAGAACTTCAGCCTTGACAGGGAGAGGAAAAGAAAGGGGTCCATTGAGAGCCACATGTTGTTCATGAGAGTTGAGGAAGTCAGTCCTCCAAGAGTGGAGTTGCCCTTCGATTCCATCGGCAGATAGTTTGGAGAGCGACACAGGATACCAGACTGTATCAAAAGCTGGAGATATGTCCAGAGAGACGGCTTTGATCTCATGTCTGATATTGAGGATCTCCATCCATTGATGGGAGAGTGGAAGCAACATGTCCAAGATAGGGTGACATGATCTGAATCCGAATTGATGGTGTAGGGTGAGGCTGTTCGAGAAAAGGAATGATTTTATGTCAACTGTGATGATGGATTGCATGACTTTGCTGATAATTGGAAATAAACTAATTGGTCTGTCGTTAAGCAGATAAGCATGGTGCTGGCTTTGTGGTTTGGGTGGCTGGCTTGGGATCTTAGGGTCCTGAGTTTGAGCCCTGGTTCCTTTGAATTAACACCGGGTGGGGTTGACTTAGCAGGTCATCCTTCTGAGGTCGGCGGAATAAGCACCAGTGTCTGGTAATGGGGTACTGCATCAGCGGCAGAACCATGTGCCGAATTGATGATGCAACTACAACCAGCAGCCACAAAGGCTACACATGATTGTGTGTGTGTGTGTGTGTGTGTGTGTGTGTGTGTGTGTGGTGTGTGTGTGTGTGTGTGTGTATGTGTGTGTGTGAGTTAAGGAGATCTGTTTTTGAACCTTTTTAATGTAATGCCGTGATGTTGGCTGATTTCCAAGCAGATGGAAGATGACCTATGGTAAATGACAAGGTGAAAAGGGCAGAGTGAGGATGTGCAAGAGTAACAGAGCAGGTTTTTAGGACATGTGAGCTGATGCCATCTGGTCCAGTTGCAGAGTCAATGTCGAGGGTTGGCAGAAACTTCTCCACATTCCCAGGTGCACAGAATCCAGGAGCAGTTGGGTATGACTGGGAAGGATGGGGTTGGGGAGAGAAAGAGAAAGAGAAAGAGAAAGGGAAAGGGAAAAGGGACACAAGAAAGGTTAGGGACACAAGGACACAAACAAACACAGAATTGAGGCATTCGGCCTTCTCTCAAGCAGATTTGGCTGTGGTGCCATTTGAAGGGATGGAAGGGGAGCATGCACTGGAGGCAGACTTGACAAGGCACCACCAGGTTTTAGATTCAAGTTTGAAAGTTTATTATTGAGATTGAAGAGTTATTGTTTTCTGGCTGTCCAGAGAGTGGACTCACACTGATTGTGGGCTTTGTGGAATGATCTGAGGTTGCCTTCGGTTGGATTTGCCTTCTGGGAGGAAGAAAAGGCAAGTTGTTTTAAAGCAACAGCCTCACCTCAGGATTCATAGTACCAAGAGCGGGAGGATGGGTACGATAACTGAAGACGAGATGGGATGAATCTGTGCATCGGAGAGAGAGCAGGATTGTGTGTGTGTGTGTGTGTGTATCAGCATGTCTCCCACATAACTCAAAAAACCATGAAACCTTGCAGCCCAAAACTTTGCATGCATGTGAAGGGAACTCCAGGGGAGTGCCCGAATGAAAGCTGGGTATTTGGATAAAGTTAAACACTCCTTTTGAAAATAATGAATGGATTTATTAAATTAAAACCAAAAACAGCCTTACCCTTGGTCAGCCTGCGTATCCCTCACAGGGGTCTTAATCCGTCATTTTGTTTTGGCCTACTCAAAAAGCCTTGGCCATTTTCCACGTTGATCTCTCACGGACTAATTAGAGTATATCATCAAAATCTGTCTTTAAATTTGAGGATTGGAGCTGGTGGACTTGCACAACTGTCGAAATCTGGAGTGAAATCTGAAAATTAAAAAAATTACCACTTCTTATATAACTAAGTGTATTCACATATTTACTTAACCAAGTATTAGGTTGTGATCCCTCCTTTTCCATATTAACAAATTGCAAAGGTATTAAACTTAACTTTCTCTTCTGTTCAGAGAATGATATTGAGTGAAGAAAAGATAAAGGAATGTGCCTGAAGTGTAAACTTCACTGAATGCATCTAAAGACTAAACTAATGATGATAAAGTGCTCATCATCAAATGCCTGATCTTCACAGTCTCCATCTTTGATCGCCCGCCAACCTGTTTCATTGGAATGCTTGCTTGAGTGCTTAAGCTACTTGTCAAGCGCTCCACAAGCTGCTTGGTAATGGCTCCCCCACTCCTCTGAGCTCCCAATGTTAATCATGCCGAAACTTTATGGGATCGCATTTGTTTTTACCACAATGCACCTTACTCGGGTTTTAAACGGTCATTTTCTCATAATGCATAACTTATAAACCCACAAGCTACCATCTGTCACCATCTCTGAGGATAGATCCATATTATATACAATGCTTTATGAAAAGCACAAAAGGGGGTTGGAAGAGGTGGGAGTTCGGAAGGAGGGGGAGGGTTGGTATAAGTGAGAGGATGGGTGGGATGAGGGAAGGGAAGGGGTTGGAGAAGGAACCTGGCGTTGCCGGGCAACGCTGGGTACCTTTGCTAGTATATATAAATATGCAGATTGGCTCCTTAGTTATTGCTTGCTGAATCACCAAGATGATTTGCTCTGGAGGGCAAGTATCTCCTTCATCCTTCCAGACTGATTGGGGGGGGGGAGAGCTCCAACTCAAAAGATTCCTGAAAGTAAAATGGTCCCTGACTGTCATTTGAATAAAAATTAAAATATAAAAAAAATATAAAATATTCATATCAAAACAAAAAATCAAGATCCCCCCAAACCTACAGGTACCGGTTCTGAGCTTGATTATGATTGAGAGTTGCTATTTTGGCCTCAGTTTTGACCTTTTGAGCAGAAAAGTCCAGCACAAAAGGTGGCAGCAAGAAGCCTCGGATTTTTTCGATCAATGACTGCAAAGAATTTCTGCTTTGAGGAAAGGCAGCTCATATAAAGTAAGCCAGTTGTCTTTGCACTTAAAGCTTGAGGAAGCGAATGGTTGATTTATAGTGACATTTGTGTGTGATCTCTAATGCTTTGACAAATGTACACCAAAATGTAATAATAGACTTCATATTGCTTGCTGCAAAAGAACATAAAATAATCCAACGAGATGAGAAGTACCATTTTTTTTTTTTATAAATGGGAGGCAGAAGAACTGTTTTAAAATCACATCACATCGTGGGTGCAATTAAACGTTCAGAAATAAAACCGAAGCCGTAAGTTCAATACAGTATTTGGATATGGAGGGTCATATACATCATGCGTAGGTTACACGAAGTGGTAGATATGTTGATCACTGACTACCAGGGATCTGTTTGTTGGGAGGGTGGGTAAAGCCTTGTTACTTTCCTTCAATGGGATAATGGGTTTGATTCCCATAACTGCTCACCCAGTCGAAATTGCCAGACATTGCAATGGAATCTTGACAGAGCAAAGGGGGGTATTCGGGACATGTCATCAAGTGAGCATCCTGGTGCTTTGACAACAGATTGGGGTCAACCATCACCATCACCACAATCCTCCTCACCACCCACCCCCAAGCTTCATACATTTCTCATCCCATTTATTCTATCTTTCCTAATTCATAACACTTTCCCTTCCCTTCCCTTCCCTCTAACACCCATAATCCTTGTTTAATCACATATCATCCTCCTTTGTCTTTTCTACGTTTTATTTTCCTCAATTACACCCTCTTGTTACTTCTACTATGTAGATGTCCTTAATGATATTTCTCATGACATCTGATGGGATTCTTCTCATATTGTTAAAATTCAAATCTCATCAAAAATAAGTTTTTTCAAATAGTTGCACGTAAGTGTGTATATGTGCAGTAGATCGTGTCTTCAGAGACTACCATGAGTGCCAAGCTCAAGGCGGTCTCTCCAAACAGGTGGTCTTTCAGGATCCTGTCTTGAGAGACCACCCTGAGTGCCAAGCTCAAGGCGGTCTCTCAAAACAGGTGGTCTTCATATCCGTCTTGAGAGACCACCCTGAGTGCCAAGCTCAAGGCAGTCTCTCAAAACAGGTGGTCTTTCATGATCTTGCTTGAGAGACCACCCTGAGTGCCAAGCTCAAGGCGTCTCTCAAAACAGGTGGTTCTTTCATGATCTTGTCTTGAGAGACCACCCTGAGTGCCAAGCTCAAGGCAGTCTCTCAAAACAGGTGGTCTTTCATGATCTTGTCTTGAGAGACCACCCTGAGTGCCAAGCTCAAGGCAGTCTCTCAAAACAGGTGGTCTTTCATTGATCTTGTCTTGAGAGACCAACCCTGAGTGCCAAGCTCAAGGCAGTCTCTCAAAACAGGTGGTCTTTCATGATCTTGTCTTGAGAGACCACCATGAGTGCTAAGCTCAAGGTGGTCTCTCAAAACAGGTGGTCTTTCATGAGACGGACTTCTCATGACACAGTATACTTTGCTGCGACCAAGGACGTCGCTGCAATTGGCACTGTCCCATGGGCCACGTGCCCCAAATGTTTTTTTGCTGTGTCCCAAATCTATTTTAACCCCTTGGCTACGATAGGCCACTTTATAATGATTAACCTATTTTTCTACACGTGCCATTGTGCTAAATATTTTTATTGGGGGTGGTGGGATTTGAAATTTGAGGGGCCCGGGCCCCGAATCTTTTTTGAAGCTCGCGGTACGTCTGGTTGAGACGCATGCACTTTCCCCTTTGCATGACAACTATGGGGTCAATTTCAGTTATTTTTTTACAACATAGCATATTAATAAATATCAAATGGCAGTTAAATGTTTTCTTTTCAAAAAAATATTGAAATTTTTTTCTCAATACGTATCGTTTCCCCATTTTAAAAATATGTTCATATCATATATTTATTAAAACATGCACAATTTACCAGTCTTTTCTTGGATTTCACCAGAATCACCAAAATTCATCGGCACGTTCTCTTCACTGAATTGACGATGTAATCATAATCGTGCAGGTTTTTAGATTCGAAAATATAATATTATTGAACAAAACCAGTATCACAGTCTGGTCGTAACACTTACCGGACTTCATGGTTGTTGGTCACATGTATCAGGTGATCTCTCTTTCCAAGTGACTATGAAAGGGAAATACAGCGGTTGGACCAAAAAAGAAAACACCAAACGGAAATCATTCCAATTGTTCGCTGAGTTAAAAAAAAAAATGGTGTCTGGATTGATTATTCCATATAATATCGTTTTATTCTTACAACAAATATTGCAAATGTTACATAATAAATGCTGTTTTTTTTCTGTTTGATTGATGGAGATAGAATTTTCCAAAATGAGAGGTCTGTCGGACTTTGAAAAGGAGACAAATTGATGGTGCTCACAGGGTTTGGTGTTCTGTGACTGAAATCTCAAAACTCTTCAGGTATTGAGAGGAACTTTGCATTTCTTTCTGCACTGTTGCTGACGACTTGCCAATAAGTCATGAAACTGGTCTGATGGCTGATGGAGGTGTGTAGCATTGGGATTCTCACGCATGTACGACTTGTGAATGTCCGCAGCTGCACAAGAACCGAAGTAAAGTTGGAAACAACAAAGGGCTTACCTTGTGTAGCTTTTCTTGGTTGTTTTATGTAGCTTTCTTGGACTATAAGGGTAGACAGGTAATTAATTGTAATGTCCTAGCTGCAGCTGTGGATAACTGATGAGGTGAGAGATGTGATTTTGTTTTTTTTTGGCCAAAATCTGCACTAACTGGCTGTCCAGCCCAGAGAGAGGTTCGACTGAAGGTGATGGAAATTTCAAACTTGTTCAGGATCTCTAATGTATACAAACTAATGTGGGCAGATGGACATTGAGCTTAATGTCCACCTGAGGGAGCACCTTGTGATGGAACACCATGCATGTGAACCACCGATCGGACAGTTTAGAGTGAAGTTGGGAATCTAACTCTGACTGGACAGCTGAATGGCATGTGTGATACCTCAGAATAATCCTGTCCAATAAGGACATCAGAAAATTAGGAGGAAATTACATTTTCCTTTCCTGATATACACAACTTATGCCTTATTGTTGAATAATTATATACTTCGATATTGAAAAACAAATGTCGTTTTCGGGCAATTGTTAGTGTACCATTTTCAACGCCATGTATCTCTCTCTCTGTCTCTCTGTCTCTCTCTTCTGTACATATACTGTATATGTATATATTGTATATATGTATATATATTGTTGTGGGCCTGGGGTCGGTGGCGAGAATGACCACGAGGTGGGGGTGGTTTGCGTCATCTCCCACCAAACTCCCCGGAATTGAAGGCCATCGCTCGGATAACTCCGCGAGCTGGTGGGTCGTTTAACCGACCGTGGTCACCAATATTTCAACCGCGTAGCATAGGGTCTATTTGTCTATAACCAATTTACAAAGGAGAGAGATAAGGAGACAAATTGATGTGCTCACAGGGTTTGGTGTTCTGTGACTGAAATCTCAAAACTCTTCAGGTATTGAGAGGAACTTTGCATTTCTTTTCTGCACTGTTGCTGACGACTTGCCAATAAGTCATGAAACTGGTCGGATGGCTGATGGAGGTGTGTAGCATTGGGATTCTCACGCATGTACGACTTGTGAAATGTCCGCAGCTGCACAAGAACCGAAGTAAAGTTGGAAACAACAAAGGGCTTACCTTTGTAGCTTTTCTTGGTTGTTTTATGTAGCTTTCTTGGACTATAAGGGTAGACAGGTAATTAATTGTAATGTCCTAGCTGCAGCTGTGGATAACTGATGAGGTGAGAGATGTGATTTTGTTTTTTTTTGGCCAAAATCTGCACTACATGGCTGTCCAGCCCAGAGAGAGGTTCGACTGAAGGTGATGGAAATTTCAAACTTGTTCAGGATCTCTAATGTATACAAACTAATGTGGGCAGATGGACATTGAGCTTATGTCCACCTGAGGGAGCACCTTGTGATGGAACACCATGCATGTGAACACCGATCGGACAGTTTAGAGGTATATGGGATCTAACTCTGACTGGACAGCTGAATGGCATGTGTGATACCTCAGAATAATCCTGTCCAATAAGGACATCAGAAATTAGGAGGAAATTACATTTTCCTTTCCTGATATCACAACTTATGCCTTATTGTTGAATAATTATATACTTCGATATTGAAAACAAAGTCGTTTTCGGGCAATTGTTAGTGTACCATTTCAACGCCATGTATCCCTTTCTCTCCCTGTCTCTCTCTCTGTACATATACTGTATATGTATATATATGTATATATATATATATATCATATATATATATATATTTGTTGTGGGCCTGGGGTCGTGGCGAGAATGACCACGAGGTGGGGGTGGTTTGCGTCATCTCCCACCAAACTCCCGGAATTGAAGGCCATCGCTCGGATAACTCCGCGAGCTGGTGGGTCGTTTACCGACCGTGGTCACCAATATTTCAACCGCGGTAGCATAGGGTCTATTTGTCTATAACCAATTTACCTAATTAACTACGCGATTTCGACTACCGGGAACCATGCCCTCGGCACGTCTTGCTCGAACCGGGTCACTCTACCGACTGCGGTAGAGTTCCAACGACTGACTACAATACCGACTACCAATTCCAGTTCGGGTGCATCCGTAGCGGAACTG
>CM068953.1:6220829-6238393 GCA_035128595.1 Eptatretus atami
TTGGCAGTTCCGCTCGACTGCACCCGAACCGGAGTTGGTAGTCGGTAGTTAGAACTCTACCACAGTCGGTAGAGTGACCCAGTTCGAGCAAGACGTGCCGAGGGAATGGTTCCCCGGTAGTCGAAATCGCGTAGTTAATTAGGTAAATTGGTTCTAGCCAAAAAGACCCTACGCTACGCGGTTGAGATATTGGCGTCCACGGTCGGTTAAGTGACCCGCCGCCTCACGGAATTATCCGGAGCGACGGCGTACAATTCCGGGGAGTCTGGTGGGAGATGACGTAACCTCCCCCACCTCGTGGTCGTTCTCGCCACCGGTCCCCGGCCCGCAACAATATATATGTATATATATGTATATATTTATGCAGATATAAGTATGTTTATATATATATATATATGTATATGTATTATATATATATGTATGTGTATATGTATGTATGTATATATATATATATATATATATATATATATATATATGTGTATATGTATGTATATATATGTATATATTTATGCAGATATAAGTATGTATATTTATATATGTAGGTGTATATATATATGTATGTGTATATGTATGTATATATATATATATGTATGTGTATATGTATGTGTATATATATGTAATTTTATATGTATATATATATATATTATAACATGTAGATATGTTATAAAAGGTATACATGTAGATATGTATATATATATATATATGTTATATGTTAGATATGTTATATGTATGTTGATATATATATATGCATATATATTATATATATGTAGATATGTATATATATGTAATAATATGTATAATTGTATATATATAATAGTATATATATATATATATATATGTATAGGGATGGGCTGATGGGGGATCTTCTTTGAGTGAATTGGCCATTGGGAGTGGTGATTTATTGTCGCGAAGGGTGACACAGGAATAGACATTTTCACAGACAGCCAGAAATTGAACGCGTGGTTCTTGTGAGCCTTTGGGACATTTGTAAGTTCTGAGTATCATCTCGATCCTCAAACGCAGCACGATCAATGGAAAAGACACTTTTGAACCCTCATTAGTAAACCGTAATTGCCCGTTGTACCTGCCTGTTGTGCACAATAATCCCTTTGTTCTTTCTGCACCGTTGACGAATAAGTTGTATAACCTCTCCTCGGGGATGAAAGGCTCTGAAAAGGGAGGTCTTGGCGATTCTCCACTTTGATTGAGTTCACGCTGAGCGCTTTAAAAGCTATGTCCCCTGCGAGATGTTAAATGAGTTTCACTTTGACGATACTACTGTATGCTGTATGGTATCTATCGTGCCCACTCCATGTTCTGTTCAAATGCGTAAAGTGCCGTCTCCTCCGCTCCTTTGCGTATGCAATAGATACCTATGATTGCTCGTTCTGCCATTTTTGTGTCGGTAATAAATATACTAATTGCCTTTCTGTTTTTTTTTGCAGAGAAAGAAGAAATTTCTTCGAAATCCATGTACGTATCGAAGAGCTAGAATTCCGACTTGCTTGCATACGAAATAACTGTATAACTCAATTATACCCATTGATCATACGTAATATGTCGATTACCTCTAATTTTGCCATTTTTTTGTGAGTAATATGTTGATACTGTGACCTCTAAGACCCCTCACTCGAGTCCTGAAAGACCCACGTTGCTTGCCTGTCAAGTGGCAGAGGGGAGGAGGGGTCTATTGGTGGAGGTTACACCGATCGTACAATGGTCTCAGCTCAGCCCGGTCACCCTTTCCCCCTCCCTCTACCACTACCCCTGCCACCTGTTTGTGCTGCTGCCATTTCAAGCTGCTCTATCGAGGGGAAACTGCCTGTTTGGCTTCAAGGTAGTGGTACGTCTGGGGGCGGGGAGCGTCATGAGTGAGCCACCTGCTACTGGAGGCATGACCTATTTACATTGAACAGCAGGAACGCTCAGCCCATTTTATTCATCTCCAACCACTCACGCAGGGCTGTACATATACCGCTTCCACCGTGATATGGCCATTGTTTTAAAGAACCTGGCTCTGTTTGTGGCACCACTGGGTAATGCATCCCACCAAATCGACCAGTGAGTCATCCAGAGAGCCTCCATGAATTTCCTGGCGGGGATGGCGGGTTGGTTCATATTGGTGCTCCGCTCTGTGCACCTCAACGTGCCCTGACGATCCATTGCCGTCAGGGGTGCTGCATCTCTGAGCACGTCGTCCTTCTGACGGGCCGTGATAAAACGGGGATTGTAAATTGATCTTGTCCATGCAGATGAACAAGGTATATGAATTTATTGATCAAAATGTGATTAAGACACTCACACAGTGTTCGGTCAAGTGAACAAGGTGGGTATGGCACAGGCATGACAGGCCTGCGGTCTGCTAACCATTCACGGTGCCACCTGTAAATCGCCGTGCCACAGGTGACACCGTCACTCGTTGGGCAGCATTCATTATAATGAAGAGTGATATGGATTACATACCAAACTGTGAACTCTTCCCTCACTTTATGAGACATCAGTTAATTATGTGTACTTAAAATTGAAAACCCATTGATTGCATGCATTGGCCCGCTCAATCAGCACGAAGGAACAACGGTTATTAGCAACGAAAAGGAAAACTACGATTCATTCGCCGCTCGGATTCATCTGACTTCTTGGTCTCGGTTTGGAATTCAGGGAGTTTCATGGGACTGCTGCAGTGGTTATAGACCAGGAAGGATTTAATTTGTGAGGCAAGCACTTTATTAACCTCCGCCATCGAAGATCGGAGGTTACTGTTTTCACCCCTTTCTGTTTGTTTGTTTGTTTGTTTGTTTGTGAACAGTATTACGGAAAAACTCCTCGACGGATTTCGACGAAACTTGGTGGGGGGGTTAGGTATGGTCAAGGATCATGCCATTAGATTTTGGACTTGGTCCAAAATCCAATATGGCCGCTATGCGGCCATTTTGGAAAAATATTTGAATTTTTTTTTTTTGCATTTCTACATGTTTTAAGTGATTTCCAACCCCCCCCCCCCCCCCCCAAAAAAAAATTGTTAGAGAAAAAAAATTTTTTTGAAACTTTTTTTTCATCAAAATTTCGATTTTTTTTTTGCATTTCTACATGTTATAAGTGATTTCCAACAAAAACATGCCAAAATTATAATTGCGGCTGATTTTGGAACTTCAGGTGGATATACCCACTAAAATCAATTTCTGTCTCAAGGAATCTAGTTATGACGAATGAATCGAGTATGTAAAATTAAAAGAAAGGGAAAGTTGCAATCTATAACTCTGTGAGCACTGTGACGTCAAATTGAATGAATAGGATATCAGGTTAACTGAGTGGACCTAGCAGTATTGGCGGCGGAGGTTTTGCACTCTACCGAGTGCTCCCCCTCTAGTTATTATCATTATTATTATTTTATTTTCTACAGAGGTTAAGGCTCATGGAAGAGCTTAATTATGTGGTAGTGCCATGCATTGAGATGGCGATGGAATACAGAGGGTTAGCATTGGAGTAACTTAAGGAGGAAGGAGAAATGGCAAGGAATGAACACCTACAGGCAGTATAACATGGGATGTACAGACAAGACAAAGGGACAAACACCTGCAGGCAACATAACTTGGCACGTACAGACAGGATAAAAGAACTGAGTGTGGTGCGTGGACAAGGAAGATGTAAGCAGACAGGAAAAACTGACTCGTGGGTAATATGTTCAATAATGTGGGTGTACAGGAAAGGAGAGTCGCTGAGAATCGAAAATATCATGGGGATAATGTAATAGTAATCCGGATAATGTGAGACGCTGATGGCTTTCCATTTGAGGGAGCACAAAATGTTGTAGGTCAGCAGTGTGTTTGAGTTGGGAGGGTATAGTACCAAGGTATGGGTTCTCACTAAGGGAGTGTGGTTTGTGAGGGACAAATAGCTGAGAGGGCAGGTGGTGTGAGACCGTACATGAGACAAGAGCAAACTGCTAGGCCACAAACCTGTCTGCAATGGGATAAGACTCGGCCTTGCACCTCACTCGTCCTCCTGTTAAATCACTTCAATTCATCTTAAGTGTTGGATTCTTCCATTATTAACCTTTTGAACCCTGAGCCCCTTGGACTTTCGGCTCCCCATCCTGGGCTCCCTTGAGAAAAACAAGGACAAATGTGTCCAAGAGCAGCGTCCTAAAGGTTTTGTCGGCTAAAAAAAAAACAAACTTCCGATATTTTGTCACGTGCCTTGATTAAGCCAATAGCGAGACCCGTCATAGTGTATTTAGTATTTTCGAAATATAGTGTATTTACGAAATAAATAATGTATTTACGAAATTACAATACATTAAATGGAATAATCTTTAAATAGTAACGTGAACTTTTCGAAACTTTAAAGCAAATGTCCGAATATATTTCAAAGTTCATGATAGACGCTCTCAAAAGGCACCGTCAATGCGAGTATGTGTACATGTGCTCAGTATTTAAGGAGATCCAGATACTGTATATAAAAGAGCCGAGTCCTAATATAAAGTTTTTGTTCTCACAAGAAGAAGAAGAAGAACAACGCCGAGCGTTCTTAGAGCAGCGTTCGCTACGTGAGACGCTGCTAAAAACCCATCCTCTCAGGTATATGGAGGTTTGAATAGTGTCTGGTAAATTGGCCACTCAGGTTGAAGGGGTTAAGGGTGCAAAGTGAGATTAGGTGACACCAGTCGACTGAGGGCATCCATACTAAATGAAAATATGGATGAAGCTCTTATACACCACTGCAAGATCAGAGTGGATGAGAAATGAATTATCTCCACGATAGATTCCATGGCATGTACCTATATCCTGGAGGCCAGCCTGGATATGTGATCAGCCCCAGGTAAGGTTATGACAGAATATTAGTCCAATGAGCTCCAATTAGTTCAGCTCTGCCAGAGGTTTTATGCAGAGGTAAACTTGAGGGTTCGTCATGTGGTCTCAATATCAAGACAGATCAAGTCTGTGGGACTTGTTAACATTGAAATGACACATTCCAGGTGATTGACCAGGTTCATATTTTCTCCCAATTTGTTGATAAGGATTCGGCAGCAACCTGCCTATCGTCGTTACGGGATACTTTCTGGCTAAGAGAAGAGTTAACTGCAAAGCGATGAGGCAGGGTTTCCAAAGAGGTGAGAAGTTATTCATATAAACCAGGAGCAAGATCAGTCCCAAGATACTTGAGAGACAGGAGCCTCTCAGGATGGGGCAGGAGATCGAACACCATCCACGGCTGTGCGTTCCTTCTGATCTAGTTCCAACAAGTTGTGTCTGACTTCTTGTGACATTCATGATCAGATTCCTCCAAACATCCCCATCCTGCACTGCTTCCTGAAGTTCAAGCAGAGATAGCTTGGTTGCAGCATTTATCCCATCCATCCAGCACTTATAATGTCTACCTTGTTTTTTAAATACAATTTGCCTTTGGTTGAGCCATGTGTGTGAAATTCCGAGATCATTCTCCATAGAACTCGAGCATTCGTTCCCCTTGCTCATTTTGGATACCAAGTCAATGCTTTCCTGTAATCCATGTGGCTCCTGCTTCTCAGTTTTTTTTCTTGCATTCCATTCTCCTTCGAAATTAAAACATCTCCTGTAGGCACTTGTTCTACCAGTTCCTGTAATTTTGCATAAAACTCCTTTACATTGTCTCCATCTGCTGCAGAAGTTGGAGAAAGGTGAAAAAAAAATCATCTATGCTATCGAACGAGCCCTGCGTGCATCCGTGTGTCTGTCCATTCATCTGTGCGTGCGTGTGTGCAAGCGAGTTCCAGATCTCTCCATACCTTTAGACCCCTCCACAACTTTGGACCTTTTGATACTCCAAGCACCCCTTAATGCACGAAGAATGTTGAGAACCTCATGACCCTTTAAGATCCTCAAGACCCAAAAAACACCCAAGACTCTTTGAGACCCTTTAAGACCTCCAACATGCTTAAAATCCACCCAAGACCTTAAGACCCCTAAAACCCCCAAGACTCCCAATGCTGTTAAGACCAATAAGACTCTCTAGCCTCTGTTCTTCATTGCATGGTCCGGGAGCCACTGGTGGCCTAAAGTGCGGCTCCTGATGTGCGACCGATAATACACAAATGTGAAAATACCCCATCCTATCAGCCGTAAATGCTATCAAATTGACCCAATGGTTTCAAATGAGTATTCCAATGCGAAGCATAAGAGTAACATAACTACATAAGTAGATGGCAGTAGACAAACAATTATACTTGCAGCCCCGTTAAGCACAACAAAGAAGAGTATGTGGGGATGCGGCCTTATAGCAGCCATTAAGGAGTCCTGCAGACGGTGTGGCAGCCCTCACACTGATGTTTTATCGGAAAAAGTGGCCCCCCTCTAAAAAAAAATAGTGAATATCACTGCTAGACCCTCAAGACCCTTCAGATACTTTATAACCATAAGACTCTCAATACCCCTTATACCCTCAAGGCCAATAAGACCCCCAAGATGCATAAGACCCTTTGTAACCCAAAGACACTTTTGATGCCTAAGACCGTTTCGACCCCTCAGACCTTTGATAACCTGAAGACCCTTTAAGACAATTTAGACCTTTAAGACCCATAAGACCTTTGTAATCCTAAGACCCTTCAAACCCCTGAGACCCATAAGACCTCTAAGAACCTTTATAACCCCAATACCCTGAAAGATCCTTCAAACCCTTTATAACCCAAAGACCCTTAAAAAACCCTAATACGCTTAACAATCCCGAAGACCCATAATAGCCCTAAAATGCTTAATACCCCTAAGAACCCTTTAGAATTACCTTTTAGAATTACATGATAGATTCCTACAGAATTTACACTTTAGAACCCTTTAGAATTACCCTTTGGAATCCATCCATCCATCGGGACCATACTCTGTGCAGAGCGTTGGTGCTGCCTTAAGCAATCTCCTTGGCTATTGGACACAATCCTGGATGGGTCACCACTCCAACAAAGGATACCAGCAAGCTGGCACTCATTTTGCCAACCTTGGAAGAAAAGCAGGGAATTTTAAGGAGGTGGGTTTGGGGTTATGCCTGGTGTTGGCTTAATGGTTAGGGTGGTGGGCTTGGGATCCTAGGATCCTGTGTTTAATCCCACTCGGCTGTTGAATTAATACCAGTGGGGTTGACTCAGCCTGTCATCCTTCAGAGCTCGGCAAAATGAGTGCCAGCTTGCTGGTATACTGTGTCGGAGTGGTGACCCATCCAGGATTGTGCCCAATAGCCAAGGAGATTGCTTAGTCAGCACCAACGCTCTGCACAGAGTATGGTCCCAATGGATGGATGGTTTGGGGTGGATTAATGGGGGTCGAAAAGTTTGTGGTTTTGGATGGGTGAAGATAAGAGATGGTGGTGAAAGCCATTTTGAAGACCTGGAGGGAAGAGTGGGATTGAAGAGAGTGTGGGAGTTTATTCCAAAGGTGGGGAAAAAACAGGAATGAAAAAGTGAAGGTGACAGTGATTCTTGATTTTGGTAGTTTTACCAGAAGGGTTGCTGGCAGTCCTTGAGGCCCTGTGGAATTCTGGGGGGTTGGGGGGGGGACATATCGCAGACAGAGCAGGGAGGGGTGAGGCCAGAGAGGAGACGGGAGAAGACAGAGACTACTGGCCTGTCTGTGTTGGCATCTGATGAACCCATAGACCCAGCTTGCCAGGAGATTCCAATAATCTTGAAAGCCTTGGTTTCTGTGGTGTCAAGCTGAGCAAGGTGTGAGGCAGAGGAGCCAGCTCAGAGGGGAGAGCAGTGCTCCATCAAGCTACAGATGATGGCCTTGTTGGTAGATAGGAATTCAGGTGTGTCAAGGAGGACTTTCTACGATGGAGGATGCCCAGTCGGTGGCTGGCTTTGGAGGCTAACTTTGAGATGTGGTTTGCCCAAGAAAGATCATGGCTGATACTGAGACCCAAGAGCTTGAATGACTGAACATATGGAAGAAGATTTTTTAGGAAATAGATGTGGGCAGGGGGTGGGGTTTCCAGACGTTCCGTTCAGAGAGATAGTGAGAGTGTGAGATTTGTCAGGATTGAAAGATGTTTTCCAAGTGTTTGGCCATCTTGTGATTTTGTCAAGGTCTGAATAGAGGGAAGAGGCTGCAGCCTTCCTGTCTGAAAGATGAGGGATGTCATGGCAGAGGGTGAAGTCATCAGCAGATAGATAAAGAGGATTTTACAGAAATTCAGAGAGATCATTTATGAAAAACGGGAATAGGATTGGGCCCGGAACACTGCTTTGGGACACTCCAGCCTTGACAGGGAGAAAAGATGAAAGATTTCTGTTGACTGCTCCACATTGGCTATGAGAGTAGAGGAAATCAGTGAGCTATGTGTTGAGTTGGCCTTGGATGCCATAGGCAGACAGTTTGGAGAACAAGGCAGGAGGCCCGACTGTATCAAAAGTGTGAGATATGTGCAGTGAGATCTTGTGATCTCATGTCTAACATTGACGGCCTCCATCCATTGTTGGGAGGGTAGAATCAGCATGTCCAAGGTGGAGTGACCTGGTCTGAAACCAAATTGGTGATCTGAGATGAGGTTGTTGAGGATTTCATATCAACTGTGATGACGGATTCCATGACCTTGCTGATGATTGAAAGTAAGCTGATAGGTCTGTAATTAAGGTGATCGATCAGCAGAGCAGGTTTTTAGGGCATGCAAGCTGATGCCATTCGGTCCAGTTGCCGAGTGTTGAAAGAACCTTCTCCATCTTTTCAAGTTGAAAAGACAGAATCCAGGAGTAGTTCAGTGTGTCAGGGAAGGATGGGTACCAAGAGTGATGGATTGGGGACATAAATTTTGGAAGCAAACACAGAATTGATGCATTCAGCCTTCTGTTGAGCAGAGTTGCTGTGGTGCCATTTGTAGAGAAGGTGGGGATGGAAGGGAAGCATACTCCAGAGAGAGAGAGAGGTAACAAGGTGCCACCAGGTTTAAGAGTAGGGAGACAAGTTTGAAAGTTCATTTTTGAGGTTGGACAGATGTTGTGTTCTGGCTCTGCTGAGAGTGGACACACACTTGGCTTTTTTGAATGCAGTGAAATTTCCTTCAGTTGGATTAGCCTTCCAGGAAGAGGAGATAAGTTGTTTCAGAGCAACTGCCTCACCCCTCACCACAGGATTCAGTGTACCATGGGCGAGAAGAGGGGTAGGATAATTGAAGATGATGTGTGATGAATCTGTGCATGAGAGAGATAGAGCAGGTTTCTGTGGACGAATTCCCAGGCTGAGTTAACATCAGGGTCATGAGATATGGGAGACCAGTCCTGAAGAGAGACAGGTGCTTGCAGTCCCTGCCAATCTGCCTGAATAAACTGCCAGACTCACCGGCAATGAGGAAATATTCTCTTCATCCCAATAACACTATATATTCCCTGCAAGTTGCATATTCCCCTCTATATGCTCGTGTCTGTTGATTCACTTGGACTCCTCCAAACTGCTCGTCCCATCCACCTTTACCACCATATTCATTATAAATAAACCCCTTAAAAAAAGGAAGAAATGTGTTTCATCCATCTGCATCCTGTGCATGTTCCATCAAATTCGGTTCATTTCGGTGACCTTAGGGAACGGTGAAGTAGTAGATTAACGTCGCTGAACGCAGTAGTTAAGAAACCGTTCAGCTGTTCCTGGGACAAAACATCCTGGTGCAGATGGCCCATGTTAACGGAGGCTGTCTGACGTGACAATACTATGACACCTCTATCATGCGTTAGCCTGTTCATGTCGAAGTTTACATCAGACACAGTTACAGACTGAAAAATGTTTTTGCAATTAAAACTCTATTACGCTCATACAAGCGTGTTTTGAAAACAGTTTGCTGCTATTCTATGAGTGGGATGAGTGTGTAGTCGACCGTCATTCATTTAACTGATGTTTGAAAACAATATATCAACTGGAGAGTTCATAGAACACCTTACCCTGAACAGTGTTGAGGAAAGGGACATGGGAAGGGTCTTTTCAACTCTTGCTTTGCGTTTCTGAGCACGATCTGTATTCGCTTTGTCCGTGAACTTTGAATAACAGGTGCGATGACAACCATACGAAGCCGATGTGTCAAACGGAACAGTCTAGAGCTGAACCTTCTGCCAACTCTTCTTGGAGAACCTGACGATTTTGGAACGATCTTTGAGAAAAAAACAAACATATACTTAGTCAAACGGTTCCTCGATGATCGACAGACGTCTGTCAGACAGACAGAGTGAACCAATTTCTTCACCCTGTTTTTCCCTACCTGTGCAAGGTAATTAACACCTCGCAACAAACGATGCCGCCTTCGATGGTATTTTTACCTTTATAACATGACACCTCTTTTTTACGCACCATGGCCAATGACTTTGTCGTCCCTCCTTTGTTGCAAAATGAAAAATCACCGGTTGGATTCTCACACTCGAATTCATAATTGTTTGCACATTTTGGATGTAACTAAACCCTCTTTTCTCCCGTTTGTTGAATCACCTTCCTGAGGCTGTTCAATCACTCTCTTCCCTCCTTGCCTTCAAGCAGGTGGTGCACCACCACCTCATGTCATCCTCCATCAATACACATGATCTTTTGTACTCCCATCAACCCACCCTAATCGAACCCTCTTACTTGCATGTTTCCTCCCAACTCTCTCCTCATTCGGTTGCTTGACGCGTTTACCTGTTGCCCCATTGCCCCACTAACAGCATGTTGCCTTTTTGCCCTCACGTCACCTCTCTCTTTGGTGAGTATAGATTTTGTGTTCAAGCAAAAAACAATTCCTTTGCATGCAGTTTGCATAATGAATAATAACGTGATTTATCAAGGTGTGCTTTCTGTAAAGAGCAGATGGTACTGCTGGGTTTGGAGGCAGATGGAATGTTTGCACTCCTCGTTGGTGCAGGCCTTGTGTCATTGGATCTACATCAAGAGGGGGCTGGAGGCAACCGAGCCAAATGTGTTTTTGAGGTCAAATGCAATTGAGTTACCGACACTATTAAACTTTGAATCCATGAAAGTGTTTCACTTAATTAAAGAAAGGAGGTATGAAAGATAACCAGGCATTCTTCTTTTTACAAGTGGGATGGCCTTGTTCTGTAAAACCAGACAATTATTTGTCTTTCAGGCAAAATATCACAAGTGGTTAAAAAATGTAAAAGGATGTCGGGATGAGACACCAAAAAGTATGTAAACAAGGTAGGGATGGTCACAAGAAATGATCATGTGAAACCATCCCTCCATCTTCCTTTGAATAATGGTTGCTCCCTGTCCATCCCTGCATTGATTTACAATTATAGTACATGTTCATGTTGATGTACGAATTTTATCAGTGATATAAAACAGGTAACACACACACACACACACACACACACACACACACCTTCCACATTTCAGCTAACCAAATTGAGAGCGATGTGTTGTGTCATTTTTTTAACAAACTGTGTGTGTGTGTGTTTGTGTGTGTGTGTGTGTGTGTTTGTGTGTGTGTGAACGAATGTAACTGTTAAATAAGGTGGTGTATAAGACGCAACATCAACAGCGGTAAACAACGAAAAATAATTTGTACAGCCTTTAAAATCCTTATTTTATTTCAATTGAATTGTACACTTGAACACTGTAGAACACAAATTGCCTTTTTGACACTTTTGAAACTCTTCCGTTTAATAGTACTTGAACAAAATATAATGGCATTTTATGTCATCACGACCAATCAAATTTACTGCTCATAAACCCTGCCCATGTGCTTGTTTCTCAAGACAGCGTGGGGTGAGGTGTTCTATGAACTCTTTTGTTCACTAAATGAAAAGTCATTGATTGCAAATTAGAGGTCTGAAAGTTTGAAAGGTATGAAGGACTAAATGTTTAATGGTATAATGGTCTGAAAGGTCTAAGGGTCAAATTGAAAGGTCTAGACGTAGTCATAGTGCAATAATATGTAATTAATAGACAAACTCATGGTCCAATACTATGTTATAAAATTAATAGAAGTACAGTGTGCATCTTGACATTGATATATGGCAATATTGGTGAGATGTGGTGGGCTGTGTCCACAAGGCTTCACATACATTCACAGTGTGAGTTTATCACTAAAGTGTGTATGCACCCACAGTACAGTGGTGGTGGTCGTATGGCAGCTTAGCTGTCAGGGTAGCTATCATTTCTTGAAGCGCGACTATGTCGTTGATGCAGTGCCCCTCTACCAGTACACGCACTGGAACTGGTACTCATTTCGCCGACCTCGGAAGGATGACAGGCTGAGTCAACCCCCTGGTGTATTAATTCAGCGGCCGACGGGGCTTGAGCTCAGGACCCTCGGATCCCAAGCCACCACCATAACCACTAAGCCAACACCAGGCTGTCCACAGTACAGTACAGTGCAGTAGCTCAACTTGGCACTCTGAACTGAATAAGAGTGAAAGAGTCGAAAGCGTCTTCAGGGTCTGAAAATGGTCTAAAGCGGTGCAAAGTTCTAAAAGTGCTTAAAAATGTCTAATCGGTCTCAGGAGTCTAATGGTCTGAAAGGTGTGAAGGTCTGAAAGGGTCTTAAAGGGTCTATGGCGTGTAATGCATCGAATTTCTAAGGGGTTTAATGGATCTGAGGGTTCTAAAAGTCTAAGGAATCTAAAGGTCTAAAAGGTACGTTTCAATATTACGTAATTAATAGACATAGTCATGGTCTGATAATACATAATTAATAGATGTACTCATAGCCCAACTCACGTTCAAACAACATGTAATCAATAGTGTTGCAGAGAAATATTTTCATGTAAATGTGCTTTGGTGAAGGAATTGTTTTGGCTGTTGAATGTCCTGTTAGGTCGCAATGACACCAGTCAAGGCTGCAGTGGCCTTGGCAACAATAACAACTCGAGATGTAAGAGACATCAACAGTTTGCAGAAGATCTAAAAAGCACCGATAGTTTGCTTCAACAGGAGAGAGGAAAAATGGAGGAGAAGGAATGGAGGAGACAAAGGGGAGAAAGGGACACTCTCCTGAATTGATGCGCTGATTTTCATGTGGTGAAAATCATTTCGCGAAAGCGACTCATCCAGTAAATAAGGAATCTGGGGTCTTGTGCACGCGAACCTGGGTTGGTCAACAACTACCCCATTCCCTGACTTTGAAGGACCAGCTTCACCCAGCTGTACATTGGTTGGTGGAGATTCAGCTTCACTTCTTCTATTATACCTGGTGAGGTCTCATTTGCTGAACTCCCTCCAATCGTCAAATCTACTGGTTGGGACATTGCACTGATGTTGTCACAGAAATGACTTCAAAGCAGGCATATCTTCACTGGCGAATTATTGAGAAGGCAGCTTGCCTGTTCCTCCACTCTCTCCTCTTCTTCAAGTGACATTGTCCTTACCAGCTTGGAGGACCTGTCTTCAACGTCTCCCACACAACTTAAACCGATGGACTCGGGTTCTTCTGCATGCTGTGGTGATACAAGGCTTTCACCTTCTGTGGACTTTTATGACATGACTGTCCTGTCAGCTTTATCCTATCCTGTGCGCACCTTCTGAACAAGATCCTTTCAAATGTGCTCATCGCTGACCCTTCACCCACTTATAACCCACTGGAGGTTCTTTTACAAACTGTTTGCTTGAGATAATTTGCCAACTTGAGATCTGTGAGTTAACTTATAGCTGCCTTGTTGTCTGTGACATTTTTACTTGTTTAATTTTGGGGATTCTTCAGAAAGTCATGAAGTATTGCTTTTAATCAGTATTATTGTGTTTAAAGTACAGAGTAGGGATGAACAAATATTCCTTAAAAAGTTATCGTTCTGTCTTTTGTCACATGGAGGTTTCACCCGTAAAACAACTCAAAGGGCACATCAGTGTCTTTATTCATTTTCTGCCATTATATCCTCCGGGTGCACTCGCTGTGGTGCCTCGAGGTAGACACGTAACAATAGACATACTCACATGGGTCCACCGAGGCTTCACCATCCATGTTTTTCGGTTTTATAAATATCTAGACAGCAGTTTACTCACCATCTGAGTCGGTAGACATTGTGTATTTATACTAGTAAATGTGTGTGTGTGTGTGTGTGTGTGTGTGTGTGTGTCCTCCATAACTTCAAAACCATGAAACCTAGCAGCCTGAATCTTTGCCTGCATACTAAGGGTACTCCAAGGAAGTGCAAGAGTGAAAATTGGGTGTTTGGGTTAATTAAAACAATCCTTTTGAAGATAATTAACAGCATTATTTAATTATTTCCTTTATCAGGTACTTCTTCAGCACCTCGCTTTCTGTGGGGTCTGAAGGGGAATCCTGGGTTGCCTTGCTGGGGTCTGAAGCCACCATGTTTTTTGGCCTGCTCAATCATTCCTTGACTGAGAACAGGCCGCAACGATGTCTTAACGATAAAGTTTTTGTTTTTCACTCTCCTCACTCATATTATTGAATGCCTGTTCATCACAGCTACAAATCGCTGGGTACATTGCAATGCTTATAAATGCCCGGAGACATCAGCGTCATGGCTTAATTTCATTCCCACACATGCCGTAATCTCGAGAATCTCTCAATCCAAGCTGAATTACAAAATTTAAGCTGCAGAATTGAATCTGCAGCAGTTCCGACTCCTAAAATAGTGTTCATTTCTCCAATTTGGACATTGCTTGGGAATTTCTGGGCGCATGGGTTTATCGACAGCAATTGCTAATCGCTTGCCAAGCCAGGCGTTCCATTGGAGTGCTTGCTTGAGTGCTTAAGCCACTTGCCAAGTGTTCTACAGTCGATAGCGGTAGAGTTCATGTCAACGATCCAGATGTACAGTCGGCAGTTGCTACACAATGTAGAGGTACTTACACAGCACACACGGACTTGGTACATATGGGTAGATTTGGATCTGTACGGACTCTTCGTGGGTGTGTGGACATGCCATGCCTGTTACAGGTGCCGTGATGGCAAAGTTTCATCCTGTATCTTATGGAGGTTCTATCAGGTTATCCTTTGTCTTTGCGACTGTTTCTAAAGCAATTGGTTATCGGGTTTGTTTTACAAAGGTTATATGTTTCTCTTTCTGACTTTCAAAGCAAAATTTATTTGATAACACCTGATTTTCTCGCGTTTTTCCATATTTACATGTTTTCTAAATTACCAACCCAATTTTTTTTCCACCCGTCACATGCAGCTGTTTATAAATATTATTTTTTTTATCCACATGTCCTTGAAATGCTGATATAAATGCAATGTTGTTTTTTAATTCCTTTGTTGAAATTCCCTCAAAACAATGGTGAAAGCTACTCAAGGTTTATGTGTTGTATACAGTATGAAATGGAGTTAGAAATCACACTGACTTCAATCTGCCAATTCCCGAAAAATTGACGGTATTGGCCAAGCACGAGTGTGTGCATGTGTGTGTGTGTGCGTGCATGTGTGTGTGCGTGTGTGTGTGTGTGTGTGTGTGTGTGTGTGTGCGCGCGTGCATGCAGGTGCACGCTTTTCATACAGAATAACATTTTCTCTCTGCTAACTGCCCTCCTCCCACCCCTCTCTCTGTCTGTCCCATCCATGCTCCACCCCCTCCTAATACAGTGCAGCACCCTCCCATGCACCTCTCTGTCTCTCTCCATCTCTCTCTGTCTCCAGACGTGTCCAGGCAATGATTATCTGGACGGTGTTTGTCTCCGGATGTGTCCGAATGGTGTTTGTGTCCGGGCGGTGTTTATCTCTGGCCACGTCCAGGCAGTGCTTATGTCTGTGTGGTGTTTCTCTCCAGATAGAGTTTGTGTCCAGGCGTCATTTATCTCCAGATGGTGTTTGTCTCCGGACCTGTCTGGGCCATGTCTGTTTTTCTCTGGACCTCTCCGTGCCATGTCGCTTTGTCTCCGGACGTGTCTGGGTGGTGTTTGCCTATGGACGTGTCCATGTTTGTCTCCGGACGGTGTTTGTCTCCGGACGTATCCGGGTGGTGTTTGTGTCCAGACGGGAGTTTATCTCTGGATGTGTTCAGGCAGTTTGTATCTCCAGACGGCTTGGCTCTGGACGCATTCGGCGGCTTTTGTTCCCAGATGTGTCTGGGTGGTGTTTTTCTCTGGATGTGTCTGGGAGGTGTTTGTTTCTGGACATGTCGGTGCAGTATTTATATGTATGACCGGTAGAAACTGTAATTTGGACATTACTTTGTTTCCATATTCTCTGTCATTCTATGCAGAATCATTTTGATGAGACGGTATGAATCATAATTAACGCTCCACTGATCTGCTCTCTCTCACCTCATGCTGTCTTCCCTTCCCTACCCGTCCTCGCTACTCGCTACACCCTTATTGCATGTGAAATCCTTCACAGATGACTGGTTGGTACTATATATATATATATATATATATATATATATTATATATATATAAATATATATATATATTATTATATCTTATTATATCACATTTATATGAAGTTGTATTTTCTTTCGTCTGTCTGTCTGTTCATCGATAGAATCAGCTCCACCGGTGGTAACTCCCTCACACTGCATACAATTGGAATCCCCTTGGCAAATGGAGATGCAAGAAAACATTTTAAAACCTACAGGGTAGGGGGTTCACGGTGGACAACCCGCCAATTCCCTCCATGTAAACATGTATCGTATAGCGCCACCTGGTGGTTGGCAGTATACAAATCATCTTCTTGTCAACATCGCCAAGCTCACAATTCTGGCACCCAACAACCAGACTCGAATTGTTGCATATCCAGAGGCACTGCAGTCGTTATTATTGTGTAGTATTGCCTTATTGTATTGTATTATTGCCTGTTTCATCTGTTTTTTGTCACCTACCTGTTTCACTGGAGGAGACTACAGGTTTGCTCTCTGTCTGTCCATCCCACCTGTGGTTTTACCAGACTATTTTGCCATATCCTTTAACATATTCAACTGAAACTTGGTTCATGGCTTAATTATGATAAGTTACATCACAAGTTAGAGTTCCAAGGCGTTTCGTCCATTTTTCACACAGTTGTGCCCTTTTTAGACTTCAAAAATATCATCGGTGGGGGACTTGCATTGCAAAGCAATTCTTCCTCTTGTTTTATATTAAATACTAGAATGTAAGATCCGTCGCTTTTCTGACAGAATACCATTCTTTTATGTAATTGCTGAAAAAAGGGTTGTTGGTAATGGGGGGGGGGGGGATGAAATTAGGCGATATATAAATACCGGTCTAGCTATACACTCAGGGAGCAAGGAGGGGGAGAGTGTTCATAGGATTTCATCACGCCTCTTTAGATGCTGAATTTCGAATAATATTGTTATGGAAATGGCCCTTCGTATGCTGCTAAATATAGGATTAGCTCAGATCCCCCATTAAATGCATGTTTAGCGAGGTTGTTTGTTAAAATGGACGTTACATGTGTGTCGGGAGGTGTAAGAGGCTGTTTTGTTGTTTGTGCGGTGGTGGTGGAACGAGGGCTCCCTCTTATTCTGCCCCTCTCCGGACGATAGGCCCCGCCCAGTCGACTGAGAGGGTGTGGCCAAAAAGAGGAAGTGGAACTAAGGGGAGGAGTTTGTCGGCTTTGCTGAGAGAGGCATGCTCGGGGTCGAAGTGAGCGAACCAAAGAGAAACTGGAGAGAAAAAGGGTTGAGTGTGTGGAAACAGTCGCTCTCGAGGCGTGCTCGCGCTTTTCGAAGTGAG
>CM068953.1:6244951-6256584 GCA_035128595.1 Eptatretus atami
GAGCACTCTGTCAGAGGAAAACTGCAGATCTGATCTACTTCATTGTCTCAAAAATGAAGTTGCATTCACAACAAAAGCACGAGATGTTGATGCTATAATATTTGATGGGACTGCTGTAGTTTACATGTTACCACCAGGACAAAAATATAAAACATTTAGGGAGTATGCTCAACATGTGTTTGTCCCATATCTCAAAGTAAGAGTAGCATCTGTTAATTGTGTTGATGTTGTACGGGACAGATTTCTTGAGAAGAATCTGAAATAAAGGACAAGAGATACACGGCGGCATTGTGGACGCAAGCGGGTGGCGGCTAATGCCACACTTCCAGGAACCAGGCATAGTTTCTTGAGGTCAGACGAACACAAGGCAGAACTATTCCAATTGTTGTCAGAATATGTGACAAAGGTTGAAGTAGAAGACAAAGTACTGATCAGCACAGTAAATTATGATGATGTGTCATCTGTGCCCATTGACAAGTCTGGTATCGCATCGACCAGGATCCTGCCACGAGGAAGCAGATACCAGGATACTGTTCCATCTGTCTGATGCTGACAACAGTAGGCTGTCTCGTATAATGGTACGGACAGTTAACACGGATGTTGTGGTCCTCTGTGTCGTCAATGTGCAGTACATGGACTTCAAGTTGATGAACTCTGGGTTGCGTTCGGCACTGGGAAGCATTTGAGGTACATATGCAAGTGCAGACTCACTTGGACAAGAGAAGTGTGATGTGTTGCTACTTGTCCATGCATCAACGGCATGCGATATTGTTTCTTCATTGTGTATACGGGGCAAGAAGACTGCATACGAAACCTGGCGGGCATACCCAATAACAGCACCTGTATTCCAATACCTATCATCAATGCCAGCAGAGATCACAGATGAAGACTAAAGAGAGCTTCAACAGTTTGTTGTTCTGCTTTACGATCATATGTGTTTTTATTATAGTTAAGGGAATCAAGCATGACAGGTGCTGTTCTCAAAGAGCATGCGTATGCGTTCATTGGAGAACATCCCCTCACCCAAACTGCCCTTCCAGAGCACATAAAGTGTGCTGTCCTCCAAGCTGGATACATCTGGACTCAGGTAACCATCAAGTAACCTGACCTTCCATGTCCAGAACTTTGGGGCTGGAAGCCTTGTGAGCATGGGTGGACTCTCAAATGGACAACCTTCCCTGAAGCATCAAAGGTGTATCAGGAACTGATTTGTTGTGACTGCAAAAAGGCCTGCTGTGACCTTTTTATGTATTTCAAGGCTGTAAGGCCAGGTTACCATGCACCTCCCTGTACTATTGTGCTGACAACTGCAATTAGCAGGATTCGTATGAATAGGATCATAATGTGTGTTCAGTTCTGAATTGTATGTGATAATTACATCGATAATAATAAATGTCAGTGTGTGTCAGTCAGTCAGCGTCTCCTCCATAACTATGAAACCTAGGAGCCCAAAACTTTGTTTGCATATTAAGGGAACTCCAACGGAGTGCATGAATGAAAATTGGCTGTTTGGGTAAATTTAAACACCCCTTTTGAAGAAAATCTAGGGGATGCTCATCACAAAAAAGCTTTACAAAGATGGCGGCGCGCCATCTTGTTCAGCCCTTTGTCAGCTCGCTGGGGCCTTAATCCACCATTTTGTTTGGCCTGCTCCACAATGCCTTGACTTGGAACAGGCCGCAATGTCGTTTTTCACTTTCCTCATTCATATCATTGAATGCCTCATCTACATAGCTACGAATTGCTGAAAACATCATTTTTGTAAGTGCTATAGTTTTCACATCAAGAACTTGGAGCAATTTCATGCATTATATGATGCAATTTTCCACAATGGATTGTCACAGACTAAAGCATTATGTAATCGAAATATGATTATGGATTTGAGAATCGGATCTTGTGGACTAAATAACTGTTGAAATCTGGAGTGAAATCTGAAAATGTTAAGAAATTAGTGATGTTTTTGTTTTTGCACGTGTGTCCCATTACCAATCAGCTTGCTATCTCTTGCCGAGCCAGCCGTTCTTTAGCTGCTTGGTTGTTAATTTGCAAGCCATGTCAATACATGACAAAGGTGCCCGCACCGTCACTCTGCACTGCCCCTGTGCAAACCACAACTGAAAATACATCGATCGACGTATAAAGTTCAGGCCTCAACCATCTGTGTTATTGTACATCCTATTCTCCATTGTAATAACTGGTCGATGGATCAAACTACAAAGTGTGGAACCCGTGGTGCCTCAGTGTCATCTGGTGTGATTTTCTTTAATATATATATATATTTTTTTTTTACATGAGATCACATTGTTTCCCGTTTTGGTGTGATCTACTTTCATCTAAGATGCTATTTCATTTCATTAGGATCTTGGAGTGATGTTATCTTCGATATAAAAGTGAATGAGACGTTTGTTTGTTTTGTGACATGACTCTGAACTCCCAAGGTTAACCACCACAAAACTTTCGGAGCACAGTTTTTTTTTTAACCACAATACACCTCATTAGGGGGTTTAAAACAGTCAGGCAGGCAAAGCATTGCATGACAAAGTGTGCCATTCCTCGGATGTATGATAAGCTGAGGACCTGCCTGCCAGCATTACTTTGTGGACATCAAATACAGTGTACCACATTGTTGTCTGACGGAGAGTGAACCAGTTATCACCAGCACCCTGAAAAAATGACAAATTCCTGCCCTAATCCAGAATGTGAGGGTGAGGGACGGGGGGAGGGGCACCCGATCAGATGCACAACCATGCTCTGAGCAATGCTGCGAACTAGCAGTCAGGTTCTTCAAATGAATGAATTGGGCTCATGCTGTTCCTTATATTGTTTGGACCTCACCTTTTATGTCCAAGGGCTTTAAAAATACTGCAGCTCCTGTGCTGGCAGTGACGATGACTCAATCATTTTGGATGAAATACAGTTTCCATTACCATAAAATTCCTTTTGTTACCAGTGAGGACAGGAATGCAGATAGCGATTGAGGGTATAAATATGAGGAGGGCAGGTAAAGTTGACCAGTAAATATATTCAAGGAGAGAAATAAGACAATAAAAGATTGTCTAAAAGTGGATTAATCCATCATTTGGAACCTCGAGGAAAACGTGACATTGAACGAATAAGTATGCAAATCATTGATTCCTTTCATCCTTGCAGAGCTGATTATAAATGGATTACAGATGGAGCAGATGGCAAAAGACACCAGAATAGAGGAAGCTTGACAGTTCACTTACACCTCAGTGTTGTGCTCACAGCAGGCCCAGAAGTTGAGATGCACAGACAATCTTTACTTTAATGTAAACTAATGTTCCATGTATTTGATATCACAGGATCAGGAGTAACACACTCGATGGAGGTGTATTCACTGACCCTGCGTCAGGATATCCCATGCCATGTGTTACTGATTGATACACTTTGGTGTCTTACTGACTGTGAGGATGTGGTTTGTGACACCATTTACATGGACCGAGTTGTCTGGACAGAAGGATAGTGCCATAATTACGAGTTAGCATTTCACCATGTGATATTTATACATGCCTTGGTGCGCCTCTTATGATATGCATGACAAAAATGTAATAACGAGCGAAGAGTTCTTCTGCAGATAACATGTGCAGTTATCAGACAAAGGACCACAATGAATGATCGAAATCTCAACCACACCGAGTTTGGAAATCATGCCGACTACGTCACCACCTACGTCGCCACATGGAGGCTGCCATATTTGCTCATATCGCATTGTGGGTCTATTCATCAACATAAAATGAAAATCAATTTATTTTCATTTAGTGACATCTCTCGTAGACCAGAAACCAATAAAGACAACTAGGATAACAAACCAGAGATAAAAATTAGTTTGCGTTTAACGCATGCTGAGGGGATACCGGAAACTAACCAGGTTTAGGACGGGTGATCGATCATCTGCTTCTCTGAATACCTCATGTTGACACAGGAACGTAGAGCCAAATTCAAATGAATAACCAGTATAAATCAATTGGTGGTATTTGAGGTTTGTTCAAGTAGTTATACATACTGTTTCATGATAAATGATATGATCTTACTCTCAACTCCACGGTGTTTAGATTTCAGTATATATTTTTCAGTTATTTCGTTTTCTCTGGTTCTTCGTTCATTTCTAGGCTTTACTATTTCATGTTACGAATGAAATACAATAATCCAAGACTTGGCAAGTTTTCTGTTTTTTTTATGCATAGTTGTCATCGTCATCATCATCAATGTAGTTGTCATCTCTGCCACGTGGTACCAAAACAGTCTCTTGGTAATGGTGATGCTTGGTGGTTTGGTTATTCTGGGTTGTTTGCCATTGCCTCTCCAGCAGTCAGTCAGGGCAGGAGTTTTGCAATTTGTTTAGGTTGTCGGTGAAAACTCGTCCACAAAAGACTTTGTGGGATCTTGGGATCCGTGGGATCTTTAACGTCCACCAACAACCAGTGCTCATGGAAAACGCATCCTCCGGCTGAACATCCTCTGAAAGACAGTGCACAGATTGATGCCTTGTCCTGCAAGCAAAACACCAGAAAGATGTGTCCTTCGTGAAGAGATGTGTCCTTCAAATTCGGTTTATGATCACATTTTTATGCAAGTGGATTGAAAATATTTTTGACGATTCTCTTGCTGGTTATATTGCTCACCATGTTGCTTCCAGAATAAGAAAAGGTTATCTCCTCGGTAGTCTGTGGTGCACAGGAGGACTACTATGCTATCTCTCATGACCAAATTCCAAATTGCTGCCAGAACAAACAGGGCGCGTTGCATCAGCGGCACAGCCAGTGCCGCACACAGAGAGATTCTGGCCATCCATTGTTCTGCTCATCCAGAGCGATCCAGATGTGCGATTGGTCAATCCGTGTCACGTGGTCTTCATGGAGCCATTTTGCCTACCAAGCAAGTTACTTCCGGGTTTGTGTTCGCACAGAAGTGGCATTTTATCCAAGATTTCCCTCGATTTTAGTGGAATTATGGTATGCTGTATGGCATGTGGCTGCTCCGCTCGACCAGGGCAAGGCCGAATAATGCACAGGTTCCCTCGTGACAATGGTGAATGCGCGATTTGGACGCTAAACTGCGCAGAGTTGGATGGTTCCCCTTTGCTTACTCGTATTTGTGTTCTGTAAGTACAGTTCTCAATTAGGATACTTCGAATTACTTTGATGATTTGTATATTTTTGCTTGAGGACAGGAATGCAAAATTGCAATCGCACGAGTGAACGAGATGGCACAAAGGGATAACTCAGTCAGCAAAAGAATGGCAATGCGATTGTTAGTCTTGAAATTGAAATAATTGTATAGACATTTTTTACAATATTTTTTGAAAGAAAGGCTTGCATTGTTTAAAAAAAAAAGGCATACTTTTTGAACAATAAGTTATTTAGCATGCCTGTGTTGGTCGGCACCCACCTCGCACGACTAGCGTGCGCTCACTGCTCGCGCTGACTTGGTAGGCAAGATGTCGCCTGCTAGTGAGTTGGCCAGGCTCTCTCCATATACGGCATTGGGCAGAGCCCCACCCTCAGCCAATGATGCCACCCCACAATGTTGTGCTGTATACGAATGAAGACAAAGAACACCAGGATGATAGTTTACATGTGTCAGGATTCAAAGGCAGGCTCCTCAACAGCTCAGAGGAAAATACACGAACCTTTCTGCTATCCTTCCAACCCATAATATAGGCTTGTGTAATTGTTTTTAAAATCTACATTAACTTCTGCATTCAAAATGAAGAGCTGATGCTCGTACGTGGTAGCAATTATGTTTTTCTTCATTATTTAAAATGATTATTCTTCACCCTTGAGTCGCTGTTTCCATGACAGGCCCTGCACTGAAATGCCCTTTTTCCTTTTCCTTCCTGCAACAGCGCCATTTGCATACGAATGAATAAGATGAGTGGAAAAAATTATTGCATGTTCAATTAGCAGTGCAGTCAGATGGGGTTGAATGCCGGTGAGCTGTTGTTGCAAAAATGGAATTTCCACTTCATCTTGCAAGAATCTGCTCTAAAAAGAAGTACGTCATGGTGTTACAATTGACCAAAATTATCCATAATGTTTGCAAATAATTTACATAAACTTATTATCATGCTTCTAACTGTATAAACTGAAACTGGAATTAAATTAAAAGTCAGGATATCTCAGTTGAGGCCTGCTTGTAGGTGAACTGCATTTGATTACTCAGAAAGTCTAATTTTGACTCGAATTTGCAGTAGGGAACATGAGATTATAAAGAACAGAGTATTAAGGATGGGATGTTCATCTGGCTGTACTGCCTACAACTAAACTACTGTTTCATTACAAGTACAAAGAAGATCTTGATCCATTGGTAGATTATGTCATAAGGCCTAAGTCACATTTGCTCTACGGCGAGGATACGGCGGCCGTACGCCCTCTGAATTGACAGAAACGTGCGGCAGCCGCAGAGTTTCTGCGGTGGCCTCAGGGTGGCCCTACGCCATATGGCTATATTTTACAGGTCGTAAGGTCGCCGTGGAATTATAACGCGGAGTTATAACTTCTTTCATTTCTACGTTCGTCGTAGCAATTCGACAAGCCGAAAAAAAAAAACTGGTAAAAAAAAACAATTAACCCATTCGTTACCGTCCGTCTGGCCGCACGTTCGCCTTAGGGCCCCCCTGCGGTCCCCCTGCGGTCGCCTTGCGGTCGCCTTGCGGGCACCTTGCGTCTGCCTTGAAAATTCTATGGCCGCCGCAGGAACGCCCTAAGGTCACCGTGCGACATCAAATCAAAGACCGTACGGCAACCCCACGTTTTCGGTCTCCACAATTTATAAATACGCCATGCAGCTCCCCGAAAAATAAAAACATATGTGACTGCTACATTGTGTGACCGTGGAAATACTGCGGCCGCCGTATAATTGCTAGTGGCCGTAGATTTTGGAGACCCCACGGCCGCCGTGGCAAATGTGACCTAGGCCTAAGTAGGCCTTTATGGCAATACCATGGTTGTGTGCAATCCACCCGATCACCAGCTAAAACTACTGGCCAACACGTTTCATGTATTTCTTGCTACTTGAGTAGAGTACGATGGCAAGATGCCCCTGTTGGAAAGGTGGGGAAAACACTCCTAGCCGATCAGTCCCGGTCCGAAATTTTGGTCACCGGTATCAAATTAGGGGAGAATGCTCATAGTGTTTTTTATAGGGTTATAAACCCCTCGAGTTGGAAAACATGTGATAGCATTGTGGCAGTGGCAGCTTTATGAGAGTTATCCCCCTTTTTCCAAAATGGCCGCCAAATGCTCAATACCCTATATATAGCAGATTTTAGACCACCTAGAGCAGTGATACTGGTGTCACGACTAGGTTTGAGGGTCAGATATATCATTTCTGTATTTACCTAAAATATTTGATACTGCCTTAATATTAAAATTCAAGATGGCCGCCAAAATGGCTGCAGACACATATTTAAATGACCGCGTTTAAGGTCCTAGAACAGTTACGACAGTGATTTTGGTGTACATTTCCAATATTTTAGGTAAATACAGAAATGATATATCCGACCCTCAAACCTAGTCATAGACATCAGTATCACTGCTCTAAGTGGTCTAAAACCTGTATATATAGGGTACTGGGCATTTGGCGGCCAAGATAGTCACTCTGAGTATCCCCTCCCCCCCCGATTTGATACCGACAAACCCCAGGCTGAATGTATATAATTATATATATATAAATATATATATATATATAAATATATATTAATTATATATATATCAATTATATATATATATATGTAATATAATGTTTATATCTCTTTTTCAGGTATCGTGGTAGCTGTGGAAGTTTTACGTAAGGGCCTGGAATACAGTAGACTAGCATTAGATGTCCGTCAGCATGGAAACGCCCCAGGACCTGCCAAGAAACTGTGCATCATACACCAGGCAGTATCCGACGAAGATGAACATTTAATCAGTCCTCAAAGTCATGACTCCTGGCTAACCTTACTTGAAGCCGCCAAAGTCAGAACCATGTCCCCATTTTAGACGTTGCAAAAACGCACCCAGAGACATTGCCTCTGACCTGATGAAGGCATGTGATATTGGAGAGCAGAGTTATGCCACTTTCCAGAACGAGAACTGGAGAACGACCCATCAGCGAAACCATTTCACAATCCGATGAAAACTAACAAGCTGAAGACATTCACAAATATGTGTAAGAAGAAGGTAGTGAAAACAAGTGGGAAGGACTAATCTTGAAAGCTGACCGGTCTCTGTTGGTCGCATCATCGTGATGGCACAAGGGCGCAATCTCACGATGGAGGACATCCTCTCTCACCCCTTGGACCACTACCCTGGGCTCTCTCTACCCCAGATGGATTACTTAGGAAAACAAACAAAGCTTCCTTAGCCACTACTTTGCAGAAGAATGTGACAGTAGCAGACCAACTCCACAAAATCCGGCTTCTGTGGTCGATGGAATGAACTTAGTTCAAAGAGTAAAGCGTGATCAAGCTACGTTTGGAGACATTGCCACTACAATACTGTCTATGGCATTGCGTGAAGGAAGTAAAAGTACCAGAAAAGATGTGTGTTCGACACGTATCGAGAGAATTCTATCAAGAACAGTGAGAGATCGGCACGAGTGGAAGAGACTGGACACCAGCTGCAGGGTATCACAAGCCCACAGATTGTGAGGCAATGGAGAAGTTTCCTGACAGGAATAACTAACAAAACCAGTCTGATTAGCTTCATTGTCAGTGAATGGAGGAAGCCAGTGTACAGAGAGAAACTACATGAGAAGATTCTGTATGTAACTGTAGATGACAAATGCTACAGAATTACATCACAGGGCAGTGAAGAGGTACCAGATCTCCAGTGCCAGCAGGAGGAAGCAGATGGGCGCCTACTTTTCCATGCTGTCCATGCTGCTAGAGAGGGCTACCAGGCTGTAGTGATATGCGCAGAGGACACAGATTCTTTATCATGTGTTTGGCATTCCATGACAAGATAGGAGCTCCGTTATTCCAGAAATGTGGAACTAGAACCAGAACTAGATTAGTTGACATCGGGAAAGTCGCTGCCACTGTCGGCATAGATGTCTGCAGAGCTCTTATTGGTATACATGCATACACTGGATGTGACACTACCAGTGCTTTCGCAGGTAAAGGGAAGGCAAGTGCTCTAAAGTTAGTGACCAACAACAGGGAAATCAAGAACACATCACAGAGTTGGGCCAGGAATGGGCCTCTCCTCAGAACTGATGAACAAACTAGAGTGTGTCACAGTCTCCTCTATGGCCCCAAAGCAGCATTCACCAAGGTCAATGATCTCAGGTACAACTTGTTCTGTGTTAAGAAAGGTGAGATAGAGAGTCATCAGCTTCCACCCTGCAGGACTGCTTAGTCAAACATGCACAAAGGGCAAACTACCAGGCTGGAATATGGAGAAGATGTCTTGAGCAAGACCCAGGTGTACCAAGTCCCATTGGCAGGGTGGAAAATTGACATGGATGGAGCCGAGAAATTAATGGTAGTGGATTGGATGGATGGTCGCCAGCACCTGAGGCTATCTTGGCCCTACTGGCCTGCAAATGTTCAAGGAAGTGTACGCTGCCAAATTGTGTATGCTGGCAAATGGACTTAAGTGCACTGATATGTGCAAACTGTCAGACTGCGAGAATCGGTAATCAGATGATGTGGGAGATACGGACGAGGATGACGATGTGGATGCCGATGAACAGTAATTATTGACAGTAAATGATGAGTATTAGAGTCATCATGTACATTTCACTACAGTTGGATATATCATTTCTGTATTTACCTAAAATATTGGAAATGTACACCAAAATCACTGTCGTAACTGTTCTAGGACCTTAAACGCGGTCATTTAAATATGTGTCTGCAGCCATTTTGGCGGCCATCTTGAATTTTAATATTAAGGCTGTATCCAATATTTTAGGTAAATACAGAAATGATATATCTGACCCCTCAAACCTAGTCGTAGACACCAGTATCACTGCTCTAGGTGGTCTAAAATCTGCTATATATAGGGTATTGAGCATTTGGCGGCCATTTTGGAAAAAGGGGATAACTCCCATAAAGCTGCCACTGCCACAATGCTATCACATATTTTCTAACTATAGGGTCTACACCATCCTAAAAATCACTATGAGCATTCTCCCCCAATTTGATACCGACCAACCCCCAGGCTGATCAGCTATCCTGACCCATGCATGGAAAATTCCCCATAATCTTCTGTACTAATAAAAGGCGTGTGTGTGTGTGTGTGTGTGTCCTCCATAACTCCAAAACTATAAAACCTAGCACCTGAAACTTGCATGCATACTAAGAAAACTCCAAGGAAGGGCAAGAGTGAAAATTGGGTGCTTGGGTTAATTAACACACCTCTTTTGAAGATAATTTAGGGATGCTCATGACAAAAAACCAAAATAAGCCTTACCAAGATGGCGCACGTCATGTTGAAGTCTTCAGCCACCATTTTGTTCGGCCGACAACTGAAAACTACACGCACAATTCTGATGAATTTGACCACCATCTTCACTACCCATGATATACTAAAGTTTGTTCACGATATTAAAAAAATTGGATCTGGGAGCGTCGATGGGGAGAGGGGGATTGCCCCACAAAATATGCATTTGCTTTCTTCTCAGAAACTACACGCAATTCCGATGAAATCTACCACCTTCTTCACCACCCATGATGAACCAAAGTTTGTTCACGACATTAAAAAAAATTGTGGTCTAAGGGTGATATGGAGGGGGGGGTGGGGGCGTCATGGTTTTGGAGTTATGGAAGACACACACACACACACACACACACCCATACACATACTGACATTTATTATATAGATTCTTTACACAATGTTGTTGAAATTATATTTTAGGCTCGCAAATACAACCCGTCGCTTCGCTGACAGGGGTATTAAGAAGGGGGGTGAGAAGGGAGGGAAGGGAGAGAAAGGAAGACAGGAGAGAGGGAGGAGAGAGAGGAGGCAGGAAGGGGGAACAACAAGAAAGGGGGGGAGTGGGGAGAGCTCTGCCTCACCAAACGCTGCATACTGTGGGAGGAGGGATGTGAGGAGGGGTGAGAGAGAGAGAGAGAGAGAGAGAAGAGAGAGAAGAGAGAGAGAGAGAGAGAGAAGGAGAGAGAGAGAGAGAGATATGGAAAAAAAAAAAAACAAAGAAGAGAGAAAGGTGAGGGGTAGAGGTGGGGTTAGTAAAGATAATGATTTGTTGTGCTGAATGACTGAACACACACATAAAAACAAACTCATGTCAGAACAGCTGTACACAAAATGACACAACAGAGTTTACAATGTAATCCTCTGGCACATCTGCAAAAACATTGATATCCCAGTTCCAGAAAATTTGTGGGAAAATGAACCAAAAGTCATCACTGAAAACATGGAAGTACCGACCACTCACGTACGAACTCATGATCCCATCGAGCGTGAACATTGAAAACAAAGCGTTGTGACCAGATATCATACTTAGGTCTAAAAAAAAAGTAGAAGGCATTGCTTATTGGGGTGTTAATAGCAGTGATTTTGGATGCAGAAATCATGAAAATGACCAAACACCAAGACCTCAAACATGAAGTGAGAAGATTCTGGAAGCTAAAGAATGCCAAAGTTGTACCAGTGATAGCTGGACCT
>CM068953.1:6310344-6331485 GCA_035128595.1 Eptatretus atami
CTACTCACTGTTTTTCATTTCTAATCTTTATCTGATGTATATTCCCCGGGATTCCCGGCGTAAGTTTCTCTGGAAATCGTTCGCACATTTTGACCGGGAATCTCAGGAATTTCCCGTCCCGGGGTTCTCGACTGCAAATTGTATTTGGAAACTTTCATTGACTTCGAACTGACTGTCAACACCGTAACTGGGAATCACATCTTGTCAGTGTCACCCGTTTTTTTTTGGTTTTTTGTACAGGAAGCATTTGAGTCAGAGAGTCACCATAATGATAGCTAACCAGTATGGTTGATAGTCTCACAGCTACGACCACTAAGCACTATTCTCCTGTCCCGATGTCTCATATTGTGGCTGTCACAGAAAGAACGCCGAGGAAACGATACCTATGACGGACGACACCAAGAAGGAGGCCCATCAGATCCATATCGCAAAACAGAACATGCGTGTGGAATGACGGCGACACCAAGTGCACTCTGTTGACCTTGCTCCGATGCCCTGTACGCGATGCAACCGACTAGGGTCCTTGACTCTGACTGACTACGTGAGAAGATCTGCATGCAGTGGAGCGCGAAGTGTCTCTTCAAGGTGGCGTTACGATGAACACAGTGGCCCCAAACGCAGCAAGCCAGGGAGCTGTCCTAGAGGGCAGAATGCACAGTAAGATTTTCAACGTCGATCAGAGGAGAAAATAAATAAAGCTGTTTAGTTCAGTACAAAGGGTGACTCAGCTGGTCAATCAGAAAAGCTGACAAGAAGGCTCTTGCACTCCGGGTTTGCATGTGGCAGTACTGATACGAAGTCTGTGTCGCACAACCAGACCTGCGCTGCATTGTTGTTGTTACGTACGAGATGGAGGTTATAGCGATGGAAACTGGTATTCTTTATAAAGTGTTTCGACTCTGCACTGAAGTTGCTATTATCAATGAATGACGGAGCGTGAGATCGCTGCTAACGCTGGAAATTGAATGCACTTGAGTGTCTTACAGCATTCGACAAGATATCGCAGGTAGTTTGCGCGGAAATGTACGTGCCAGGACATGTGCTGGTGCTGCAACTCATTGCTGTCTTATTCATGGCTGGATGGCATGTAAAATAACTCGCACGTTGGATAGCAAACAATGCCTTCATTTATGGGCATTTGGTGAAGCGGAGCCTACTACTTCGCATTGTGCTGGTATCCAGCGGGGCTCATGTCATTGGGTCCACGTCAAAGTACACATGTGACAATGGTGTGCAATCTGAGCAGAGTGTCAGACCTCCGATGATAGTCTTCGAAGCACGTCAGTGACAGTCAATTCGATTCCCGCACCCATGCGCTGAATCAGGTCACACTTAATTTACGACTGTATCCGCACTGATTCAAACAAATGTCAACGGGGTCTGGCATGAATGTGAGAAGAATTCAAGCATCTACGTGGTAGCTTTCCTACGTGCTCCAGGCATCTGATCTGCCTTCACGCATCGTCGCAGGCGCTGAGGGGACAATCAAGGACTGCTGACTTCAGGGGTCAGGGGACTATCGTGAAACTGCGCCACGCAAACGTTGTGTGATCGGCACTAGGAATGGTGTCGAACACTCAGGCACATTGAACTATTGAAAAATAAAACATGGCGGAAGGCATTGAGTATTATTCAGTATGTCGGATTCAGTAGGCATCGGCTTGCACATAGGCTGCGTCGGAAAAACGAACGGTGGTGACAAGCTCTTGAGCGGTTATGCTCACTAACAGAGAACTCGGCCTGGTTGATTTGGACGTTATGAACCATGGTTCGACCCTGATTGCCCAGTCCTCATACTCCGCATCAACATTACATAGAGATTCTCCGCGCTCAGTAAAGGAATACGTGTGTTTCGAGAAGTCGACGATCACGGCACAGTTAAACGAAGACGCTGGTTGGTATTCAACCGCAAGGGGTAGATTGTGGCAATCATGCAAGCCCGATCATGGGACAATATAGCCAGGCCGTCATATTATCGAAGAGGCCTTATTCTTGTGTGTCGCGACATCAGGGGAAAGTACTGGCTGGCACGGGACACACTTGTGCCCACATCCAGACTCAAGCACGAGATTCCTCCGAGAACAGGAGACTGTTTGGGGTGCGCGTTCAGAAGAATCCTGTCCCAAAAAAGACATTTCCTAAAAAACCTGGGCCACCTTTGAGTGCACAAGTCAAGGCAGACTCCAACAGACAGCAACAACGCTCAGACCAAATGATGCAAGTCACGGCCAAGGAAGCACTTCATAGAGGGAACAGACAACCAGAGACACGACACTGGGAACTATGGATCGACCAGGACCTCGAGTACACCTCATAAGTGAGATAGGTCTGATTTCTTGAATGGAGTGTCGCTGGTGTTCGCACTCCGTAATTATCTCTGAGCATGACCGGCATCATTTTTAGCGGGAGTTTCCTTGACACTGCGTCCGCAGAGAGAAACGGCATGACACCGGAGAACGATGTGAAACAGGGACAGCCAATCGGCTATTTGATTTGGAGAGTTGTCTCTGATCACTATCTGCGGCAAAACTGCGCAAGAGAGACTAGTATTACGATGGCTGGCTCTATGCATCCTCGTCTCCAACCTGGACTCGATTGCTAAATATGAGCCAGGTGCCTGAAGCGCGAAAAGCGGAATGGACTTGACAGATTAATAGATTCTCTGTATCTGGCAGGATGGCAGGTGGTGAGGGCGATAAAGACTGAATGGAGTACAAAGAAGTGCGCTTTGACTAGCATTGCAGTGACGAGGCTTGTACAAGCTGTTCACGAGAAAGGGGAGAAGCAGTTCAGGGGGGCTCGCACGGACGCAGTTGAATGATGCATTTAAATCTGGTGTAGAATAAACTTTGTCCGTTTGTGCAGCTTTTCGTCGAGTTGATTTAGTGTCGACTCTTGGTTACGATTCTAGAAAACGAAGCGTACTAAGACAGAAGTTTTTGCAATGTGCCGTACCCTGTGACGTTTAATTTTAAAAGCGGCAGGGAAAAATATGATACCGTGTCAGCAGAAGCAAAAATGGGTGTATTTTCCGAGTGAGAACCAAGAAGTCTGAACAGAATCAAGATCCTCATGGGGAAGCCAGTCAGTAGAGCATCAAGTAAGGCTCAGGTCAATGGAGAGGGGTATGTGTCGAAAAAAATTAAGGTAGATTGGAGCATGTTGGGTGTCAGTTGTCAATCGTATTATAAAAGACTCACTAGTGACAATAACTTCAGTGATGGGCGGTCGCCAAACCGTGGCGTTATAGCTGCTGTACGTTCTCTTGAAGGGCAAGCTCATTCTGGAAAGAACCGAGATTTGACTTTTAGCCCTTCTTAGTGGAACGGTAACAGATCTATAAACGATATTGAGTAGATAAGTGGGGTTATGGCGTTACGTTCAGCAGTGGCCAATATGATAGCCAGTCTGACCCGCACTTTTTCGTTTTGGTATTTTGATGGAATTCTAGGGTAATATTCTGGTAACTTCTGGCTACATGTTTCTTTATTCATCCTTGAGGAGCTTCCGAACATGGTGTGACTATTAGTAGTAAAGCTTGGTCAATGTAGCGCTACGATCTTCTAGCCTCTGTGGTTCGTCCAACATTGTTGCGATAAACACGAGGTTTCCATAGATAAGAGGCAAGAATCTCTTGTGCGAAGAGTCCAAGAATCAGTTGTTACCAGTTCAATAAAATGCGACTGTGGTATTAGCCAACCATACAGTCAGTCTATCTTTTGGGTTGGGGTTTTATCAGTACACCAGAATACCATTTGTAGAGCCGCATTATTTTCGAGCAAGAGCTTAAAATTTGAAGTCGACATACCATTTACTATTTTGTGTAAAAAGGACAATGCGTTCTATGTGATACTGCGGTATGCTACGGGCATAGCTGAATCACGCCTGGTGGCGTGCAAGTATTCTGGATGGCTTGCCCTGCGCAGTTTGACCCTAGTACTCTTTTCTATTAGCGGCACTTGGTGGAGGATTGCTGGAGGAAATTGCAGATGGAGGTTGTGTGAGAAAGTGTTTGTCAAAATGTTTTCGATTAATCCGTAACAATTGACTCAAAGATGGATCGAATAAGAAATGTGATGATAGTTTAGGGGGGTTGGGAATGATTTTAAGTGATTTGATGATGTATTTAGGCAGCATAGGGATCACAAGAATGGACTGATGATCCCGTCGCGCAATGGACATTAAATAGGTGTGCTGTCTTGATGTTTTCTGTTGAATGGTTGAGATGTGTAATGGAAAGACAATAGGCTTGAGATAGATGTATTAAAGACAAATGTCTGCCTCTAAAGAGTCTAAGGTAGACTGAAATGCTGGGAAGGCAATGGAAACATCCAGTGGAACCTTCATGTGTGATTCAGGCAGGTAAATATTCATATGCATCCTATAGACATGACAGTTAAATTGTTACTCATTACAATGATGTGATGTGTTAAGCAAGTACAGGCAGCAGTTAGAGCAAGAAGACATAAGTGGTGGAAGAAAATTCAGGGAAACTTGATTAAAGAAGAAAATAAAAGGGTTAGGAGTGCTCCACATTTCTTTTTCTTTGTGGCTACAAGATGGGGGGACAGAATCTATGATAGCGGGTAGGACAACACCAATAGCTGGCATAGCAATTCTAACTTAGAAAACATTCTGAATTGTTGGCCAATTGATGGGGTGTTCTCTCAATCATGGTGAGCGCGTTGTATGTTCCTTACGAATAAAGGTGAATGCTGAATGAAAGTATATACGATATAGTAAGTCATCAGTCTTCATCAGGATAGGCTAGCTTGGTAGAAGCCAAGAGCTATTAAAACTTCGCGAAGAGGGGCGTATAGTATTGTCACGTATTTAGACAGCGTGTTATCATACGAAATATACAAACGAGAGGATGTTGATTCTCGAAGCTCGTTGATTCAGGACATAGTATGTTGCGAATTGGTAAGATGTGAATTTCTTGCCCCATTCCATCACCACACATTTGTTGTTTTGCCGTTGTAAAGGCGAACAATAAGAGCACTTCACATTTAACATTACATTCAGCATAGGTGCCAGGCACCATTTTGCTCTCTTACAACAAATTACTCGGGCGTCATCCCCCATCGGTTGTATAGTCTTTAAACTTATTCGGTCGAATGCGGATGGGACCTTGAGGCGGGAGGCGAATTAACGCAATGCTGAAAGGGATTAAGATACTTATATTTAATACATTAATCGAACAAGTTAAAAAATCAAATAAATCAAATTAGATGGGAATGTGTAGCAACAGAAGCGATTAGCAAGTTGATGGTACATGATCAAATTCAATTAAAGAAGATAAAGCAAAGAGGGTAGATCAAGGTGGGTTGTGCACAAAACTTGTTATGGATGTAGCGAGATAAATTGATATTAAACTAACTCATTGAATACTCTTACACATGTGAAGCTGGGATGTAGAGGGAGAAACGTGAATATATCAATCAATGATATAATTGGTTAAAGAAAAAAATTTTTCAACCGAAAAAATGATGGTACCACCGTACAACCAAGTTCTGAAGAGATTAGGTTGCTCACAGAATACTACATTGGTGGAATGAAGCGGGGTTTCAAATTATTGATCGAACTGTGGGTTGTTGCTACTTGCGCGACAATAGGAGGCAAGAGTGCAACAGTGAGATGAACATGGTGGATAATTTTTGACACAAGTTTATAGGCATAAATGATCAGCAGAGTGATCAGAGATCGCGTACGAGTGACAGGTTTAAAATTACCTGCAAAATGTCGAAAACATATCTAATACAGTAACTGGGAGATCCAGATTCAACAAAATAATTAACCTAAGCACCACACAAGCCAGCCAGAGGGTGCTATTAGTCTGTGGCACTTGCAACCTGCCAATCCAGCGGATAGTTTTTCCGGTCGTCACTTACCAAGAATTTGGACACTTTGCACAAACAATCCGCTGTGAGGTCACAAGTTTTGAAGAAACGTACTGTCGTGTGGGGCCGATGAACACCGAGGCTTGGATGTAAGAGAGAAACGGTTTTAGTTGCGTAGGTAAACAGCTGAATTCTGGTGGCGGTGTATGACAACGCGCGGATTGAAAAACAGAGAGAGGTGTTTATGAAAGCGGAGCACATGGGTTATTCTTCCTCGAACGCACAACGAATAAACGAACAAGAAGGAAATTCAACAATAATGTTTTATAATGGAAAGAAATGAATCGGTGAAAAATGAAGGTGCGGTGAAACTAATACGAATGGTGAGAGTACGAAACGAAACTACAATTATGTCAGAGATTGTCCATCCACCAGGACAAGGGGAAGATAAAATAAAGAAAATCCTCGCCCGTCATGCGGCAGTAGCTCGCGAGGTTCACAGAATTGCCTTATGGAGCATGGTGGCGGTTGAACCTCAAAGTCACGCACGGGAAGTACTAGATAACAATGTGACAGTATAGAGAGGAATCCAGACACAGGCTGGAAGTGGACATCTCAGCCCTAATCATGCTCGCACACCGAAATAGAAAAATATCCAAGCTAGAGTACATTTTATAAATGAAAGGAAAAAGAAAGAACACAGGTTTTAGTATTTTTATTTTTTTGTATGTTGTAATTTTTTTATCACTTTTTTTTCTCCCTCGAGAGGCTGGCATGGGTTGGTAAACACACACTTAACAGTAGAACTCCACCAACAGACTCCGTAACAACAATACCATCATCATCTATCAAATACTAAAAATCTTATCAATCTCCAATCACCTCGATCGTCATAAAAGGTACCATATTTTAATTCTAGGTATTTCAGACTTATTTAGCTTGTTTTTCGCTGACACTTACAACATATGTTAGCTTCAAATTTGAAAGCTCTTTCCAAGGGAGACCATCATGGGCATGAGTCTTTCTCTGAGTGAACCCCTCTTGCTGATCGAATGAACCTTTAAAGTAGGTCTTGACAATTACATACTTCTTTACTCACAAGTTAGCTTGGGGTCCGTGGGGCTTTTATACTTGTTTAATTACTGTTTAGATAATTAATTTACATGTTCGAACTTATTTTTGATCAACATAACTTTGATTTTCGTATAAAACATCCCTGATGAGAATACTTCCTCAGTAACCGCCATCTTTCTCGTGTGTAAGCTGTCTCCTTCCATAGTGCCCCCGAATAGTGAGTCCAGCTGGCCCGGAATCGGTTCTTCGAGTGTGAACTCTCTCAATGGCATTGATGTTTTAGTGAGTTGTGGTGAAAATTGACTCAATATTTTAGTATGGTGGCCACATGAATTCCTCTACACATGTTACAAACACTCCAGTTTTGAAATTTATAATATGATCCACTCCTTATACAGCCAAACCTAATTTGCTTTACTGTGGCTGCTGGCACTAGTGAAAACTCTCTCCGTATCTAATTAACCACACCCAATCTTCTCCTGTGTGAACGCTACTACAAACATTCACTAACCCAAAGAACCCACACCGCTTACAATCTAGTATCTCTATTTCATTGGTTCTCTTCCCATCCCAAACTCTACTTACAAAACTTGCTCAGGTTAAGTACCATCTGCCAATACTTTTGCCCATTGCTCAAGAAGATATAATCTTTTCTGAAATCTGATCACAAACCGGTTTACGCTTCTATTAACCGATCGCAATCAAACTCACCTAACTCTCAATAAAGTTTGTGATCTATCTGACAGATTTGGAAAGCATTAACTCTACTTAACTTTTATCGCAATCTATAATAACATTAGATAGGATGATGATCGTAATCTCAGAATAGTTGAGACATGGCTCGAAAGTCTTTTAGAATAGGTCACAAACCATAAGGTACCATATGTATGTGGACATTAAACACAACAATCCGGTCAACCGTCTTCTTCACTTCCCAGGGTGACCCCCCGATAGATCATAGTATATGAGCCATAACAACGGATGACTACTCGTGTGACTTCCTTTCCAGCACGGTATCACACGCCACACTTTTACTTCTTTATCAGGCAGCCAAGTTTGGAAATCCTTACGTAACCTGAGCATAGAGGTGAACCCACTAAGAGTGCATATACACCGAGATATAAGAGACCAGGAAGAGGCCATCTCACTTTTGTGCAGAAAGCAAGAACTATCAGATGGGTTAACAGCACATACAGAGAGATTCCGATGAGAATCGTTACTTCTATAAATTATTCAAAACTTCTACTTCTTAAACTCGGAGATAAAACAAAGTCCACCTGGCTTCCTCATAAACACCAATCAGACCTGGACTTTCATACAAAGAGTACACCCTAATAGATTTGTTATAACAGAAACTAACTTGGTACCATGCTGACTACTTTAATTAGTTATTATCTGAATAATTTAAAGAGTAATAATTCCTTGCCGTATTTTTGCCCTCATAAGTCCACCCGGCATTAATTAAAGTATGTAATCATCATCTCCCAAAATGAATCACTCAAGCATTGATATACTCCCTAGAACAAAGCCAAATTCGGAAGTGGATAACTAGACGAGGTTAGTGAGTTATTATTCAACCCAATATCTTCTCATGGAAGTATTCTGCTTATGCGTAAAATTATGTGTTCATCATTTGCTCCTACTAACATCCATCCATCGATTGGTTACTGGTCTAAAAATGTTCCTTGTACGATGACCAATTTGTCAGGGGCAACTTTCTGAAAATATCGTTACAATCTCGCTTAGGGGCTTGTAGTAATAATGTTTGTACTTATAAGGACGCTAACACCACTATCATACCTCGGTCAATTATGAGGTTCACTAGGGGAGGTGCGGTATTCCTAATTATCTGCCGTGGCAAGGAGGACCCCTTAATTAAATTAACGTATTTAAATCCACAGAACTGAGTGCAGACCACCATTCGGGCGAATGATACATTATTCCTGTTACTCAGCTCTCCTCCATCAAAATAAAGACCGTTTGAAGACGTATCCGATAACCAATGAGGATAACTATTCTGGTTAAATGACCCTCGTTCGCAATCACAACAAATAAGGGTTTTCTCGGATTCGATCTCGACTCCCCTAAACTACTGATATTGCGACATTATTAACTACCAGGATGAAATATGCGCTATTTCTCAGACCTGATTGTTCTTGGTGGTAGATGAAATGGTTGAAAGGAAAAAATAAACACCTTACATTACCCTGTTTACTAAGACCCCTAAGCCTATCTCCAATTTTATTTTATTAGCGCTGAAAACAGGGAACACTATAGCTCTGATATGCGAAGTTAACAAGCAGAAATTTCGAATGCAATAATAACTGTGCTCTAGTAAGAAGTATCTTCATGGAACCGTGATTACAAGATCCTGGGCAAAAAAAAATGAGTCACCAGACACAAACAAAAACACATGAGCGCTCAAGGCCTCAACAAATCTTTGCGCACCCATCGGCATAAAGAAAAGAAATTTAATCGGGCGGTGGCTGCTTATTATGGATTTGAGAGATAGGTACAGCAGGTTTAGGTTGTCTGCTCGAAAAGAATTAAGTTATCAGGAGCAGTCTGGGTTGTGCTTGCAGAAGCTCACACAGTTGGGCCAAGTAGATAGCATGTTGTATTAATGTATTTACCCATTTTAGGGGAGGTTTTGTGTAAGACAAGAACTCTGGTTCCCTAGTTATGGAAGACTCAGAGAATACTTTACAGAAAATATCGGGTTTTGAGCGTCGATTACCCTTAGTGATGTAAAAACGAAAGGACAATAAGTGCTACGATTCTGCGAAAAGGGGAAATCATCTGGAACAAGATGAACCTTGACAATACAACTATAGGACCCACTTCTTATAGGACCTTTACAGAAAAAAATCTCGTGTAATAGCGTCTACCTAGTATGTAAAAAAATAGGGACCAAAACAAACAACACCACACAATCATTACCACACAACATCTATGGGTGTGCTCGTGTTGGCTGAATAATTCGCGTAAAGGATTACAAAATTTCACCAGATGACACTAGTGTCAAAATGCAGAATGAGAAATTTTATTATTATTTCTTAAAATACAGTCTAAAAGGATACAGTGGAATTATTCAATGTGACAAACAACTAAACAAATATTTAATAAAAACATAATTATAGCAAACTCGAGATCAAACCTTTTAAACTGTGAATCTAAACATATCTTATGTTTTACACCCACTTAAGATTACAACAAAATTCACTGAAGAAGTATCGTTTCTCACTTGGCAAAGATATTTAAAGGAAACCGGAAGAGATACGTAGGCTATATTAAAAGTATACAGGAGTTAGTTTATTGTCGAAGAAAGGAGATCGAAAACTGGAAAAACAAATAAAACAAAGCCTATAAAAAAAAATAATCTGATATAATAAAATTCTAAATATACTATTAACGAATACCCTATCTAATTTGGATTGTGGAATAAATATCACATTTAAAACTACCACAATAACAAGGAATCTCGGAAACTTGAAAAAAAACAAATTAATCCAACAAATTATTGAAATAAAATATATTGAAATACATTTAATGTAGAACAATCTGACAGGTCAAAGGTCATTACTAAATAAAGATAATAGAACCTATACTAGTGACAAAAGAACCTGTCTTTCTGGAACATTACCATGGAGTTACCATATTAGGGTTTGAATAACGTGCCATATTAAGGCTATATGGTTCGAACATAGGTACTATAACGGATTTATACCATCATTTAATTAGATTGGAAATAAAGCGTAATAAACAAAACTTGAAAGGGGGGCGCAACTCAATACGAAACTGGCGAGGTAGGAGAAATATTTTATGCATAATCTGAAGGTATTCCCTATTCCCACATAAAGTTCTTGAAACCATTATTTGCGCGGTCAAGTGTCGTATTCTCTCGACGACTTAGGCAGCGGTCAAGTGCAAATCGGATATATCGAGATGTTGGCTTTTTATTGATGATTGCAATTGAAAGGGGTAATGGGGGGATTGAATCCGAGGAGTGCTCGGGAAAGAATTTCCAGTATGGCGTATAAAATTAAATGATTTTATATGTGGCATTCCATGATGCTCGGTAACAGTATCAGCGGTGATGTGTGTGTGGGCGTACCTGATATTGGTTTTTGATTCTACACTATAGTACCTCTGTCCGACCTTTATAGAGTTCATCTTACAATGGATTAAAGATTTTCGTTGAAAAGTTTGTTGGGAGAGCATTCGAGGCACCGCGGGAATTTTCGAAAACATTAGTCGTTGCAGAGACTTACAGTCCGTGGGTGCACAAATTAAATGTGTAGTAGAGCTGGCCTAATGTCTGTTGGTCCCTATTAATTCCAAATCTAGCAAAACGATAAACGGTTATATCTGCAAGATATCGCTGAGTCGTTCGACACAAGCCTCCTATGGAGGAGTAATGCTGATTTTTTTTATGTCATATTGTTGTTTGTTTAGGGATTTCTCTAAGCTCAGCGGAAAAATATTTTCTGAATTTTCGTTGCAAAGAGCAACTATGAGCTTGGGGTCAATGATGGAAATTTTTGTGAAAACTAATCATCGAGCTGCCGTGGTGAGTCTAGAGGGGAGGGGAATGGTAGTGGGTGCTCCATTTCTCAAGCGTACTCGAAAACCTCTGTTTTAGAAGGTTCTCGGCGAATACGCAACAGAGCGAAGGTCAGACATTGTCAATATTGATCAGCAAATTCGGCAGGGATACATCCCGACAAACCCTGATCTCTTTAGAGTAAATTATTAGATGCGATTCGATCTTATAAACTTTATGTGTTGATATCTAGTTAGTGGCGTAAGGTGTGGGCTCGCCGCCGTCACTAGATGGGACGCACCAGCGCCATTCCTCTAGAGTTGAAAATACAAATCTATTCGGATCATTGAGATCATAAAGACTCTGCTCTTCGCACACTCATTAAGTCATTGTGTCTATTCAGGTATATTGTTATGCTGAAAATTCTGTTCTCATCGGATGTATTTCTTCTTGGTGTGAAACATGACGACGCAAGAACGAGTTCCAGAGATTCTAGCTGCTCAGGCAACATGAGGTAGGACTACAGCTATAGAACATGACGTTGCGGATGGGCCCGTTTACGTGAATTGGGCGATAATGGTATCTCAGTGTGCATTGGCGAGTGTTAGCACATTAAGAGGAATTTTAAATTTGTATTAACTAAGCTTCGGGGGATGCGATGGATATGCATGCAGATGTATGGGTTTTTGTGGTGAATTAAAAAATATTTTGGGTCACGAAAATTCAGCGGGATCGGAATTTAGAGGTTTTCGGCCGTTGCTAGAGCCGACCCAACGGTAGAGGGTGTCTGGAAGTTACAGAGTTTTTTTTTGATCGAGATCGTATCTTACAAAACTTCAATTGGGGGACATTAGTTCATGGTCTGGCAAGCTCAGTGCTTATTTTTACATATTGCGATGTGGACGAACCTTTGGCGACTATTGGCAGTTATTGTGCATGTTAGCTGCCTAATGGTCTAGAACCTCACTCTTGAAGCCCAGGACATATCTCTTTCATAAGTTTTGAGAAGAAATTCATAATTATCAGTTCGGATGGTATAACTCACAATTGTACACGAATCTCTGTTGTTATTATGTGTTTTCTCGTAGCAGGTGTTCAAAGGCTCATAAGTAATAGATCACTTCTCTGACATGTTTTCCATGGATCGCCGGGTGGTCAAATTTTATTGTCATTGGATGGCTTGGAATAGCTAGATTATGCGGAAGGGAGTGGAAAGCAATTCCTGTTTTGGCAAACCGTTATTGGGTTTTTTTGACTTATCGAGAAAACAGGACATAATTTACTTTAAGTATGAGTTTTATGTCAAAATCTTTTCTAAAGTCCGTTGCTGGAGTGACAACGCAGAAGGCGGGTTAGACTTTCAATATACATCCAGTACCGCGAGTAGCTGGCACGATCCTCGGTATCGGGAAGTCGTAACTGTGTCGTACCAGCGTGCGTGCATATATTCCTCTCAAATTCGAACATTTTGGGCTGGACATAGGGGTGTCACATACGAACAGCAGTTCCTGAACACAAAAGCCCACAACCACGACAGACTGGGACGTCAACGACCTAATCTTTAAATTAGGACCTACAGGTGGTCACTCCCGAAACGGTGAAGATAGGCGTAATTCATGGTGCTCTATATATGGTGAAAACGTGTAGTAAGTGAACTTTCGTTTATAGTGGTAGCACTCACGAGGTGATAAAGGGCTTTGCATATGCTAGGTCACACAGTGTAGTCTGGCTAAACGTGAGGATAGTTATCTTGCCTACGAGAGAGCGGATATCGAGGATAATCTTTTCGTCTTATATCAGGAGTTCTAATTACATAGGATACAACAACATATTGTGGTCTCTCTAAGTAATATTGCACCAATATAACAGAGTATGACAAAGTGTACTCATGTTGTTGAAAGTTGCTATTAGCTCGTCTGAAGAACTATAGGTTAGATTTTTCTATTCGAAGGGACTGCACATTCGATCGAGGTTGTTCTAATTATTAGAAGTGTAGTCTAACACAGATAAATCAGGTGTCTCTAAAAACTTTGAAATGATGTTTGAACTTGTGGAGTCAAATATGTAAGTTTTTGACTCGTTGGTACGTGAACAGACGGTATTCAGCCATGAAGGTACACGTGTCTTAAGATTGCAACCGTATAATGTTAATCAGTGATGAGTAGCGACAATGATCTATACGCCTCCCGAGATGAAGTTTGAAAGACGATCGATCAAATTACTCAAAAATAAGGGTTCGTCGACTCCCTGATTTGCGACAAAGTGACTTGACGCTTTGACTGGAAACTTCAACTTTATGCGGCTGCATAGGGACCTCTCAACAGGCCTCTGATATGCGAAGTTACAAAATTTCCAATGAAAAGCTGTGCTCTGCAGAGTGATTTATACGTGATTACAGTACAAAAAAAAAGAAACACAACAAAAAAAAATGAAGGTCGAAGGCAATCGCACTAAAAATTAATTCAGCTGAGCGCAGACCATGAACTATATTCCATGACGTTGAAGACGATCCGAATCAAATACTCAAAAGATAACGGGGTTTTGTCGATTACCTGAAATTTGCGAAAAAGTGACTTGAGCTTTTGACTTGCTTAAGATTTTATGCGTGACGGGAACCTCCTAGGCTTCTGATTGCGAAGTTCAAAGATTTCGCAATGAAAACTGTGCTCTGCAGATTTTTTTTTCGTGATTACAGAGAAACAAACAAGAAAAAAATAAACATGTCACCGTAGGGTGAGTATCGTTATCTTGCAAAAGGTGACACGTGATAGCACGTTCTTTAAGTGTCCATGGAGGAGATACAAGAAGCTTTCCATATCTCACAGAGCGACTCCTTGTCGTGGAAATCTGCTCTACTCTAATGCCACTCTGCATGTTTTTGCCCTCATGGCATCGGAGAGTTATTTCCGAGGAGATTCGTTCTACCATGAGCTAACTGCAAATGGGGAAAGAACAAAAAAACAATAAAAGTTCTTTAGTTGCGCTTGTGCTTCATACCGTAACTAAAATCTCACGTCATAATGGTCTCAAGCTAATGCTGAATAGATGAGTAGCTGCTAGGGAAGCACTCATCGGGTGTTCAATGTGAGTACGCTAGCCACACGATTTGGTTCCTAAAACTTGGTATAATTTGACCTTCTGGGGGGTCAAGTAGTGGTTGGTGGTTTGACTGCAGTGAACGTTTGAACCCTATGGGAGTCGAGGCACAGATGCGCCACAAAGATTATTATTAATCAGTTCTGAGCGCCACTCACTTTCCCGTAAGCACTATGGAGTGTTTGAAGAATGAGAAAAGTGATTATAACAACTTCTAACAACAAACACAAGTTGGAACTGCCATGATAGATGCATTCTCTATCAATAGAGATAAAACGTAGGCCTGTAAGTCAGGATAAAACCCGCCAAACACACACCCAAAAAAAAAAGATTGTACTGCATACGAACAAGAAGACGACACTATGTAAAAATATATCTAATCCCCCAACAGTAAGGGCTTTATTCTGTATTCATATCAAGCTGATCAGAGGCACAGCTTTTCCTTCCACAAAAACATAAAAAAAAAAAAACAATAAAAAAAAAAAAAAAACACAAGACAGGACTATATTCGCATGAAGTTGAAGCGATCCGATAAAATTACTCAAAAATAAGGGTTTTTTGTCGGTTACCTAAAAAATAAAGCGTCTTTTCCCAACTTGATCACACATACAAACCATATTTTCATTCTCCAACTTCGGGAATGCACGCTCTGATCTAAGGAGAGTGGATTTGGATGAAAATAGGAAAGGATTAAACTGTGTCAGACCATGGCAATGTATGAAGCTGTGGTTGTGTCCAGATGGAGGCGGAGAACAGGCGGGTGAATCGTCCTTTCATCCTTTTTCTTGCCTTACTTTATCTTAATGGCAAGGCAACAAATACTACGCTACTTAACCAACACGGTAATACATTATCGACATCATGACTCGAACATGACGATACAATTGTACGTACATTACTTTACCACACCAAAACAAAACATGACCGTCGAGAAACAACACACGCTTTCACACACGGGTCAACGTTCCCTAGAGCATGAGTCATAGCAGTTACTAACTACAAAAACGGGGCGGTTGGGTACCAGCGTGCACCATTATTCCCGAGGCTCACGTATTTGTTCAAAACACTCCGTCACCGAGCCTGGATGAGAAATTGCTTCCGCTGGATTGAGGGGCTGCAGCACGTTCCGGTGCACAACGGTGCATCAACGTGAGGTCTTGGTCACGCCGTGGGTATCTGCATTAGCAAGATCGTCGTCCATGGTGAAACACGGAAAGACTTTCCGACGGACCCAAACCTGAGCAGCTCGATGATAAGGCCCAACGCGCGGTCGGGATTCGTCTTCTCTTCATTTCTAAATATTTGCCGATCGTTGTTTGTTTTAGTGACCCGTTAGTTTTTTTTTTTTAATTTCATTCCAAGCACGCAGTTAAATTACGTTCAACGCTAAATTAACACTTACACGAAGCTGGTTTGTATATAAATAGATGTAATAATTTTATGAACAACAACTCTCGGGGCGAGCTCAAAGCAAGGGAGGATGGGAGGCGGGGCTATATTAATGAAGTGATTCTTATTCTTTCGCTTTTCGACTCTGTTGTGTTGTGTTGTTGGTTGTTGTTGTTGTTTTAAGACCGTGTTTCTTCGAGCAGATTTATCAATACACTGAAAACAACAAGCAGTGAAATTAATTTAATAAAATTGGTTCATGTTAATGGGGTGTATGTTCGTTCAAGTATAGATATTATATGTATATATAATTTTTATGATTGAAACCTTGTTCTGCCATTTTTCTGTTCAACCATCGTGCTGAACCTTGTTAAGACAAAAGTGGGAGAGGGTCGATTACCAGATTCCGATTTGTCCAATATCAACCTCATTGCACGATGTCGATCGATAATTGCAAATGTACATTTCTTTCGAGAAACCACGGTGGCGGTCGTGGACACGTACACAAGGTTGATTTTTTATGTTGTTTTTTTGTATACTTGTTTGAGGACCGTGTGAGAGCTAACACACAACACATCAGGGGGCATGAGAACAGGAGGGGCGGGAGGGAGTTGGGAGGACAAGTGGGGAACGGAAATTCGAGATTGTAGAGGAGAGGGATGGGGCGGACATGGGGAATACAAGATGGAGAATCAGGGACTTTCAAGGATAGGAAAGCAGGGAATTTGAAGGAGGTGGGTCTTGGGTGGATTTATGAGGGGTAGAAAAAGATGAGGATTTGGATGGGGGATGATAAAGAGGTGTGTGAAGCAGCTGTTTGAAGGCCCTGGAGGGAAGAATGGGAAGAATAGAGTGGTGGGATATTATTCCAAGCGGGAAAAAGAGGATGAAGAGGTGAAGGTGAGCAGCGATTCGTGATTTTGGTCGTTTTATCAAAGGGGTTGTTGGCGGACTTTGAGGCCCTGTGGACAATGTGGGGGGCAAATCGCAGAGATAGCAGGGAGCGAGGCTGAGAGGAGACGTAGAAGACAGAAAGAATGACAACCTGCGGTGATTAAAGTGGAGGCCAAAGACTCGCTATGCGGAGTGCCGATGATCCGAATGCTTGGTTTCTACGCGTGAGCCGAGAAATGTGGGAGGCAGGAGCAGCCAGAGGGGAGAGCAATCATCAGGCTGCGGACGAAAGCTAGTAAGTGGTCGCGAGCTCAGGTGGGCGAGGAAGGACTTTGCCGATGAGGATCCAGTCGGCGACTGCTTTGGGCGGCGAGGTTTGAAAGGTGCTTCCCCAGGAAGGTATGGAGATAGTGAACCAAAGATTGAAAGAAGGATCTTTCAGAAGGATTGTGGAAAGCTGGATGGCGGGGGTTTTCTAATGGCTATCGAGAGCATCGTGAAGGTGAGATTTGTCGGATTGAAAGACATGTTCCCTGTTGGACAGTTTTGAATTATCAGTCTGCAGTGAGCGAGAACTGCTGATTGCCGGTATGAGGGATGACGCGATGGTACGGCAGAGGGTGCAGTCAATCACAAAGAGCTTTAGAGGATTTCAGAGAGTCGGAGGATCATTGTGAAAACCAGAAAGATAGGGCCAAGCTACCTTGAGGACTCAGCCTGGAAGGAAGGGGGATGAAAGAACTACCATTTAGGGCACACGGTGACTGTGACGGAAGGAAGTCTGCGAGCCATGAGTGGAGATGGCCTTGGTACCATAGGGAGAGAGTGGTGAGCAGAGCAGGTGCAGACTGTTAAAAGCACGTGATATTCCAGGGAACGGCTCGGATTTCCTGTCTGGCATGAGGACCTCTCCATTGATGGAAGCAGAAGCACAATTCAAGGGTAAGTGACTGGTCTGAACCAAATTGAGATCGAAATCAGCCATTGGAAGAAGAGGAAGGATTAATGTCTGAACGGTGAGGATCATAACTTGCTGATATTGGGAAAGGCTGATTGGTCTGTAGTTGCAGGAATCTGTTTTTGCACTTTTTTTAATGCAGGGCGTGATGTGCTGATTTTCAAGTGCGCATGGAGATGCTTGATGAAATGAGAGGGTGAATAAAAAGAGAGAGGGGTGGCAAGAGCAGAAAGCAGGTTGAGGACAGCGTGGGCTGATGCGTCTGGACCGTGCAGAATCTGAGTGAGTTTGACAGAAGCTCTTCACTTGTCAGGAAAAAGGATCACAGAAGTACAGGGACAGTTGGGTGCACTGGGTAAGGTGGGTAGAGAAAGTGTAGGTTTGGAACACAATATTTAGCGTGCAACATCGGAGTTTTAGGCATTCAGCTTTTCAGTGCGGTATCAACATGCGGCCTTTTGAGTACGGGAGGGGAATGGAGGGACATACCAGAACAGATTTGATGAAACACCAGGATTTGGAGAGGGAAAGATGGTTTGAGAGTTCAACTTGAGATGAGAAAAGATGTTGTTTTCTGGCTTCCCTGAGGTAGATAACACTTGTTTCCGAGCTTTATGAGGAATGAATTGCCCTCTTTGGGATTGCTTTCCCATGAGGCAAAGCAAGTTGTTTCAGGAAATGCCTCATCAAAGCTCAGTGAACAAGGGCGGGAGGAAGGGAAGGACAACTGAAGACGAGAGGGGGATAAATTGTGCATGAAGGGAGAGCAGTTTCTTTGAAAGAATTCCAGGATGAGTTTGATGTTGAGAAGTAGGGATAAGGAGACCAGTCTAATAAGTTTGAGGCTGTCGTAGACCCTGCCAGTCGGCTTGATGAATGCAAGACCGACGGCGTGAAGGTGGTTCTCTGATACTAGCCAGAAGATGTCCACATTTTGAATGACGTGGTAGAAGAACCAATTGGAAGGGAGGAAGAGAGCAGTATTGTCAGGGAAATATGTAAAATAAGATAACAGAAGAGATGGAGTACATTGGTTGAGAATCGGGTAGGGAAGTTGACCGATTGAGTCAAGTCCCTGAGATCGCAGAAATCGCTTTTACTGAAGTGCCATGACAAGGTGAGAGAGGTAAACCAGCACACCTAGCCAAACTGAATGAATGACATTGAAGTACCAAATATGAAGGAAAGGAGTTTGGATGAGAAGATAAAAGTTGGTCATGTTTTCGGATATTGAGGGCTAGATGAGTCATCAAACTGTAGGTGGACGGTAAGTCACATATAAATCATGAGGTGGGAGGGAGGGGAAGCCAGTAGCCAGAGGTATTACTGGGGTGTGGGGGGTGAGGGAGATGCTGGGAGTGGAAAAATAGAGTCTTTGATGAAGAGAGCAACTCCTCCACAGAAGGCTAGGTCTGTCAACCGGAGGAGGAGTTAACAGCACAGGGAGAGATACTTGGGAGTCGAACACGTTTGGGGGGAGGAAAGTTTATTTTTAGGCAGATTAATGTTCTGGTTTGTCAGATGGCAACATGTAGGAAAGGATCTGAAAGGTTGAGGCGAGGCCATGATATATGAGCGTCACTACTTTTAAGAAGAGGGAGGGGAAGGAGCTTGGGTGCAGGGAATGGGGAGGGGGACGGTTGGACAAGGACATGAGGGGGGAGTAAGGAGGGTTTTGAAAGAGTGTGGGGGGTTGCAGAATAGTTGGGGAGGGGGCGAATGAGGAGGAGAAAAGCTTGTTGTGCTGGGGGAGGAAGAGGACAGAGAGGGGGAAGAAGGCAGTGGATTGAGGAGAGTGGAGTGAAGAGATGAGGTAGAGGGAGTGGAAGGAGACAGCTTTTGTGATGGGAGGGGGGCGCAACGTATTGAGAGGATGAGTGAGGGGGAATGGTAGGAGAAAGGTAAGGAGGGACGTTCGTTAGAGATGGTGAGAGAGGAGGCTCTGGGGAGAATGGGATGGGTTGCTTTGAGAGTGAGGGGTGAGAGAGGTTGAGTTTGGACTGAGAGTTGAAAAAAAGAATGGTGATGGAAGCGAACATCAGAGCAACTGGGTTTTTATAATGTTTTTAGGTCAGCTTATGCCGATAAACACATATTCTTGAGGGATGCACATAAGGGCGAATGCCAGAGAATGGAGAGAAGAAACGCTGGGAAACAGTTGGAATTTTATTATAGTCAGTATGAAGGAAGTCGAATTTGAGAGCCAGTCTGTTTATAGTAAAAGAGTAGTTGCATATGATGAGTAAGAGTAACAACGTGTGGAAAAGGAAGATTAAAGCATTATAAAGAAGATCTATTTGTTATCACTAATGTTTTGAGAGAGTTTCACAGCTAGGATGGAAGTGTTGTATAAAAAAATAGAGGAGAAGAAGAGAGAGAAGAAGAAGAGAGATGAAGAAAAGAAGAAGAAGAAGAAGAAGAGATAGAAATCGTCGGAGAAAGGTACGGTTTTTTTTATTAAGACCTAGAAATAGTGATTAGTTGGGATGATGGGGACGTTTAAGGTGAAGAGTGAGGGGAATGAAATGAGGGTAATTATGAAGAGTAAGTGGGGGGCAGGAGGAAAACCAAATTTACATGAGAACGCAGACCGAATTCTACACTCGAAGAGGAAGTAGAAGCGATACGGATAATATGAGCTCCAAAAATATGGGTTTATAGTAGGCACCTACCTGATTTGCAGAAAAGGGTGGATTAGAGTTTGAGCTTTCGACGGCAAAACTTTTATGCGCTGCAAAGGGACCCGTCGATTAGAGGCTCTGACATAATGACGAAGTCACAAATGTAACAATCGTGAATACTGTGGATCCAACATAGAAGCACGAGTTTTTAAATATAATTATTCTATAACCGTTAGACTATGGGATACAGACAAACACAGAACAAAAAGATAATCAAAGCATAGTCCCAGAGGGTGATGGTTAGGCTGATAATCGTTGCAAAGAGTAACATAAACAGTCGTAAAACGTGGTGAACTTATTTTAAGGGATAAACAACTCGAGCGAGTGGGAACAGAGAGGAATTTGTCAGCAGAGAGCCTGAAGTTCCGTATTATATTGCCCAGAATGGTTGCATATCCATGAAACTAATTGCAATCGTTTTTATTGCTGGATCTTGTTTCAGGGGGGGTACTCTGAATGTCCCAATATATAATAGCGACATAAATTAGGCAACCCAAAATTCACACAGGAAAAGTGGCCTCTAATTTAATAAATTACATAATGGCTTATATAACTTTTTTTTATTTTTTTTACTTTTATAATCTTTATTCTATATTTTTTTTATTTTTTTTCTTTTATTTTGAATTTTGATTATTATTTTGTTTATTTTTTTTTTTTTTCTTTATT
>CM068953.1:6340136-6351899 GCA_035128595.1 Eptatretus atami
ATCTAGGAAGCCGTCCTAGTTGATTTTGATGGTGTATGTTATTATTTACAGGTGACCAAATACGTCCATGATTTATTGTTGCTTGATTAAAGTTTTATTAAATCACCACCATTATTCGTTTTGTGAAGAATTCACCCAGTTTTCAGCTTTTCTGTCATTTTTATTAATTTTGGCTTTTCAGTGTGTTCAATGTTACCATTTGTTGAGCATCTGTACTCTTTTGCAAGTTTTTGATACTTTTTACACTTTTTCGGGATGGCTCTTTTGCTGTGTGAGTTTTCTCTTAATTGTTGTGGATTTCTGTTACATGTCTTTGAGAACCCCAGATAAATCTGGGGGTTGATCTGGTGAATGCGGCCATTCCCTGCATTTCTGTCCTATGGTCTTCTCAACTCTGCTCACCAAGCTGTTTTGTGGCTGTATGGGTGTGGCCCGTCTTGCTGAACCATGTGCAGCTTCAACCTCTCGGACCAGCGATGTCCAGTATTGTTCGCGCTATTGTAGCGCTCTTGTTGATGTCTGAGATCGGCCGTCTTCATTCTTAACCAAAGGCCTTCCCTGTCTGCTTCTTGGCCCCGGCTCATTACGAATGTGACGGCCTGAACCTTCGTCTGATCTCGTAACAAAAACTTGTTTTTGCTATTGATGTCCGCAAGCAAATGGCTTTCTGGGCACAAGTTTCTAAGAATCTTCATCTTTTTCAAGCACTTACAGACCTTAACTGTTATTAGCTTTTCTTTCGTCAGTAAATTTTGCTTTTTGGATTTGTATGGGTTGGTGAGAATTCACTAAAACGCCGTAGGACTCCCTGTCTTCCGAGTTTTGCTGCGTCTAGCATGATTTCTAGGGGCTCCTATGAGCTTGCAGCATGTTTTTCTGTCGTGCACTTTTTCCTGCTGAATGAGTCCGTGGTTAGAGCTGGTCCACTACGAGTCATGCTCTCGGAACTTCTAATCAATCATCGTTTGTTTTGATGGAATCGCGACAATGAATGCTTTCGAAATTGTCTGTCACTTGTATGATTTTGTAGCATAGGCCTCAGGTATCTTCTGTGTTTGTCAGATTTTCAGGGCACTGGCTGAAATGTCATCATAGGTTACGTTTCACATCTGCAACTGAAAGACATTTCGTTAAAATGATTTTTTTGATAAGTATGTACCTTTTGTGGTCCCTGTTTTTGATACCATGCGTGGTATAGTCCATGGGACGTTCACCGGGAACAGTGGCAGTCAACCGGGCATTCCGTCGTGTCTTCCCATCATTGCAGTGTCATGTTAGGCGTGTGTCCACTTCTGTACACGGGGCATGGGAGTGTCTTATTGGGCAGACGCCGGGACATCTGTATCTTCGCGTGTACACAGCTTGTCGCTCTGCTGTGAGAGATGAGGCATTCGAGGTGTCTGCTTCTCTCTGCGTGGACTTCAGCTCTACTTCCTCCCCGTGTCTTGGTAGCTTGTGCACCTCTCGCAGTTAATGGACTTTTCCTTCGTTCTCCTGTTTTTGTTTTCCTCTTACAGGAAACTTTATTTTGATTCTTGTTGGAGGCTCAGGCGTTCCCATGCTGATTTGTGGCCGGTGCGATGCTCCTGATCTGGTTGCTGGCTGCATGTTGCATCTCTTGCGTCTTGAGTGGTCTTCGTTAAATCGAGACAAATCAATGGTTTACTGGCTCATCATGAGAGCGTTGACAGATCGTTCCGTGTGAATGTCTTGTCTTTCCCTTTATTCCCCCTTTCCTTTTTTTCCTTCTCTCCCTCCTCCTCCTGTTCCTCTTCTTGTCCAGTATGCTCAATGACGTTGCTGATGGCTCTGCTAATCTGGGGGAACACTTTTCAGCTCTCTGGCAAGGGTTGCTTTGTTGGTCTTCCGCGAGATCCATCGCATTGCCTTGACCTGGCAGGCCGGGGTGCCCAAATCTCTGTGCGTCTACTCTGGACGGGGATTAGGTGCCTCACGGGTTCTGTCAGGCTTGGACATTTCTTTTGCCTGCGCTTGCTGGTTGTGTTTCTTCGGTGTGGGGAATGTTTCAGTTCCCTTTTTGTATCTTGTCATTTGACTGTGCGTGGTGGTTTGTTAGGCGTTTTTCTTGAATCTGGTGCCTCCTTCCTACGTGCGAGCCGCGAGGGGTCATTTGGCAACATTCAGGATGAACAGTACGGTCGACAAGCTGACAAATGTGCTTGTCAGGACTGTGGATCAGCAGCTTTCTCTGAGATCCACAGCTTGGATGTGCTATCTCGGATTCTAGGGTAAACGCATGAGGTTCAGCTGGGATGACTGACCTACTATCGGTGCCCAGGTACATACGCGGTATTTGAGGTGCGTAGTATCGGGTCAGCTCCTGGATCTGCTGAATCCTTCGTTCTCGGTGTCGTGTGTCTTTGTTACAGTTCTCCTCGTCGTCTGATATGGATCGTGATGGGTTTTGGTGTCGATCTAGATCGGGATTGTTGCCGCAAGATGGGAATTATGCTTGTGTAAGTGTGCAGATACATTGTGATATGCTGGCTTTATTGTGTATTACCTTTCATGGATGTGTCGTAGCCCTTGTGTATTTTTCCGCAAACGTCATTCTGATGGTTAATGTAAAAATGCATACATCATAAGCTGCTTTTGGACTTTCATATGAAATATTATGTCCTACATAGTTAGCCCTAGTTAGGTTCCTTCAGATGGTACGATATTATGCCTGGCTGGACTAATAAACTTTTACACTTTCATTGTGTTACACCAATTCTGCTTGTACATTGGTTCGTGTGAGTGGATCGTGACCTGCTTACGACACTTGTTCGTCCGCTGAGGGTCATATGTTTCGATGTGCCATGTTGCTTCCAGGCCTGAACATTCTTTGTATCACTTGTAGTGGATCGGTCTGACAATCGAGTCGCTTTTTTGTCCACAAGTACTATTGTCGAATCATCCACGAGCATTATAGATTCTTGCGTATTGTGTGAGGGGAACAGTGTACGTAGGCGCAAAGTCGTACGACCAGAGTTTTGTTCTTGTGTGTAAGCAATGTTTGGGCGTAGTTTTCTTGTTTTTGGTGTTGTTCTGAGGGACAATGACTGACACACCTTGCATCTATGTATATGTAGAATAAAACCATGCATTCCCACGGGTATATAAGGTGGGGGGGGAGTGGGGGGTGGGGTGAAGGGTGAGAAAGAGGGTGGGCTGGAGAGAGGAGGAGGAGGCGAGCTTCAACACGTCGCAATCACTTGTAGGGGGGTGGGGGATGGGGAGGGTGGGGGGGAAGTGGTGTTTGACTGTTTATTGGGACTTGGGAGCGAGGGGGAGGATCGTCCTTTGCAGCATAGTACGATTGAACGAATTGGTCTTATTGAACCATTTCTCCTCTTATGTATACATCCCAGACAACGTCGAGGCGTGTTACATACGTGAGATGCGACCGTATGTAAGGAAAAAATAGACTCTGCATACTCGAGGAACGTCATCGGTCCAACAGGCTTCAGCATGCAGACAATTGCCGAGCCGTCGAGAACCAGGACATCAACGGAAGGAATGTCTCTAAGGGAGTCGCTCATCTCCTCCAGACAACGAAGAAGATCGGATTTTGTACCGAGGCGAAGGTTTCCAAACTGTGATAATGACTGTGGGTAAGCATGATTTTCGTGTCTGAAGAAATTGTCCAAGTCACCATCTCTGGTCTGAATGCATAAATATCGAGGAGGAATTAGAGGACAATCGTTCTTGAGAGATGATACTAGTGGTGATGGACCTCGAAGATTCTCACGGTGGGTTTCGAAAGCGGGAGTTTGTTCTTTGTGATGGGTTCCGTTGAGGGTTTTGTTGTCTGAATTAGTCGCTTTTGATTTGTGTATTGCTGTTTGCAAGATCCTCATTTTAGTAATGCTTTCAGATACTTTAGGGTCAGCAACTCCCTGGTATCGAGGACAAGCACTTCTGTTGTTTTTCTGTGAATGGATTCAAGTTTTCCAAAGGTCGTGATAGTGATTCACATCTCGTGCATATGATGTTTGTGAGGATAGCGTGTGCTCGTGATTTTTTTGCTGCACTTCTCGTTTCCGCGAAGGCAGGCAGTTTGTGCCAAACTCGGTTATAGTCCTTGCTATTTCTGGTCCTGCTACCGTCCATCTCAGCATGGCTTTCGGATTTAACATCAGATCATAACTCCACGTATGCCTTTGACGATAGATTATTTGTTCGTGAGCGATTGATATTGCGGAAACGGCCTGCTCGACTTGCACACCACAAACTTTCTTTGTGAGAACTGTTCTGCTACGTCGGGAAGTCGTGCTTCTAGCGTTGACATATCGCGTATATGGACTGGAAGCCACCTGCAATAGTGAGTGGGTCGAGCGCAAAAGAACCATGGAACAATTGCCGACAATGAAGCTAAGTACATTTGAAAGTTTCCTTCACGAAGCGATCTCACAAAGATCAAGAGAAGGAGCTGCATTTCATAACAGTATGCCAGTACTTGAACTGGGGGCCTTTTCCTTCTGTCTCGTGCACCAGTCTTCGTAGGACGATGGTTCACTTTCTGCTTGGCAGTATTCGTCATATGCCTGATGGAGAAGTATCCATAGAGTACTGCATGTGACGATGTGTACATGCCTGGCTCGTTTTACATGGGATGATTTGAGAAGAGATTCTGCTTTTCCTGGCGTAGTGACATCTGCATCTGCTAAGGCGCTGGTCCATCCACTCCCATCCAGGAAATCCCCGATTGTCGATATATATGCCATCTCGATATGGAGCCCTCCAAGCATAACGACAAACTTGTCTTCTCCATACAACTCCGGCCAATTCCATTGAATGGTTTTAGCAATGGCGAACAGTGGTTGATCTAGCGTTACTACTGGAACCTGTCCTGGGTTCAGGAATTCCACCGCCTGCTTGACAACGTCCATTGAATGTCGAATCATTCCAATGGATTTCGAATCATCTGGAAATAGAGGTAGGAGGGAATTGATGCTTGGCTCTATGTGTTCAGTGTGACGATTGCCGTGATATGCAGACCACGAAATTGGGTCGTCCGTGCTTTGGGTGATCACTCGCTGCTCCCTTGTTTTTTCCAGCCAAACGTGTTCTTCCTAATGCAGTTTTAGAAGGACGTCATTTGTTGCAGGATGGTCTTCAGTTGGGGGTATCACTGTTCCTCGTCCTTAGTGAAACTGGCTTTACATTTGTACGATTTGGTAGGCTGTAGTGTGAACTGGAATGTGCAATTCTACCAGAGTTCTCTGTTGGAGTTCTCTCTCGTTCTGTACCATCTGATTCAGTAGCTCTATTTTGGAACAGAGATGCCTGTGCCATGGAATGATGTATGTGCAGTTGTTGATTGTGGTTTGTGTCTTATGTTGTCAATTGCTGCCATTGTAAACAGATGTCCTCAAAATTAGTGGACATACAACTCCATCCTTCTCATACTGAGTAGCTGCCGCAGTCGCCATATTTGTAGATATGTCCAGAACTCTGTCATAGGAAATGGAGACACAAGATGGAATAAGGTTTACCAACTCACGCTTGCGGGTTTGTCCGTGAATCAAGAGCCCAAGATAGACAGGAAGAGGTGTTTCTTTGTCTGTGTTATGACGTATTCCAGTTGACGAAGCCTGTCTCCTTGTCGAGCTGTTGAATTGAAGCAATTGTGCCACAGTGAGAGCAGATTGACGAAATGTGTCTGGGTCCTTGTTTTTTATATTTGTTCCATCCATTATCAAACTAGTGCAAGTAACGATTGTGGTATGGCTTCTTCCTGGCAGCTGTTTCCAAACGATCCAGTGAAGTCGAGGTTTTCTGTTGCATATCTCTTCTGACTATCTGTGCAGCCTTCGCTAGGCATATTGCTTCATTGTCGTAGTCATCCAAGGTTGCCTCTTTCAATGCTAGTCCAACATCATCTTCAAAGCTCAGCATCACATTGCGACCTTGCTTGAATGCACGAAGACCGGGTATATTGGCAAGTAGCCGTATCTTCAAGTCTGTTGAGTGAACTCGACAGACTGTTCATCGCAAAATCGAGAAGCCGTTCACTGTAGAGCTGGATGAGATCTGCAAGACGAAACACCGGGGCAACTTTTTGTCGTTTCGTGTATCTTCAATGAAACCTATAAGTTCAGCCAGTGCTAAGCCATGGGACACTCTCAGATATGCCTATGTTAGTATCTTCTCCACTCCTAGTGCTAGCATTGTACAACTTGACAAGGCATTTGGCATGATACGTGCTCTAGAGCTACAAGATCCCGCTGCTAAGCTTTCCTATCAACTTCTCATCTTGCAATTTGATTGCACAACGTTCACTCGTGCTGTGACCTTTGGCATCATTGCGTCATGTAGTGGTTGCCTTTTGGTCTCTGGTTGGTCACAGAAAAAGCATGTGTTTTTTCTGGTTTGATCGAGATCACCGTAAATGTGCGAGGAACCTTGGCGGGTATAGTGGGACTTGCTTGCTGGCCTTCGCTCAGGTTTTCAGACGTGCACTTGTTGATTCCAATCTGGCTATACGACTAGATGAGCACTTCAATCTGCATGAATTGTGCCACTGGGCTCGTGTGCTTCCAGTGTATTTCCAATACCAGTACCATCATCGAGTTGTGATATGTCAACTGGAATAGATTGTTGTTTCATTTCGCTGAAAATTGTGAAATTGTCGCCCAGGGTTTTGTAACCTGCACCAACACCACTAGCTTTCCTTGATTTTGCTGGGCAATGGAGCACTTCAGATGTAACACTTTGGCAAAGACTACACATTGTCCAGTCAATAGGTTTGGGAACACTGATGCTGGCTCCATGGATAAGCTTACATTTCTTCTTGGCCGACATGTTCAAACCTGGTTATTCACCTGAAATGCAGTTGAATGTACATGTATAATGTTTAAATTCATAATATTGTGCTCCTAATGGAGTGCTTGCTCATGGCTCTGAATAGAAAAAATATATTATCCAAATAACATTCTAATTTGATTATTTCAGAATTAATTACACAAAATCTACACATTTTGGCAGTCATATTCCATTTATACTAAGAATGGAACACTTCATGTACAATCTGAGTGTTTAATCAGTTTATATGGGTATGAAAACATAGATATAGACACATTATACAACTTTCTATGTCAATTATTGGCAAAGATATTGCGATTTTAAAATTTCACAACCAGCGGTGGTGGCCATCTTGGATTTTTGCCCATATTTCTAGAACAACGAAAAATCTGGCTTGGCACTATAGCTAAAATCAATTTATATGTTCTTAGCATGATTTGTGCCAATTTTGGTGCTTTTACCACCAAACCCACAATCGTTTCACATATCTGCCGCACTAAAAAGCTCTAGAATCTCTTAACCTGAGAAATTGTGGAATTGATCTGAACAGCAGTACTGACTGCATTAAAAAAAAAGAATCTTTTATTTATCCAATTTTCACATTCTTTGACACCACTTCCTCTCCTCGACCTCTGGAGAGTTGTATGCTGGTGGAGGGGGTTTGGGAGGAGGATAGCGTGAGGGGAAGGGAAGGCGGCATGAAGGAAAGGGGAGGTAGTGTGAGGGGAGGGAATGGGAAGGCAGCATTAGAGGAGGGAATGGGAAGGCTGTGTGGGGTGAGGGAATAGGAAGGCAGCATGAGGGGAGGGAATAGGAAGGCAGCTGGACCTATTGAATGACATGTTGTCAAAACTTTATCAGTCAATGTATTGCCTACATATCCATCAGCAAAGCAATCGGCACACTCTCGCGGCCAACTCCAAATGCCTTGCTATTCATTTCAAATGAAAAATGCGCCCCATTTCAAATCAAACGCCCTGGGGCGTGCTGAGTTTGCAAGTGATTTTATTTTGTTGCTATATTCATATTGCAAACGGGGCACCTCAGGGGCATGTTCCTTTTCAATTAACACGTTACCAGGCCATGTGTAACCAGAACATGCCAAATAGGGACGAAAAATTTTTCCCTGAAAAAAAAAACACTTCTTTCGATGAAGTTGGAATTACTCGGAATCGACGTCGATTCCGGTTTACGACTGGATTCCTTTTGATTCCATGGTTCCGCCCACCACTTTTAAACACTCGATCAAGAACACCAGCAAAACCGTTGATGAGGAACGGCTTCTGGGTCACACTAAACACCGTCCGGAGATGACCGGAGCATCAAACAATGTGTGAATTGGACAAATGAACACTTGTTTTTTTTAGCAGTCGGAAACTGCTGTTAAGTTAAATTTTGCAGTTTAAATTTTGAAATTTAGTTCAGGTTGAGATATTCTCGAGCTTATCACATTTCAGCTGTAATGCTTAGAAATGTCCAGTTAGATGGGGATTTTGGGGGGAGGTGGTTTGGGAGGAGGTAAACATGTGGTGAAAGGAAGGGGAGGCAAACGTGCGGTAGAGCGTTAATTACGATTCGTACCGTCTCATCAAAATTATTCTGCATGGAATAACAGTGAAGATGGAAACAAAATAATTTCTGAAATACAGTTTCTACCGGTCATTCTGCAAACACTGCCTGGACACATCCGACAGGGTTCCCACTGACCTGGAAAGTCAGGGGAAGTCAGGGAATTGAGGTTGGTCAGGGAAAGTCAGGGATTTTTCAGGGATTTTTTTGTTGGTCAGGGAAATGTGTGATTAGTGCCTAAGATCTTAATTAGTACCTTTACACCCAGTCAATTATTTTGTTCATGATTATAAAAGTTTTCTTTATTGCTCTTTTCATGAATTGTTTGCTGTGCAGGCAGATGCTTTTCATGATGCTGTGCAGGCAGAAGGTGGAGTCACCTCTGTGAACATTGATAAGCCACTATTGATGTATGTCAGGGGTTCTCATGCCAGGTATCAAGCAGCACTGGAATGTAAACATAAAGCCACAAGTGAGCTCTATCAAAAGACTGCAGCTAAAAAGAAAGCATGTGAGCAGATAAAGAGTGCTTCAGACTAAAAAGGCAAAATTTATGGAAGAAGCAGCAACTGAATCTCGGAAGGTTGATATGGAAATAGCAGAACTACAGAAACTAAAGAAGTAACAAACTGACATTTTACTTGATGTAAGCAACTGTCCATACTGTATATGTTAACTATTGTAATAACGTTACTCAAACAATTCACATTTGTTTCCTTAATTGCTAGTTTTTGCCGACCATATAATTCTAAGCTACACAAGCTGCTTGATGTTATTGACATTTTCGCAATTCTAGTATATAACATCTCGACTGTTACTGCAACTTCCCATGTAACATTTGAGTAATTTCACTTCTGCGGCGGTGAACGTACCTGCATCCGCAGGGAATGGTACAGGAGTACCACCTAACCGTAGAAGTTCAACAAACGGTCCTTTTTAGGACCAGATGCTTGTAGAAAAATGTACAATATAGTAGTCTGTTAGTCATTTCTGCAATATCATCGGTGTTCTAGCTTGTCTGCAATGTCACATTAACAATATCAATGTTTCGTTGTTATTTTGCAAGATTTAGATATTCTAAATGTTGCTAAATTTTTTTCTGATATAATTCTGATCTAGTCATGGTACCTGGCACATTTGACATTAGTATGATTTGTGTTTTGTAAGTTTTATATTATAAAAAAAATTAAAATGCCAGTACTAGCTGGGAAAGTGTACTTTCTGGACCATTTTCAAAAAGACCGAAGTTAACACCCAAATGAAGAATCAGTTTAATTTCCCAACAAAAATGGTATTCAGAAGTTGTCTAAAGCACGCCTACATATTTTGATTCAAATAAATTTTGAAGCGGACACAATTTTCTGCTAGTATTGGCATTTTAAAAAGAAAAAAGAATTGAAAATGATTGCATGTACACCATGTATAAATCAAAATGGTGATGGAAAGGAGTCGGTGTAGGGGAGGAGGAGCCGACTAAAAATAACTTTTATAATTTTTACGTTTGAAAAGGTCAGGGAATCTTTACCACACAGTCAGGGAACTTGTCAGGGAATTTCATTTTTGAGATTGAGTGGGAACCCTGTCCGAAGACAACCACCTCCCAGACACATCCGGAGATAACCAACGCCCGGACATAACCACCTTCCAGACACGTCTGGAGTATCAAATAATGTGTGAATACAACTCTCTGGCCATTTATAAGCCTTACAGCTGAAATGCAATAAGCTCTAAAATCTCTTAACCTGAACTGAATTTCAAAATTTAGACTGTGGATTTGAACTTCTTAGCAGTTCTGACTGCTAGTAAAAGTGTTCATTTGTCCAATTTGCACGTTGTTTGATGCTCTGGTTTGGACGGGGTTTGATATGACTGCGCTGGCTTGGTAAGCGATTAGCGATTAGTTTGTAACATCACCCGGAGACACCCGGGTTGGACTATTGGACACTTTTTCTTTCTTTCTTTGCAGTTGGAACTGACTGCTGCTGAGGTCAATTCCGCAGTTTAAATTTGGAATTCAGCTCACGTTAAGAGATTCTAGAGCTGATCGCGTGTGCGGAAATGAAATAAAGCCATGGACACTGGTATCTCCGGGCATTGGTATGCATTGTGATGTACACAGTGAGTGGTAGGTATGAAGGTGACACATTCGATGATATGAGTAAGGAAAGTGAAAAAAAGGATTTGAGCGCTTTATCGTGAAGAAACTGTTGCGGCCTGTTCCAAGTCAAGGGATTGTTGAGCAGGCCAAAAAAAAAATGGCGAATTAACACAACCAGCAAGGAAGAGTTGGTTTCTGTTCTTGCGGATGGCAGCTTTGGCTGATCGGTAGCTATCATTTATTGGAGCATAGCTGTGCTGCTGATGCTGAGCCCCTCGACTAGTACACTGGTACTCATTTCACCGACCTCGGAAGGATGACAGGTTTAGCTTACCCCACCTAGTGTTAATTCAGCAGCCAACGGGGCTCAAACTCGGGACCCTAGAATCCCAAGTCAGCCACCCTAACCACTAAGCCAACACCAGGTTAGAGTGGGCTGACCCAAGGGGTTGACCAATGATGATGGTGCCTTGATGAAGGATATAATTAAATATGGCCGTTAACTATCTTCAAAAGGAGTGTTTTAATTAACCCAAACACCCAATTTTTATTCGTGCACTCCATTGGAGTTGCTTCAGTATGTTTACAAAGTTTCAGGATGACAGGTTTCATGGTTTTGGAGTTATGGATGAGCCGGACTGACACACGCACACATTGATATTTATTGGTATCCAAGATAAATAGCTCAACATGAAACGAGGTAATAGGAAAGGTAGGGTCATTAAGGTCTATCCAAAAAAATTCACGGCGGTAGGAAAAGAAAGGCTTTCGGGTATATCTTTGGATTCTTTCATGCTATTTCATTTTGTATCGAGGGAATTACGGGTGTAATTGTACAAAATAACGAGGCCGTGCATAACAAGTTCTTCGTTCCCGGAAGAAGTTGGCCTGGAGATTTTCTCGTGTTGAGCACACGAGCACCGGTTCTTTCCAAGAATACAGTTAAGAGTAAAAACACAATAATAACGTTTCTGAAGCAGTGTAATAATTTTTGGATTTGTGTGAGTAGCACGGAACTCGTACTGCATAATCAGCTTGCGATGTTGAATGAAAGTGGAACAAATTGACCAGAAAAATACCTTCGGTTACCACTTGACATCACGCACTCCATGGATCGTCACAAGCATCTTGTAAATCATGAGCATTAGCTGCAGTTACTTAAGGCGTATCTAAAGGTAATCAAGTGCACAAACTGACCATGAATGCACAAAATGGTCTACTGGATATGTAACTGCGACATCTGCTTCATGTTCGGTTTGGCCTGCAAACGGAGGAGGTTTTTGGGG
>CM068953.1:6354830-6365099 GCA_035128595.1 Eptatretus atami
GGGGGGTGTAGATCACAGACACAGTAGAGGAGGGGAGTGAGACCGGAGAAGAGACTGTAGAAGACAAAAAGGCCACCGACCTGCCTGCGGTGAGAGAGTGAGAGACCCCAAGACTCAGCCTCATCGGGGGAGATACCAATGATCCTGAATGCCTTGGTTTCCACAGCATGAAGCAGAGAAAGGTGAGAGGCAGGAGCACCAGCCCAGGGTGGAGAGCATCAGGCTGTGGACGAAAGCTTTGTATGTGGTCGGGAGCTCAGTTGGGCCAAGGAAGGACTTTGCATGATGGAGGATGAGGATTCCCATTCGGCAACTGGCTTTGTCGGCCAGCTTAGAAATGTGGCTTTCCCAGGAAAGATCATGGCAGATAGTGAGACCCAGAAGCTTGAATGAAAGGACTTCTTCAAGAGGATTGTTGAGAAAGTAAATGGGGGGGGGGGGTTGAGAGTGAGTGTGAGATTTGTCAAGATTGAAAGACATGTTCCACGTGTCCATGTTGAATTTCATGAAAACCTTTAAAATGCGTCGTTTCCTTCATTTTTCAATCGATTGTGTTGAACTTGGCTTACATACATACATACACAGTCCATTTCAAGGCAAAGAACGCTGTTTTCTCCGATTTATTACTATTATTTTTTAATTTGATGCACATCAGCATGACACGGGCCAATTTAAATTATGACCTCATTGGTCATTCTTTTTTATTTTATTCCACAACCATGGGCTCGACTACTCTTCGTCGGGGACACTGTGGGATCTTGAATGTTCACCAACTAATGCCGGCAGACTGGACACCCAGTTTAACGTCCATCTGAGGGACGGTGCACATAATAATGGCTGTTGTCATCCTGTATTTGAAACACCAGGAATGACAGTTTATAGCTGGTCGACATTCAAACCCAAGTTAAACATCTCAGCGGAAAATTCTTCACATAACTCGAGGCTATTCTGGCAGCTGCACCTCCACTTCACTCCCACCCCTCAACAAAACCTACAATTGCACTCCATATGTAGAAAGATCTTTTTATATCCCTGGATCCTTCACCAGATGCCTGGTGTTGGCTTCATGGTTAGGGTGGTGGTCTTGGGATCCTCGGGTCCTGAGTTCAAATCACCCTCAGCTGTTGAATTAATACCAGGTGGGGTTGATTCTGCCTGTCATCCTTCCGAGGTCAGCAAAATGAAGTGCCAGACTTGATGGTACCTGTGTCGGGTAGTGAGTTGAACCCGTCCAGGATTGTGCCCAATAGCCAAGGACACTGCTTTGGCAGCACCAACGCTCTGCACAGAGTATGGCCCCAATGGATGTACGTATCCTTTACCACAACCTTGGATCCTTATGTATCCCTGGATCCTTCACCAAAACCTTCAGTCCTTTAATATCCCTGGATCCTTCACCAAAACCTACAATCCTTTTATATCCCTGGATCCTTCACCAAAACCTTCAATCCTTTTCTATCCCTGGATCCTTCACCAAAACCTTCAATGCTTTTCTATCCCTGGATCCTTTTATGACCCAGGAGCCTTTAAATTTGAGATTGGATCCTTCACAACAACAAAGGGGGTAAACCATGTACACAAAGTGCCAACCAAACCATTGAAGAGTGTTTCACATCCTCATCTTCAACAAAAATACGAGTTTGTTCCAAATATTTTATTCCTTTTTAACTTCAGATGCTGTTGTATTTTCCATCCAACGTAAAGCAATCATTCCTATCGGCGGTGGTGCTACGGCCTGACGTTCAAGGTCAACATTTGGTTTTCATACATTGGCCTGCCATTAAATGGCCCCGGATTTTATGGATTAGAAGCAATTAAATGCCAATGCAGAGAGCTTCTTGGCGGGCATGAATGAATGAGTCTCGCTGATGGTCAGGAACCTCTGGTGCATTGCCTTCGGGTGAAGCATAAGGACGGTTTCCTTCCAGTGTTTTCTCCCCTCCCTTATTTACTCCAACTTTTGTGCCTTGCAGGGGAAGCGTAAAATATCCATCCTTTTCATCAGGCAGCTTGGAAATTTCATCAATAAAATATTCCACGTTCCATCCCCCAGGTTTATCCAAAAGCGCCTCTCACATTATTTATGATCCGCAGACTATATGGTTCCGCCATCCTGTGTGCGGTTTTCATGGCGCCCAGCTTTCCTTGGTCTTACTGGGTGGATGTGTGCTCGCTGACCTTGAATTAGTGTCTGCACAAGTCTCCAGTTAAACCGACGTAATCGCACCAGTAACCGGCTCTGTTGTGCGGCACACTCTGCGATCACCGATGCCATGGTGCGGTCGGGAGAAGTAGGGTCCTATCCGTGATGCATGAAACTCAGGTTGCTGGCTAATTAAGATTTTGGATGTGTCGTGGCGATGGTTATTTATAATCTTGTTGTACTGTTGTCAAAACAATCTCTCTGCAATGGTGTGAAAGCTAATTAAGTTGAAGTTCTGTGAAAACAGACTTTAAGTTAATGCTTTGTTTTATACGTGTGACCGCTTGGCTTCCATTTTTGTCCGCATGGCGAATCTTTAGTTCATAAATCTCAGGTAATAGCACAGGTAGCCATTGTAATGTTCCTTGAACATCAGCTCTTCAGATGATCGGCCATTTTTTTTCATCCTCGCATTTATAAAATAAAGCTGAGGACAAGAGTTAGGATTCATGCTGAAATATGTCGGCCCAGCTGCAAACTAGCTGATTATACTGCAAAACAAATAGCACATGCTTCGGTTGTACACCTGTGTGAAGGTGTATTTTGTGGTGTAAGAAGGGAATATCGGACAGGGATTCGGTTGCGGGTTTGGGCTGCCAGTTGCAGTGTTACGAAGGCATGGCTGTAACACCGATGCAGCGGCCTTGCACAATATGGCAGGAGTTTGTTCAGGGTTCTGGCGACAGCTCTTCTCTTCAGGGGAAGACACAGTGGGATCTGCAACGTCCACCGGCCAATGCCAGCAGATGGGACCCCCAGCTGACCATCCAAACATAGGGACGACACATTCGTTGACGTGACTCCCCTAGACTGCCAAGGACCAATCCGTAGGGTCGAGAATCGAACTCAGACTCGACAGCTCAGAGGTCGTTGTACTACCTCTGCACCTTCCTTTCAGACACGCTAATTAGTGATAGGCCAGTGTATATAAAGATGGTCAGACCATGCGCCTGCATATAATCATCAGTAGCCTATAATTTGACAGCATGAGTTGAAGGGAGAAAAGCAATTTTGTATTTTGTAAAGACCTTTCCAAAAACCATTTGATTTCACTGAAGGTAAAGGTTATGTGTTACTTACTTAATATCTGTCCAATTGATGCTGACCCTTCATTTGAACTTTACTACCCTGGATGGTTGAAGTTGCGTTAAGCTTTGATGGTCACGTCCACCCAGCCTCCACCCCAGATGGAAGTGCTGTGTCCACCTCTTGGAAACTCTGCCCTTGTTGTAAAGATGTTGAAATGAGTGTGCAGCCACGTGCTTGAGACACTGTAATCGAAACGGAATTACTGGGGCCTTTGCAGCTTATACGCGTGAGACACTTGGTACCTGATGTGAAGGGCACCTGTCATGGCTGAACTCCTGCTGTCTGGAAGCACATTGGCTCTCTGCTTGCTTTTGTACTATTGAATTCTCCTGCTCTTTTGTTATATGCTGTGGTTCATTTTATTTCAGGTCACGTATACAGTTGGAGCAGTTTGGTGGTGGATCGTGAGTAAAGCCTTGTTGAATTGCCCTTGCCCTCATTGGTATTGGCTCGCCTCCCATGGCTGCTCAGTGGAAAATTCTGAACGCTGTGATGGAGTGGCAACCTGTCTGAGAATTGGTTGTTAGCCACAAAAAAAAGTCACACCTTCTTGTGAACACCCTGATACTCTGTCAAGTGTATGGGCCTGCACCACCATATGTGGCACTAGGCCTTAAACCATTACACAAAGTACTGCTGGTAGGAGTCTAATGCTTTGGAGGGTTTCAGGAATATTGTTGTGTGAGCGGTAAATGGGAAACATGCAGTGAGGGAAGGGAGGCAGAAGGGTAAAGGTTAACCAAAGGTGTTGCGCTATCCCAGAAAATACAACCATCACCTTTTTCGATCACCCCAGGCCATACTCGGCTCTCTTGAGAACCGAATCGAACACTTAATTGCTGAACATTTGTTGCAGATTCGTTTTTCATCATTGCATCGGTTTGCAGATGATAGGTTAATTGGTCGTGCAGGGATCAAGGTTTGAGTTCATGAGGTCAGCTCAAACGGAGTTGTTACACAGACGTCGTAGCAAACGAAGAATGATGCGATACTGATATTCCTGGGGGCTTCAAGATGACAATTGAAAGGAAATATTTGTTTATCAAGAGTGGGGTATTACCCCTTGGTGTGTTTTGGGACAGTTGTATTGGGCCAAATGATCTTAATCGTGTTTCTGTTTTCGTGTGGAAGCTACGAGGTAAGGTACATTGGAAGGATTAGGAAGCATGAATTAAAAAGGTTTTTTTTTGTATTATCAATCACATCGGCATTAATAATGTTATATGAACTATTATATTATTATTATTATTTCCCTTTTGGGAGTGATGGTCAGGATGGCCTAGACAATCGATGGATGCACACTCGCCTCAAATCAGTCCAGCCTGGATTCAACCCCCCCAACTATAAACAGTTATCCTGGTGTTTCACATTCATCAAATGTGTGTTGTTGTCCTTCTGATGGAGGATGGACGTTAACGCGATGGCTGGACGTTAAAGGGGGATGGACGTTAAACAGGAGGATGGACGTTAAAGGGAGGATGGACATTAATGTGACGGCTGGACGTTAAAGGGGCGGATGGACGTTAAACGGGAGGTTGGACGTTAAACGGGAGGATGGACATTAATGTGACGGCTGGACGTTAAAGGGGCGGATGGACGTTAAACGGGAGGTTGGCCGTTAAAGGGCGGATGGACGTTAAACGGGAGGCTGGACGTTAAAGGGGCGGATGGACGTTAAACAGGAGGATGGACGTTAAACGGGAGGATGGACATTAATGTGACGGCTGGACGTTAAAGGGGCGATGGACGTTAACAGGAGGATGGACGTTAAACGGGAGGATGGACATTAATGTGACGGCTGGACGTTAAAGGGGCAGATGGATGTTAAACGGGAGGATGGACGTTAAAAACGGGAGGATGGACGTTAAACGGGCAGATGGACGTTAAAGGGGCGGATGGACGTTAACTGGCAGATGGATGTTAACGCGACCAGTGACGTTAAAGGGGCGGATGGACGTTAAACTGGCAGATGGACGTTAACGCGACGGCTGGACGTTAAGGGGCGGATGGATGTTAAACGGGAGGATGTACGTTAAAGGGGTGGATGGACGTTAAACTGGCAGATGGACGTTAAAGGGACAGATGTATGTTAAATGGGAGGATGGACGTTAAACGGGCAGATGGGTGTTAAAGGGACAGATGGACGTTAACGCGATGGATGGACGCTAAATGGGTGAATGGATGTTAAACTTGTGGCGGATGGACGTTAAACTGATGGATGGTTGTTAAACTTGCAGATGGATGTTAAACTGATGGATGGACGTTAAACTGACAGATGAATGCTAGACTTGCAGATGGGCTTTAAACTAGCAGATGGACATTCAATGGATGGACGGACGTTAAACAGATGGATCGATGCTAAATTTGTAGCAGATGTACGTTAAACGGATGGATGGACATTAAACTGGTGGATGGACGTTAAACAAATGGATGGACGTTAAACTGGCAGATGGACGTTGAACCGGTGGATGGACGTTAAACAAATGGATTTATGTGAAATGAGCAGGTGGATGTTAAACGAGCGGATCGATGCTAAACGGGTGTCGCATCTGCCGGCATTAGTTGGTCGACGTTAAAGATCCCACGTTGTCCTTCTTGAAGAGTCGGCGAGCTATAGCCGAACAAATTTCATAATCCTGTGATGACTTCCAGTGTCGGAGTGGCGACCCGTCCAGGATTGTAACTCTAGCCAAGAAACTGCTCCGGCAGCACCGGCATTCTGTGTGAAGCACGGTACATGCATGGTATCTCGGCGACCATTGCTCCCTTCTTCCCTCCCACATCGACTGCATCCATATGAGCCATGAAGACAATCGTTGAATTTAAAAATACACCTTCAAGAAATATTCAAAACTTCCCTACTTGCTATCTCAAACAAACAGGTTGTTCTGTATCTCAGCCCGAGGTGGAGATTTCTCGTTTGGTAACCGATGACATTCGTCAGTCATGGCTGCATTCCATTTGTTCTTCCATTGAGAAGCAATTCACAGGATATTCTATAAGGAATGGCATTGAGATGATCGCTTGGGAAATAGTAAGCAGTCTTCCTGCTGATCCAGTGACCCACATTGACAAGTTGGCACCTTGAAGTCTTGTTTTTGAAGGTTTCATTTTGGCCTCGAGTTACATGATGTGCCTTCATCCCACACGTTGTTGTCTGCGTTCAGGCGACATGGGAGGGCGGTATACTTTATATATTTATTTATGGTGTTCCAATTCTGCTTCTTCCACTTGTGTGATCGAGAGTTTGCAGCTGTGTCCATCCTGTTTACCCCCTGTGTCCTCTGCCTTCCCTATGCTCTCGTTCTTCCCCATGTCCTTTACTGTTCTTTTCGTTCTGTCATGTCCTGTTTCATTTTGTGTTCCAGATTCTCCATGAGCCTCGCCTCTGTCCACACAAAAAAACACCTCGAGGAGCAGGCGTTGATTGCTGATGGGACAGGTGCTTTGTTCTTCCTGGCCGACAATGCCAGGTAGTCACGAGTATGTGCCCTCATTCATTTTCAGTTGTTTACTTTACATCGATTTGTAGGAAAAAAGGAAATAAACACTTGATGAAACGACTTTCCCGATCATGCGGCGAGATTGGAAGCCCCTCGGTATAGTACCGGAGGTGGTGACCTCTTTGCCAGGGCAGTTTTCCAACACATGACAGATGCTTAGCATCACCATGGCACAGCTTGAAGCAAAGCCTGGTCCTCAGGAGCATATTTTTAATTGCTCGTCGATATAATTAACCAACGGCACCCGATGGAACTCTACTCTTAGCGCTTCAAATGATTTGTTAGGAGCCTCGGCCAATTGAAGAAAAATGCGCACGCCATCACGAGAAAGGCAATTAGCGTGGCTGCACAATGGTTCCTTGAAGAGGTCCTTAGGTTTGCCATAAGAATAACCAGGAATGAATGGAGTTTGAAAGTGATGAGAACCTTTGAGGAGATATCATACCGTTGACCACTCATTTAATTTCGAATTCATCATGCACCACCGATAATCCCACGAAATGGTTTTTGGGCAAACTGAGCAGGAATTGCAAGGGAATATGTTTCTATCGCCGTTGCCTGGAAGGAGTTGGGCAATGCATCAGGTATAATCAGTGCTTTATCTTGGGGATAACCTTCTTATCGAGATGGAAATTGGAGACTATGCGCAGCTAAATAAACCAAAAAAAAATCCCAAAAATATTGGCTCTAAGGCAGGGAGAGCAGCGAAGGTTGCTTTGGACTTTAGAGTGGAGACTCCGTGAGATGCCAAAGGTGATTAATGACCTGTGGGAAGAACTCTTCGCTCGGTTCCTAAGGGATCGGAGGCAAATTCAACTGAATGTGCCTGCATTTGTGTGTGCCCCGGGATACCAACTTGCAAGGGAGAAGGCCTTGTGCAACGCCTTCCGTCTGTCATTGCTTGCTCGAGATGGTTCCAAACGGATCGCCCCATTCATGTGATCTTGAGCCTTTTGCCCCTCCCCGTTTTTCCTTAATTTATTTTCTATTTCAAATAAGAATAGCATTTGCAGTAAGGATAACAAAACGCTATTTTTCATCCAGGTGTCAAAATGGCACGTAGTTTGTCACCCGGAACTCCAGAAACACCATTCATTCTGTTGAATGATTATTGCGTTGGCCGCGTTTGAAACCTGCGGGATATGTGTTCGGTGATGGAGGGCTGCGGGGGTGTAGGGGGTTAATCGTCTGAGCAAATCGGGGAGGGGGGAGAAGCGTGGTTGGCTCTTTCACGAGCTTTGTGACGCCAGTTATTTCTTGTTTATCCATTATATAATATGCTTGTCAGTCAGTTTGTCTGTCTCTCCATCACAATATGGTGAGATTCCGTCATTTCGCAAGATTCTGAATTTATGTTGCTTCATCATTTAATTTCAACATTGTATCTAAAATACAAAGTTATCTCGAGCCACTTACTCACTCATTCACTCACTGAGTGATATACATGTTTTGTACCTTATCGGTTGGGAAGAAAGCTGGAATTTTGCAAACTGATGCAACTCGAAGCTAATATCCCAGGAAAAAAAAATCACAAAACAGACGGGAAATTTCCGTAAACGAAAATATCCGCGAATATAAGTGAGCCGATGCAGACTCGGTCTGCTCACTGCAGGTCACATGACCCAAGACAATAGACAAATAAATTGAATACTTTGCAGACGATTGCCATGGCAACAGTTCCTTTATTCAGCTGTGTGCGCCAAGCTTTTCATTTCTCTTTCAGCAGCAGCCGTCTGACGTTGTGCAGTGAAGAGCACAATTATTTTCCTAAGTTATTTAGCTGCTTATAAAATGCAACCACAATCCACTTTATGAAATGTATAAAGATCTTTCACAATCCAAATAATCTAATACACAAAGCTTATATTATTTACTCGCAAAGGTCCCTCCTCCCACCCCTTCCACTCCTCCCACTCGTCTCACTCCTCCCACCCCCTCCTCCCTCCCAACACATCCCTTTCCCTCCTACTTCCATTCTTCTTCTCCCTCCTTTCATAAAGGAATTTTTGCAGGGTGTACATTTGGAGAAGTTAGCTAAGGTGGTAACTTTTTTTTTTTTCCCAACAAACTCTCCTTTCACTCTGAAGTGATGTTGTTGGATGAGCTTTAAAATTGTCTTTACATCAATGTATAAGGTTGTGTTTGTTTGTGCGATTTTTTTGGTTTTTGAAAAAATTAGCAATTAGCGCATTTGAGAGGTCACATGACTCCTTCGCCAAAATTAACGATCACTGTAACGTCTTAATTAACAGTTATTTTCACATCTGATATTATATTTGCATCACTGACAATAAATAGACCATTTTAAACCATGTATGGGAAAAATACATAATTAAAACAAGTGGTGCCAGGCACAACAAATCCCACCCATTTAAGGCATAAAGTTATTTTGGGGATCAAATTTAAATTTGATACATCCATAACCTGAATGTTGATTATATAAGGAATATTTTTAGTCTTAGTTTGAAGTCAATTAAACCATTTTTGACGAAGTTCATGACCGTAAAATGATTTTGACCTTTCAAGGCCAATTTGTAATTTTGACCGATGACCATGACCCCGAAAACTTCGGACCCTTCCGATCTTCACAAATATGCATTTTTTCACTATAGGATTGTTAGGATTTTAAGTGACAAATAGAATAAGGTTCACTATAAGCTTAGTTTGAAGTAAATCGGATCATTTTTGACGAAGTTATGAGCGAAAAACGATTTTGACCTTTTCGTGACCTGACCTTGACCTTTGACCTAATTGGACCCAAAGTTAATGGGGTCGTCCGAGGTTCATTACCCACCTGTGATACAATTGACAGTGTTTGAGCCAGCCGTTTTCCCGTAAAGTTGTATTTTCGTAACCATGTTTTGTTTTAACCAGCATAACCCGCCGCTCTGCGCGACATGTTGGGGTGGGGGTGTGTTTGAGAGAAGGAACTGATGCAGAGTATCAGTAGTAATTTTACTTTAATGCAGTAAGTGGAATACGATTTCACTGTTTCAGAACCATTTATTTTACTTTTTTTTGTACCATGCACCTCATATGGTCTTGAGATAATGTAAGCGAATATCACGTTACTCGAGCGCAGAACAAAGTCGAAGATAGCGCGACACGAAACCACAAACTCGGAAATAATATATAGATGGAAAATTTGTAATTTTGACCGATGACATGACCCCCAAAACTTGGACCCACCGATCTTCACAAATATGCATTTTTCACGATAGGAATGGGTAGGATTATAAGTGACAAATAGAATAAGGTTCCCTATAAGCTTAGTTTGAAGTAAATCAGATCATTTTTACGAAGTTATGAGCGAAAAACATTTTGATCTTTTCTTGACCTTGACCTTTGATCCAATTGGACCCAAAAGTTAATGGGGTCGTCCAAGGTTCATTGCCCACTTGTGGATTAAATGTGATAATGTTTGCTAAAGCCCTTTTGCCATAAAGTTGCTAACAGACAGACAGACAAACAAAC
>CM068953.1:6365942-6392174 GCA_035128595.1 Eptatretus atami
AAAACCTTCTTCTCCAGAATTGCTTTACAGATTGAAGTGAAACTTTACACAAATGATCGGCCATCCATGCTGAATAAATATTGATAACTATGACATCATAGGTCACATGGTCTGGCAGCCATCTTGGATTTACCCTCAAACCTTCAAAAATCTTCTTCTCCAGAATTGCTGGACAGATTGAGGGGAAACTTCACGGACATATTCCCCATGACTTGGGGATATTGTGATAATAAAGAATAATTGATGTCATGTGGTTCAGCAGCCATATTGGATTGAAGAAAAAGATTAAATAATGTTTTCTCTGGAACAGCTTATCCGATCAAAGCAAAATTTATCAAGTATCATCAAACCATATACCTGCACACAGTGTGGAAATGATGACGTCATAGGTCACGTGGTGTGGCTGCCATATTGGATAAAAAAACAAACCTTATCCAATGAAGACGAAACTTCACACATGTGATTCTCTACCAAATCTTGGACAGAGTCTAAATTTTCAATGCTATTGGTCACATGGTTTGGCAGCCATGTTAGTTTGAAAACCGAAAATAAAAACCCTTTTCTCCAAAACCGCTTAACAGATCAATATGAAACATGTTGCGTTACATGGAGCAATGGAAGTAAATCACAACTGCAAAGTTTTTAATTGACTGCTTTAGTGGTTTCTGAAATATAATTTGTTAAATATTTTCCTTGAAACCAATGTGCCTACCACACCACGTGACTGATGACGTCGTTTTTAAGTCAAATGTATGCAGCAAGGGCAGTGGATTATAACTGCAAAGTCTAGTTAGTATTGATAGGTTAAACGGTTTCAGATAAATAGTTGTTTAATTATTTATTTAAAGCCAACGTGACTGCCACATCATGTGACTGAGATCATTGTTATAAAAAATATTTGTAGCAACAGTAGTAGATCATCACCGTAAAGTCTCGCATTGAAAGGTTAAGTGGTTTCAGATAAATAATTTCTTTTAATATGATCGACTCGGCGTGGGGAATATTGGTTGAAAATTTCAACATTATCAGTCACATGGTCTCGCAGCCATGTTGGACAAAAAGCCTTATCCAATCAATGCGAAACTCCAAAGACGTGATCGGCCACCCATTCTGAATTTTATTTGATAAAGGGGATGTCGTGGGTCAGGTGTCCGATTGAAGCAGGGCGGCATTGTTTTTTTTCACCATAGAAACTTCACTAAATTTTCACCATAGATGTGACTACTCATGTGGAATGTTTTTGTGATAACTATGACATCATACGTCACATGGTGTGGCACCCATGTTGGTAAAAAAACAGAAAAACTTTGGACCTTTGTATCTCCAAAACTGCTCCATGGAAAAAATTGAAACTTGGCATGTGTGACGTACTCCCCATGGGAAATGAGGGTGATTTTTGTAATGATGTCATACGTGGCTTCCTTATGACATCACAATTTCATATAGCAAATGCTTTATCCGATCAGTATGAAATTTTTTGAGGGTCATGTAAGGCTAAATTGTAATTGGCAAAAAAATTGATGACGTCATTGGTCACGTTGTTCGGCAACCATGTTGTTTTTAACATAAAACCTTCAAAAATCTTCTTCTCCGTCACAGCTGAACGGATTGAGGCGAAACTTTTCAGGTATGATCACCTATCCATGAATAACCAAAATTTCCCCACCTATGATGTCATTCGTCACATAGTTTGGCAGCTATGACTTTTTGAAGAAAAAACATTTTTAAATCTTCTGCAGAACGGCTTGACAGATCGAGGGGAAACTTCACTTACACATTCCCCAAGCCTTGGGGATACCAGGGTGTTCACAAATAATTAATAGGTCACATGGTCTGGCAGCCATGTTGGTTTGAATGAAATTATTATTATTTTAATCTTTCTCTTCAACCGCTTCATCAATCAATGTGAAACGTCACAATTATGATTGAGTCGACATGTGGAACATTTATTTTAAATTTCAACCTGATCGGACGCATGGTCTGGCAGCCAGAATTATTTATCTTTTTTTAAATCTGGGTCCAGGGATTCAAATCAAACTTGGTACAAGTTTTATAATGATGTAATAATGTGGGTGGAGACCTCTATTTTATTTCCTCTGTTTTATGAGAATTAACGTATCTTCATTGGAAGTTGGGAATGTACGGAAGCGGATTACGAGGAAGTCGGAGTAGGTTAAGTTGGTAATGGCATCATATTAAGGTGGATAGGGGGAGTGAAAGAGAGTTATATATTCCACCATTGTAATGAGATAACGAAGAAAATTCTGGTGTTGGCTTAACATATACTTGGTTTACTTAAGATGTTAGGGTCTTGAGTTTCAGCCCTATCATGCCATTAACATTACACCAGGTGTGTTGACTCAGCTTGTCATCCTTCCGAGGTCGGAAAAATGAGTATCAGCTTACTGGGAAGAACGAACCATTTGAGTATCCTATGTCTAAATGGCGACCCATTCAGGATTGTGTTCCCTTGGCAAGGAAAACAATGCATCTGAAGATGAGAAAGGAGTAGTTATTATTCTTCTTCCTCTTATGAAGAAATAACATGTAATGATGTAAGAATGCACTCTTGCTTTGAAGAACAAGAAGAACGGGAGAGGGGAGGACAGAGAGTTGGGAGAGGGAGGTTGAGGCTTTGGGGGTTGTAGGAGAATTGAAGCATTGGGGTTGGAAGGGGTGGTTGAGGATTTTGGGTTGGTGGGAGTTTGGAGTTAAGGACTTGAAGTACCATTTTACATGATGTCGAATTTCCATAGGTACTTGCTGGAACATTAATAATGCTGCAGACATGAACGTTGTTCAATGTTCTAATTGCTTTATTTGTTTTCATCAGGTGCATCGTTCTCGAACATATAAGGGATCATCAATGAAGTTCCTTCCACCGTCGTGTTGCTGTGACCTCAAAATGGCTGCACGTCGCCGGATTCCAAGTAAACCTAATTTCGATGATAAATCGATGGGAACGTTTGAATTTGTAATATGAATTAACCGGTGCAATTTGAAGTTGAAAGAGCAGAAGAAAGGTACACCATTTATTCCTAATTTAATCATAATGTCTCCACGATGTAATTGTTCTTGATAAAATCACGAGAACGTTGAGCATGACATTAATAATGTTTTTTTAAAAAAAAATTATTTGGATGTCTAAGTAGGGAGCGCATCGCTCTCTTCTGCACTCTTCATGGCATCTCTACCTCTGCTTGATTAATGCATTTAACCACGGACAAGGAAAGTAGCTCAAAGTTAGACGATACTTTCTCCTAAGTTGTAGAAGGAAGACAGATCACAATTTCTCGGCATGGATGAAAGGTTCGCACTTTTAGTGGACCTCGTATTTTGTTGTTTTTTTCGCAGAGAATCTTTTTCCTCCTCAAAGTGCACAATGGTGTTTGTAAGTCAGCCTTCTCCAAGGTAACCTCTGTGGAAGGTTGAAGCCTTTTTATGAAGGCATTGTGACGGCTCGATTGTTTCAACTTTTCATGTATTTTTTTATTTTTTTTAAAGCAGGTGGTTAACTTTCTTTGAGGGTTCAGGTGGGTTACGCAATGTTCCATCGAGGCAAGTGAGCCAAGAGTTTTAAAGTTGATTCACAAATGCCTGCCTATCCAGTTACTGCTGTATTTTTTTTCACCCTGTTTACAAGAGGTCTTTGTGACATCGCTTGAAAGCTTTCCGAGAGAAAGATAATAGACTTCTGGTGTACCTTGACCTCGGGGTCAGCTCAACAACATCGACTGGAAAGAACCAGTTGATGGGAACGGCCGTCATATCGCTCTCACCTCTTTACCACCTGCCTTTAGGGTTAGGGTACAAATAATCCTAACGGTACACATATGCTGTCGTTCTTACCTGCTGAAGAACAATTTAGATGAATCGCATGTTGAGATCCAGACTCCACACAGGTGTAGTCGATGCACGTAATTAATCATGATGGGTAACGATCTGTGCCCAACAACAACAACTTCTTGCGCAATGTTTGCAACTCAAACCATGAATGCGTACCTAATATACATTTGTTCTTGCACAACATGTGTACGTTCATTGCGGATTTTGACATGCCTGACCTCGACATTGTCTATTATGCCTCATTGGCAAAAAATGCACTCCTGTTCCGAGGGGTGTTGAGTGTTCCGCAGACGAGCTGAGCTGTTAACTGCATAATGCATATATCCATCTCAACGGTGGACTTGAAGGCCTTTAATGTGCTGCTGAAGGAAATGCGAAAGAAAATCATAAAGGATGTATTTGCTGTGAATTCAGTTGTTTGGACTGTTTGAGCTCTGTTAACTCGTCAGGTTGGGGAGAGTTTGGCCCGAGAGTAATTGGTTGGGGAGAGAGTAATTGTTCATTTACCTGCACATGCAAAGCGAAAAGAGGGGAAAATTGGTTCACTTTGTCTGTCTGTTGTCGAGACGTCATTCGGTGATCGAGGAACTACTTCATTTCGTCATTCCATGATCGAGGAACGACTTCATTTCAAAAGAACTACTTAATTTCAATTATCACCTCCGCCACCGAAGGTGAAGGAGGTTATGTTTTCACCCCTCTCTGTCTGTTTGTTACTTGGAAAATCGAAGATTTTTCAAGTGTATTGTTCCCCCAGTCGATTTTGTTATTGTCTGTTTTTTTCTTTTTTTTTTTGTATACTTTGTCGAAGCTCGAATGAAAGCTCACACATAGAATGCACAACACAGAACGCACAACAAAGGGTGGGGGAGGGGTGGGCAGAGAGACCAGAGAAGGGGGGAGGGGTGGGCAGGAGACCAGAGGGGCAGGAGAGGGAAGGACAAAACGGTGGGAAACAGAGACATTAGGAGATCTGTGGAAGGGAGAGGGATGGGGTGGGGTACACGGGGTAAACAAGATGGACACTACAGGATTTTCTGGAAGGAAGCAGGGAATTTATTGAAGGAGGTGGGGTTGGGGTGGATTGATGGGGGTAGAAAAGATCATGGTTTTGGATGGGGAAGAGAAGACATTGATGGGGGAAGATAAGAGAGATGATAAGAGATTTTGAAGACCTGGAGGAAGAGTGGGATTGAAGAGAGTGAGGGAGTTTATTCAAAGGTGGGAAAAAAAGAGAAATGAAAGAGTGAAGGTAGCAGTGATTCGTGATTTTGGTCGTTTTACCAGAAGGGGGTGTCGTAATTGGTGGCGGACCTTGAGTGCCCTGCGAAATATGGGTAGGACATATCGCAGACAGAGCAGGGGGTGGCGAGACCGAGAGGAAACGGTAGAAGACAGACAGACCACGACCTGCTGCGGTGAGAGAGTGAGAGGCCGAAAGACTCAGCCTCATCGTGGAGATACCAATGATCCTCAATGCCTTGGTTTCCACAGAGTGACCCAAGAAAGGTGAGAGGTGGTGCCAGCCCAGAGGGGAGAGCATATGCTCCATCAAGCTGTGGACGAAAGCATTGTATGTGGTTCAGGCGCTCAGGTGGGCCGAGAAGGACTTTGTACGAGGAGGGTGCCAGTTGGCGACTGGCTTGGAGGCCAGGTTGGAAATGTGGCGTTCCCAGGAAAGATCATGGCACACAGTGAGACCCAGTAGCTTGACTGAATGAAAGGACTTCTTCAAGAGAATTGTTGAGAAAGTAGATGGGGGGGGGGGGGAGAGAGGCGAGGGGGGTACCAGACGGTCCTTTTTGAAGACATAGTGAGAGTGTGAGATTTGTCCAGATTGAAAGACCGTTCACCGTGTTTGACCAGCTTGTGATTTTATCCAGATCTGCAGGAGTGAGAAGCTGCTGCTTGCGCGTCTGAGGGATGACAGATGGTACGGCAGAGGGTGGAGTCATCAGCAAAGAGATAAGGAGGATTTTCCAGAGTCGGAGATATCATTGATGAAACCTGTTTGTCTGTCTGTTGTTTTTGCCTGCAGGTCACAATTTTAAACCGATCTTCACGAAAATTCACCACATGTAGAGTTTGTCATAAGGAAGAAGCCTATTGTTTTTGTGGTAAAAATGTCAAAAGGTCAACATAGCGCAAATGTCAACACTTCGGTGAGATTTCTAAAATCCTCAATTTTCATCCGATTGACTTGAAATTTGAAGAAGCATTATATTTCAGATCACTGAATTCAACCACCAATTCTTTTGGAGGTCCCCTAGGCCAAAAGGTCAACATAGGCCGAATTACTAGGATGTTCAATTTTTCATCGATTCACTTTAAATTTTTAAGAGGAGTGCATATTTTGGTCATTGAATTCAATCTCCAATTACTTTTTGAGGTCAAATTTGTTTCATGGATTTTGCAAGTATCCTGCTCTGCACGACGTCATCGTCTTGTTTGTTTGTTTGTCTGTCTGTCTGTCTGTTTGTGTGTACGATATCTCAAACAGTTGTGGATGGATCCGGATTAAATTTTGTGGACAGGTTGGGTGTGTGACACGGACAAACTGATTAGATTTTGGTGAAGATCCGGATCCAGATCCGACTATGAGAATTTTTTTGAGCGATTCTTCACAATTGAGAGATCGGACCAAAAATGATATATAGCATGATATCTCAAAAAGTTGTGGACAGTTTCGGACAAAACTTGGTTGGTGGATTGGTGGACAGGTTGGGTGTGTGATAAGGAAGAATGGATTAAATTTTGGTGACGATCTGGATCTGGATATGAGAATTATTTAAATTCAAAGTGATTCTTCACCATTGAGAGAGAGGGCCAAAACGATATATAGCATGATATTTCAAAAATGTATTGGGCCAGATATGTTCTCGTGGATCAGGCATTACAGGGCGGAGGTATGTGCTCTACCGAGTGCCCTTCTAGTTTCAATTTAATTATACCGAAGAGCACAAATTGCCTTGTTGGCACTTTCAAAAACCTTCAGTTTAGCAATACTTGGACAAAATAATACACCATTTTACACCATCTTGACCAATCAAATTTGCAACTCGTGCTCTCAGCATTGGGGAACATTGAGATTCGGCCAAAATCGCTGCTCGTAGGAAATATCGATCGTGCTCTGAAATGCAAAGCCAGAGTTTAAAGGACCCTTGCCATGCCTTTTTTTCTCAAGACCGCATGGGGTCAGGTGTTCTCTGAACTCTCTAGTTTGTGAATGAGTTGCTGGTGATAACTCACCTACTCTTCGCAAAAGACACAGCGGGATATTTAATGTCCACCAATGTCCACCAACGACCAGTGCTGATTGCAGACAGACTGGTATATCACTGAGTAATACACTGACAAGCTTTCAAACACCACCTGCAATTCGTTAAGTCAAAACACACCTCAATTGGTAAGATAATACTTCCGAGTCAGCACACACATGTAGGCCTAACGCAAAGAACAAGCTCAAATGAGCTAAGATCCTCGTCCTCTTAATGATGACGTCATAAAAACGAATATGACGTCATTGTGATGTATCAGGTTTGCGATAAATTATCTGTGCTAATGCCCGGCTTGATTCCACAAACAAAATCAAACAGCTTGCCTAGTTTTCGGAGATAATGGTATAGGCGATTTTCATTAGCGGCGATATTATGACGTCAACTTTTTTTCTCGGAAGAATTTCGAAAATCGGAGATGGTTACTGCCTGCGCGTGGGCTTCTGCATACACATGGCAAGTTTCACGAAGATCCGATGAAACTCTGGGTTGTGAAACAAAAAATGTCAAAAAATAGGAATGACGTCATAAAAATTGATATGACGTCTTCGTGATGTATCATATGTGCGCAAATTCATCTCTGCTAATGCCCTGTTCGATTCCAAACAGAATTCAAAAAGCTTGCCAAGTTTCGGAGATAATTTTTTAGGCGATTTCCATTAGCGGAGATATTTTGACATCATAACTTTTTTCCTAGGAGGAATTTTCAAAATCGGAGATGGTTACTGTCTGGGCAGGGTATTTTTAACATATATATGCCAAGTTTCAGGAAGTTTCGATGAAACACTGTAGGCTGTGAAACAAATAAAGTCCACAAGAAGAGAGATGAAGAACAACAACGTGAGTAGGACTTCGAGATCCTCCACGAGGATCTAAAAACAGCCCTCAACTCATTAATTTCTGTTCTATTTGGGAACCAGCCACTGAGGTTACTTTCCACATGCCAAACAATGAACATTTTCATACAAAGCATCGATAATTTCCTTCAACGCACTCCACGGCACTTGATTGAGAATTCTAACACCTTTGTCAGTGGCCACTCAAAACGTAATATGCTTCAAGAATAGAGTGTTACTCATGACTCTCAGTCAGTTGGAGATAATATTAGTTTGCTTATAACTATTCTCAAAACTTGCGACCAGTTGCTTAATGTAAACATTGATGCAGAAGTGTTTTGTGTTGCACTCAGCGTATGCTACTCCGATACAGAACTTCATTGCTCCCATCCATCTCAGTAGGACTGACAGGATAGCCAATACTCTACAGATGTGCACACTTGCCTCTGCGCTGTCTTGACCGAGAACAAATCTCGACCCAGTTATATAGTGTCATCCTGGTGTTTCATAGGCAAGGGGAGGTATCAATGTGTGTGCCATCCCACTATACCTTTGGCCCCCATCAATTAAGAGTCAGCGATGGCAGAGGTGATTCTCCTGGAAGCCGAGCTCATCTCAGAAGAATTACCAAGTCATTAAATCTATGGTAAAAATCCAGCTGGCTCACTTATGGTCTTCAGGAAGGAGGTAATCTATCTGCTCTACATCTGGTGGACTCTTTGAATACCTTTGGGCAACTTAACATGGATGCTAAAATATTGCTTTGAAAAGGTAGTCCCCACCTCCCCCAAACCAAAAATCACAGTAAAGATTATTTTTTTTAATAATAATTCTCCCTTTAGCCACTGATTCTTGGTCATGGACCCTTTATGCCACAATATGCACCAAGCGACTTGTAGGACCTTCCATTGATAAATATAACCTCAGTTGATGAATGACCATGTAGTGAGTACCAAGTATTGTTATCCACACAATAGCCCTTGTATCCAAAATGAAAGTTTAGTGTTATCAGAAAACTTTTTAAAAAAATCATTAATTCACCCGAGGCTGAGCGAAGTAAGGTCGACTATTCCTGATACATGAAACACAATGCAACACATGCCTGCAGAAAACAGACTTTATCGGAATGTCGGCCACATTTTCCATCCAATCATGATGTAACTTTGTTCAAAAAAAATTCTCCATGGGTAAGCGCTCCGATGTTGAAAGTTCGTAGCAGTTGCCGAGAAAACGAATTTAAAATCGAATAAAGGTGAAAAAGTGAGAATGGAAGAAAAAAAAAAGTGAGGGCCTCGGCCGACGTTCCACAACATGGTCAAGGATGGTTGTGGACGCCTATTACTAGTTCAAGAATGTCCAATTTCTTGTTTGTAGACACCAAGAGAACCATATATTTGTTTTGAATGAAATGAATGTGCAGAATACATGGAGAGGATTATCAATGCAATTATATAACAGGCAGACAATTCAGGTTACATGTTTATTCTCCACCAAGGCAATCGAACCACCATCACGCCAAAGTGTTATCACCAGCCAGTGTGATACTAACTTATGCCTGAAGAGCACAAATAGTCGACATTGATCCTTGCAGACTGGATTGCAGTGTAAGCTGAAAGCGCTCCCGCATTCAAAACAAACCAGGCATGGCTAGATATCACCAGCAATTTTGGAAGATAATTATCTTTTAAAAGAGCTAAACACAGGAAGGGGAATCGATCTTTCCTCGTCAAGGCATCTACCACATCTTTCTCAAAGGACTTCATAAAGGGCAACTGAACATATGTTGTAGTGAAACGCTGATACTTCTGCTCAATACAAGGCCCTTCCCGTGGACAAAAAGCTTTCACTGCTATCTCAAGCAGTGGTTAAGTGCTCAGTCTCTGAATGGTGTTGTGTTGGGTATTCACGTTGTTGTGAAGAGGCCCAATGAGAGAAACCAACAGCCTAACCTGAATCGAGTCACTTTAAATAATGAAAAGGCTTCATTAACAACAAGAAAAAAAGCAATCAGAGATTGCAGACCCTCGCCATGACTGCTTTTGTGTGCTGTTTGTGTACTGGTGTGTTACATAATTAATGAGATATATTAGAACTGTCACTTTATAACTGCTGGCAGTGATGACTGGGTATCAAGACGTCCCACTTTGATGCAACCCCACTTTGATATCGGACACGCTTAACCTGACTCATGACTTTTTGTTTATTATTATTATTATTATTATTCACTAGTGCGGGCCTGTAGGGGCGTAAACGATGACTGGATTGGGGGCATTATTTCAATTAGATTGGACCAACCGTATCATAAATGGCCATAACTTGGGAAACATACTCAGGTCCCCAGTGTCAATTGTGACGTCATATCAAACGAAGAAGAATTGTGTTGAAGAATCCCCCCTCCTCCCTCGCCCCCCTCGCTCCCCCCTAGTCTCGCCCTTCCTTTCTCCCCCTCCTCTCTCGACAGATATTGGTCGACAGATAAATGGCCGTAACTTGGGAACCGCTCGTTCGATTAATATCAAACCTCGAAAAGGCACATCCGTGGGTCCCCAGCAATATTCCTCTCACCCCCTCTCTCCCTCCCCTCTTGCCCCTCTCTCCCCCCCCCCTCTCTCGCCTTCTCTCTCCCCCCTCTCTCTGTAAATGTATTCACAAATGTCTACCAAGCACAATAATTAATTCCCAACCTTGGAATTCCAACGTCAGCGTGACGTGACGTGTCCCAGCACATACTCATGTAACACACCAGGCTGAAATGTAGCTGAAAAATTCCTATCGCCGAGTGATGTAGCCGACGTAGCGCTGCCAGTCGTATAAAAATAGCACATACAATTATGTACACTGCACAGTACATAATCTATCTACCTGTTAATCTATCTACCTGTGCCTGTTATAATGCGATCGTTGAGGTACATAAAATGTCATCGCGAAAAAAGCAGGGTCGTGCTAAATCGGGATTCAAGGAAATCGGCTTTCAAACTGAACCAATGTTTGCACGTTTACCTTCTCGCAAGTAAATTACCTTAAATTGAAGATTCCGCGAATAAATCGTTGTTGTAAGTCAAAATTAAAACACCAATTTGTTTTAGTGAAGCTTTTTTAGTGAATGAAGCTTTAGTGAAGCTTCACATACTCAAGGTCCCAGAGTCAATTGTGACATCATATTAAAAAAAAGAGGAAGCATTGTGATCACGAATGACGTCACAATGCTTCCTCTTTTTTTTTTCAACCTTTTCAACACTGAAAAAGCAATAAAATTGCCGTAACTTGGGCCGCTTGTCCGATTAATATCACACCTTGAAAAGGCACATCTGCGGGTCCCCGGCAATATTCCTGGCAAGTTTCAATCCGATCGGACCGGTGATTGTCGGTTATTAATAATTTGGGAAAAAATTGGCATGATAAGGTGAGAAGGTGAAACGACACCTTCAGCTGCCATATATTACACCTTTTCAAACTGAAAAAGCAGTAAAATGGCCGTAACTTGGGAACTGCTTCGTCCGATCGATATCAAACCTTGAAAGGCACATCCGCGGTCCCCGGCAATGTTCCTGGCAAGCTTCAATGAGATCGGACCGGCGGTCGTCAAGAAACGACAAACAGACAGACACACACACACAGAGATTGCTGGAATTATAGATAGATGACAAACCCGATCGACGGATGATCTCTCCCCCCTCTCTCCCCCTCTCTCCCTTCCTCTCTCTCCCCCTCTCTCCCCTCTCTCTCTCACCCCCTCTCTCGCCCTTCTCTCTCCTTCTCTTGCCCCCCTCTCACCCCCTTCCTCGCCCTTCTCTCTCCCCCTCCTCTCTCTCCCCTCTTTCATTCAAGCACACCCGTAGGTGCGTGCAGTATGTGCAGCTTCGTGTTTGCAGTATCAGGTCCCCAGCATCAATTGTGACGTCACATCAAACGAAGAAGAAGAATTGTGACACCCCCTCTCTCGCCCTCCCGCCCCCCCTCTCCCCCTCTCCCCTCTCTCCCCCCTCTCTCCCCCTCTCTCCCCCCTCTGTCCCCCCTCCTCTGTCCCTCCTCTGCCCCACTCCTCTGTCCCCACTCCTCTGTCCCCCCCTCCTCTGTCCCCCCTCCTCTGTCCCTCCTCTGTCCCCCTCTCTGTCCCCCCTCCTCGTCCCCCTCCTCTGTCCCCTCCTCTGTCCCCCCTCCTCTGTCCCCCTCCTCTGTCCCCCCTCCTCTGTCCCCCTCCTCTGTCCCCGCCCTCCTCTTCCCCCCTCCTCTGTCCCCCCTCCTCTGTCCCCCTCCTCTGTCCCCCCTCCTCTGTCCCCCTCCTCTGTCCCCTCCTCTGTCCCCCCTCCTCTGTCCCCCCTCCCTGTCCCCCCTCCTCTGTCCCCCCTCGCCCCTCCTTGTCCCCCTCCTTGTCCCCTCCTCTGTCCCCTCTCCTCGCTCTCGTCCCCCTCTCTTGTCCCCTCCTTGCTCCCCTCTCTTGCTCCCCCTCTCGCCTTCTTCTGCCCCCCTCTCTCCCTTCTCCTCTCTCCCCCCTCCTCTCTTGCCCCTCTCTCTGTAAATGTATCACAAATGTCTACCAAGCACAACAATTAATTCCAACCTTGGGGAAAAAACAGCTTTCAAACCCTTGGGAAACAGCTGTTTCCCTTGGGAAAATTCAATCGTTGGGATTAATTATAATTTGAATAATAACAACACCTTGGGATTAAATAATTAAATAATTAATAATAAAATAATAATCAAAACCTTGGGATTAATTAATTAATAACCTGGGAAAAAACAGCTTTCAAAACCTTGGGAGACACTTGAGAACAGCTGAAATGGATGAGGAAGTACGATATCAAAACTTTGAAAAAGGCACATATCAGGTCCCCAGTGTCGATTGTGATCATATACCTGTGATGTCCGAGGTGCGCGGGTATGGGAAGCAAGAGCGTCGGTAGGTAACTCCGCTTTATTGCGCATCCGATGTACACTGAGCCACCCCTAGCGGGCGAGTCATGATATACGAAACCCAACCACGTGATACAGCACACTCCTTCCCTCGTAAAATGACAAGCCAAACAATGAAAAGACACCCATAACATGATCAACCGAACCAATCGCTATTCAAAATCCTCCAAGTACGCGGCCGCCTCCTGACCCGCTTCGGGCGGCCAGCCACGCCAGAAGGCTCAGGCTCAGACGCCTCCCGGCTCGGTCGAGGTGAAACCCTCGCCGGACTTGCCCCATCCGCAAAACAACCGCCCCCGGCCGATCGGCCTGCTCAACGTCCTTGGGCGTCGGGACGACCGCTCTGGTGAGCCCGCGGGCGTCGGCACGACCGCCCTGGCGATACACGATCTGGGCACGGGACATCACAGGCGGGGGTCCCACATCGCTGGCACTGGGGGGGGGGCGACGCTGAACAGCGATCATGCATTTGGTCCACGTGACGTTTCCACACCTCCCCACTATCAGTCCGCACCATGCAATTCGCCGCCCCAGTACCACAGAGACCACAGCCGGCACCATTTGGAACCGTGAAAATAATCGCGCACCATTACCGCTGTCCCACATCAAAACCGCGCAGCAGCGTCGGGCGCGACACCGCCCCACTCGCCGACCCTCCAGGTCCACAGCAAATCCAGTCTGGACCGCAATGCCCGTCCATAGAGACGAATGGCAGGAGAATCACCCGTGACAGAATGAACCGCGTTCCTGTATTGGAGCAAAAAGACATCGACCACCGTCTGCACAGGTGCAACACCCCCCCTGCGCAACGCCCGCTTTAACATCTTAACGAACGCCTCAGCCTCCCCATTCGTTGCAGGATGGTAGGGTGCGGACCTTAGATGTCGAATACCATTTTGACGCATAAACTCATCAAATACAGCTGCCACGAACTGCGGACCGTTATCAGAGACCAGGACCTCAGGTAATCCTTTATTAGCAAAGATCGTCCGCAGTTTTTCTACTGTAATGTTTGCTGACGTATGCTGCATCACGACAACTCTCGGCCATTTAGAAAATGCATCGATCACAATCAAAAACATTCTGCCATTAACCGCCCCGCAAAATCTACATGGACCCTCTGCAAGCCCGGTCTGGGGCCGGCCATAGTCCCGAAGCTCGACGCGGGTTATCAGCATCTGTTTGACACGTGGTGCAACGTTTAATCAACAGTTCAATGTCTTTGTCCAACCCTGGCCACACAAAAGACTACGAGCAAGACTCTTGGTCTTCCGATGCCAAGGTGACTGACATGCAGCTCCTCCAACACGCGTGTCTGAACTTCGGTGGAATCACCGCTCTCATTCCCCACATAAGCATCGTTGACCAACGACAGCTCCGATGCGCGCGATGTGAAAGGCTGGAATGCCGGCGTTGAAGGTAGATCGCTCCAATTCCCCGTATAAATCGCCTGAACGACACGGGCGAGCACTGGGTCACGAGCGATTCCACCGCGACCTGTTTGGCCGTATCGGCCCGTTTTGGACCTGGCCAAGTGCGAACACATCGACCCGGTCGGCCGACTCAGACGCAGCTGGGCCCTCCGCGCACGGCAAGCGCGAGAGCCCGTCCAGTTCGCATGCTTCTCGGTGCTCCGGAACTGAATATCGTAATTGTAACCAGCAAGAAACAGACACCACCGCTGTATCGTGGCGGCCGCCACCACCGGAACCCCGCGTTCGGGTCTCAGGATGAACTGCAGCGGCTTGTGATCCGTCTGCAACGTGAAATGCCGCCCCAGCAGGTATTGATGAAATCTCCGCACACCCCAGACGAGGCTGAGAGCCTCGCGCTCGATCTGAGCATATTCCCGCTCTGCTGCGGACAGGGCCCGGGATGCAAAACAAACAGGCCCTCGGAACCAGTCGATCCTGTGGGAGAGCACTGCCCCGATGCCATATGCCGAGCTGTCGCATGCCAATAAGAGCGGACGCGCAGGCTCGTAGTGCACGAGGACCGTATCCTCTGTGAGCAGCCGCTTGACGCGGTCGAACGCCGCCTGGTTGCAGGCCCCCAGGCCCAGCGCTCGTCCTTCCTGAGCAACCGCATTAACGGCGCAAGCTGCGAGCTGAGCCCGCGCACGAACCTTTGGTAATACTGGGCCATACCAATGAAGGAGCGTAGCTGCGTCTTGTCGCGAGGCGGCGGCATGCGTGAATCGCCTCCACCTTCCGAGGGCTTTCACCAGCCCCTCCGGCGTGATGATGTGCCCGAGGTATCCAAGCGCTGCTTGAAGAACGCGCACTTGTCCCTGTTCAAGCGCAGGCCGCAGCTTCTAGCCTGTAGCACTTGGGCAATGTTCGCAAGGTGCTCGTCTGCCGTTTTCCCTGCAATGAGCACATCGTCCAGGTAGGTCTGAGCGGGAGGCCAATGCAAACCTGGTCCATGGCTTTCTGCCACAAGGCCGGGGCCGAAGCAATCCCGAAACAGAGTCGGGTGTATCGATAGAGCCTTGACACGTGTTGATTGTCAAAAGGTCGCTACTCCTGGGATCCATCGGCAGGTGAAATACGCATCACGCAGATCAAGCTTCGTGAAGTATTTACTCCCCGCCAATCGTGCATATATTTCATCGATTGACGGCAGTGGATATTGCTCCACGCTGAGCCCCGGGTTAACGGTGGACTTGAAGTCTCCGCACAGTCGGACGTCTCCTTCCGTTTCAGCACCGTGACAACCGGGGTGGCCCAGTCTGAGTACGACACCCGTTCGATCACTCCACAGGCCTCCAGCCTATTCAGCTCACCCTTGACCTTGTCCCGCAGGGCATACGGCACGGCCGTGGTTACAAAAACGAGGAACCACCCCCTCCTTCAGGAAGAGCTTTGCCTCCACGCCCTTGAGTTTCCCAAGGTCGTCGCAAAACAAACCTTGATGTCTTTGAAGAATCTTCTCCAACTGATCCTCCCATCGGCTCGGCACGGGTTGCACAAGGTTACGGCGGCCCAGTCGAGCCTGATGCGGGCCAGCCAGTCTCGGCCGAGGAGAGACGGTCCCCTCCCTGCAGACTACAACCGAAGCGTGGCGACCTGGCCTTGGTACCGCACAGACACGTCTGCCATCCCGACTGGCGTTATCTTCTCGCGGGTGTATGTGAACAGTTCGAGGTCGGACCTGATTAAGCTTCGCGCTCATGATTGACACAGCTGCTCCGTATCCACCTGGAACGTGTAGGCGTTTGTTTCACCTCGATTCCCACCGTCATGGGCGCGCCCTGCAGGGCCAATTGAAAATAGGCCCACCAAAGGCCGCTCGTCCCGGCCGCCCGCGATCCCGCGGTGGGTCTCCGGGCCATCCGGCACGCTGTGGCGGTGATAGCCCGAACATCTCCGCGAGTCTGCTCGACTGCCGAGCCGTGTCGACCGCCGAGTCGAATGTAATGGCTTCATCTCCAGCCGTAGAATCGCCGAAATCATCTCCGCGTCTTGCAAACCGGAAATAAAACGGTCTCTGAGCCGAGCTGGACGTTCCTCTCTGCGTGAACCTGCACGTCACGGAAGCATGCTTCACTCGCACTAACGAAATCAGAAACGCGCTCCCTGGACCTCTCGAGAGGCGATCGAATTGGTATCGAGCGAGCTGTAATGACTTCTCCGGCGCCACGTGCGCTTTCATCACCTGCACAACGTCCCGAAATGACAGCTCGTCATCCGGGGCTTGCCCGGTGCCAACAAATCACATCCAGCGATAATGTCCCCGCACAGCGAGGCGAGCAAGATCGACTTCTGTTTTGCTCTTGTCGACCACATCATTCGCGTGGAAATAGCATTCCAATTGTCCGAGAACAATCCGAAGTCGCCTCCGACGAAAACGGGAACCCGTCCCGTGTGCCGTGTTCGCCGAATCATCCTCGTCAGCCAACTGTGATGTCCGAGGTGCCGCGAGCATGGGAAGCAAGAGCGTCGGTAGGTAACTCCGCTTTATTGCGCATCCCGATGTACACTGAGCCACCCCTAGCGGGCGAGTCATGATATACGAAACCCAACCACGTGATACAGCACAATACCAAACGAAGAAGAAAAAAGAATTGTGACGTCAATCGTGCAAAAAAAAAATTAATTAAATTAAATAAACATTAATTGTGACGTCATTCGTGATGTCATAGCACCGTGTCTGTCATTGGTCGACAGATAAATGGCCGTAACTTGGGAACCGCTTGTCCGATTTGATATCAAACCTGAAAAGGCACATCCGCGGGTCCCCGGCAATATTCTTGGCAAGTTTCAACCGATCGGACCGGTGATCGTTCGGTTATTAATAATTTGGGAAAACATTGGCATGAAAGGTGAGAAGGTGGAACGACACCTTCAGCTGCATATTATACACCTTTTCAACACATGAAAAACAGTAAAATGGCCGTAACTTGGGAACGCGCATCGTCCGATCGACATCAAACCTCGAAAAGGCACATCTGCGGGTCCCTGCAATTATTCCTGGCAAGTTTCAATGAGATCGGACCGGCGGTCGTCGAGAAACGGCGGTCGCAGACAGACAGACAGACACACACACACACACACAGATTGCTGGAATTATAGATAGATTATTCAATTGAATTAGTAACAGGATTAAAATAAGTTCAATTCAAATCAAAAATGGAAGATCAAATAGGTGTACAAGTCCTGCGTTGGAGTAATCAGAAGGAATCCAAACAGCAAAAAGCAAAGATGAAGTCATCAGGAGGAACCTGGAGAGGAATCGCATTTCAAGCTGCAACTCCTCCACCCCAAACACATCAGAGGCACAGCCAAGTGAGCCTTATTCAAAAAAAAAAAAAGAACCCATATCAAAAACATTAATTCTGGCTGCCAGACCATCCATAGCCGATCAAAGTTGAAATTTAAAAACATGTATTCCCAATTCACCACTAGATCATAAAATGTGAAGTTCACGTCGATGATTAAGCGGTTCTAAAGAAAACATTATTTAATATTTTTATTCAATCCAATATGGCTGCCAAAACATGTGAACATCAGTTATTCCTTCAGAAAACTTGTACACCCATAGCTTGGGGAAACATTTGTGTGAAGTTTCCACCTCAATTTGTCCAGCCGTTCTGGAGAAGAAGATATTTTTTATGGTTTTATGGTAAATCCAATATGGGCTGCCAAACCATGTGACCTATGACGTCATATGTGTGAACCTTTTGTTTCCTCATAAGAAAGGCCGTCTCAAATACTTGTAAAGGTTCGCCTCGATCTTTCAGCCAATTCAGAGATGAAGATTTTTGAAGGTTTTAAAAAAAATGGAATAATATGGCTGCCGATTCACCCGGACTGATGATGTCATCAGTTTTTTTTCTGTCGACCATTTATCCCATAGTGGGCGCAGATTAAGTCAGTATCCCACAAGAATCTTTTCAGTTGATGGTAACAAAGCTCCAATTTGGTATACATGTGCTCCAGGACCCATTCTCTCAGAAAGTACGTTCCCACGTTGAAAAACAAAATGGCCGCCATTTTTCAAGATGGCCGTCTCATAAAATAGGAAAAAGGGTTTTCAGTGCTAAACGTCTATAATAGGAACATGCTATTGATCAAATGTTAATAGATTGTATTTTTGACTGGAGAAATATATTTTGGCACTAATATTCGAAAATGGTTACGCAGTTTTCAAGATGGCGGCATTGCATGACTTAAAATCAGTACTTTTTGTAGCTGTCTTACAAAATTATGCACAGATATTGCTGGGCAACATCTGTGATCATGTATTGAGGTGATGCGGTCAAGCTCTATTACATTATGGTGAATAAGAGTGATGTTAAAGCCACAACAGGGCACAACTGGGTGACATCACTGCTGTGAGACTCAGCATAGGGTTCAGTGTCGGCTTATAGTGTACTACTTTGTAGCTGGAGTTTACTAAACCTAAACTGTAGTTGTAGTAAACTCGAGTGTCCCAAATGCTATCTAATAGCCCCTGTATATATTTCAGCCTCGAAGTATATGCTAGTTGTAGTATTACACTATTAGATAGCCGCGCCTGAATTGACAGGATGTTGCCAGCGCGGGAGAGCTGAGCCAAGGGTAACGGGGCTTCAGTTACCGGAAGGTGTACAGATCGCACGGGACTTAAAATGGCACTGGATGAACGATCGGGCTGGTGTAGGGCATTTGTATGTATGAACCTAGTTGTATCCCATATCTCAATGTGCTTATGTATTTTGTACGGTTAGGTGGTAAAAGGATAAACCCTCGGCTAATCTGTTCAATATGTCCACTAATAATCCGTTGAGTTGTACTCCTAAAACTGACTGGAGGAAGTGTTGCCTCTGTCAGCTGATACAAAAGAAGAGTTTGAAGTCTCCCCGCACCGTTATGAGTGTAGTTCTGATGGTTATTCCATGATAGCAAAAAACCTACCACAATTTCAGGCAATCCACCAGTTACCGATCAGGTTAGACCCATCCAGATTGGATGGAGGAGGTGGTATTGAGGAATACACTGAAGGCGAAATAGTGCCAAGTACCACCAAAATGTCGCAAAATGTTTTGACAGCTATAAACTTGAGGCATGCCACTAAAAGAGCAGCTGAATTCAAAATGATTCCAGGAGAAGGGCACTGAAAAATGCGAAGAACTTAGCATGGAAGTGCAACGGTGTTTCCTATGTGAAAGATACAACCAAAGTCAAAGTTGCGCAAAGCCATGACCATGCAGCTAAATGAGAAGCTTAATGAATGTGCTCGCAAATCTAATGATGGCAAGCTTTTGGCTGTCTTGAGCGGTGAGATGTGGTTGCCCTGGAACTGAAATCACGATTCTTGCTTAACAGCTAACAGCTTAATCATAGAGAGAGGGCACACATTGCAGCCAAGAACAAAGAAAAAAGTCCAGTCATCCCAAGAAAAGGAAATCTTCCTTTGGTGTTCTCTGAACTTCTTACCTATGTTCATTGAGACAAGAAAACAGCAGTGATGGCCTGTTTCGTTTCGACTTGCTAATTGGTGAGTCTTTACAAGGAAAGGACTTGAACAATTTGGAACAGATATACCTGATGTGAACTCTACCAGACTGAAAGAAAAGCTTTTGGCAGAGATACCTGCGTTGGAACCTACAAGGATGGACGTGATGTTTATCTGACATTCAAGAAGGATGTAGGTCCTGTCATGTCAGAAGCATCAACCTACTCTGATGCCATCATTCTCGCAAGCTGCCAGATATTGTGTATGCACATGCTTGATCACAAATGTAAATTGAGGGCAATCTCATGAGACTTCAGTAACGATTCAATTACCTCCAGCTTTGCTCCAATTTGTCTGCATGATTGAGCATTGGAGCAGACATAAAGTCTCAACTGAGGTTTGGAGCAACTACAATGACCTGGCTATGGCTCAGCTCCTTAAATACAACTGCTTTGCCAAATACAAAGAAGGTGATGGCCACACACAAGGCATTCCAGAGACAGAGAAACCCCATTTCCGGTCTACGTAGGGATGTCTGTTCATGCTAAGACAAGAACGAGACACCTAGTAGAAATGCTCCATACCATGGTCTCAGTATTCATATGATCGAGTACTCGACATATCAGCTCAGCTGGGAGATGCAGCTTGCAGCAGATATGTAAGAGGAAGGTGTGGTTTGTCCTCCAACCGAGGAAAGGTCTTTTCAGCAACATCTGCGATGGATAACATTCGACCATATCCCTCTTCACACAACGGCGACCCACATCATTCCATGGAACCAGCATATCCATCTTTCAACATACAACATCAGGAAATCAAGGAGAAGTACGGGAACCAATTCTAATTAAGAATATCAAAGAGAAAGTCCCAGAAATCCCGACTCGTATACAATATCTATCCTGCGTTCTTTACAACAAAGAACCCTTCTCCTCCCAAAGGCAAAGTTACATATGAATCTCTGCAAGTCTCCCCCTAGAGGCCCAGTCCACACTTTGACGTTTTAGCCAGCGATGGCAACGTATTAGAATGTATGTAAAACGCTGGCTTACGTTGAACTTTTGATGTTTTTTAAAGATTCGGACGTATTCATAACGACTTGGTCTTAGCATAACGTATTAGTAATGGACACAGAACGTTTCGTTGTGTTATAGATAACTTATACAAACGAATGCTGAACCTGTTGTCGGCGTTCACAACATAATGCCCAACGATAGTTCTACTCATGCATAGCACGCTGCACGGCATCCCGACGATGACGTGGCGTAGGTTATGGAAAGGCTGCCGCACAACGATTCAATCATAACGCCGCAGAAATGGAAGTGTAAACATGCGCAGTCACAACCTTGGCGATCTTGCCAGCGTATGCCGACCTCTGAAAAATGCGTCTAAAACGCTGGCGCACGTCGAATACGGTATGGGTAAGTTTGGTATACGTGATAAACGCTAAAGTACGCCTATCATAACGTCCTATTAAGTGGAGTACGTCTTGTAATTTTAAGCATGTTGAAAATTTTACGACGTACTTGCCGTATGACACACGTTCCGCATGGCGATGGGAATAAGTTGTACGACGATATGCGATCGTTGACACAACATCGACACACGTTACTTGAAAGGTGCTCATAAAGTCGAACACGTCAAGGTAATGGTTAGCGTACAGTGTGTCTCCAGACTCCCGTTTTTTTTTTTCCTTCGTATGACGGTGTTCAGTGTACAGTGCGGTTTGATTTAAATCGTTGAAGCGGAGTCTATTAAATTATATTATATTACAACCGCACTAGAAATCGAAGTGTCACATCACCATCATACCGAAGGAAGGAAAGAAAAAAAATTAGAAAAAAAAATAACCAGGGAGTCTGGAACACTAAGACGCTAACATTACCTTGAACGTGTTTTCGACTTATGAGCACCTTTCAAGTAACGTGTGTCGATGTGTGTCAACGATCGATCGCGTAACGTTAGTACGTAAACCGTAACTCCCATAGCTAGAAATAAAGTTTCGGGTACGCTAACATTACCTCGACGTGTTTCGACTTATGAGTAACTTACAAGTAACGTGTGTCACAGATCGCGTGAACGTGCCTACAACTTAATGGCGAGCGTTATGTGGAACGTGTGAGTCATACGGCTGGCAATAAGTCGTAAATTTCAAGCATGGAAAGCTTTGAGGAACAATCGAAAAGTACACGTTTAATAGCCAGCGTGCCGACGCGTAATGGGCAGTGTTTTTTCAGCGTGCTCTCATGTTATCAAAACTTACCCATACGTATTCGACGTGTACCAGCGTTTTAGACAATTTTTACAAAAATCGGCATACGTTGCTAAAACGTCAAGGTGTGACTGGGCCTTAACCAAATGAATATGAGTGGTTGCAGAAGATTAGCCACACAAAAGAAGTACATGAAATGTTAACATCACTTGGTCAGCCGCATATGCAGAGAAAAGAGGTCTTGCATTTGAAGTGAGTATTACAGCACTTCTGCCCTTCTTCACCTTCCTTCGTGATGAAGCTACTAGTTGCCACTGTAAGGCACTCCATGACAAAGTCAGGGATACTATTGCACACCTCAACCCAGGACAGGCCCTGTGATAACCGCAGACCAGCCTATTTTATGGCACTTATCAAACAAGTCCAGTGGCGCTGGGCCTGACCTGAATGGTGAGGATAAATTTGTTGTCATGTTTGGGGGCTCCACATAGAGATGGCTGTGCTTTAAGGTCTCTGAACCCTACTTCAAAGGCAGGTGGGTGGACGGTGCTCTTATGAAGTCTGGGGTGGTCTTCTTCTTCTGGTAAATGGCAGAAGTCCTTTTCTTTTGCCCTCAAGTGTCACAAGAACACGCCATATGCACGCAAGTTACAGCGTGTTGCTCCCTTACATCCTCCAAAAGGAGATATGAGCATCATTGTGTAGAAGAGAATGAAGAAGCTCTGGATTTTGATGACTGGTGTGAGAAATGCAGAAAGAGAGTCCTCAATTTCAATTCTGGGATCTTGTGTTGTCAATGGAATTGGTGACGTTCTCGTTGGTCAGGTCTTTCAGGGAGGCCAACTTCGGTTTGTATTGCGAAGCACTGGCTGCTCTAATCCCTCTTGTTCTTTGCAAACAACATGTGAACTATGCCAGATGGCTTCCCATCCATCTTAGAGACATGGTCACTTTGGAACACACTCACACCTGAGGATCTTTAATGAATTTAAAACTGGGAAATTTTGTGGTACACAAGACTAACAGGGAGTTTTCTGGCTTGGCCATTGACCAGCACATGAACAGGCCAATGCAGTAGTGAAAGGTGATGGTGGTGCCATTGGGCTTACTGAGGATCAGCTGCACTGAGTAGGTGGAATGGTGGTCTGGACCAGAAGTTAGCGTGCTATATATCAAGGTATGAGTTGGCGTCACTGCCAAAGTGGCAAATGAAGATGTCACGCAGCCATGAGCAAACCAGCCTATCTCAGAAATTCTTCTCTGACAAGGTCCAGAAATTGTTTGGTGAAATGAAGGATCTGGGCAATCCTTTCAGGAAGAATCAAAAGACCTGCTCACATATGGTGAGACTCAAAACCATCGTGCATCCCAGTACTGCTGAACTTGTAAGGACTCACCTTGAGAACGGTAAAATTGCCTCCGAGAATTTTTCAATGGTCTGGGTGCGGAGCTTTTCTATAAGCCCATCAAAAAGAACAAAGCAGACTTCTTTCGCCAAGAGGCAGCTGCAACTTCTGGCGAAATGAAGCAGCAGGTACATCAAAATGATTGCCGTCTGTTCTCGCAGCTCTTTTATATCCTGCAAGCACGGAGTGTGACCCTGCTTGAGTTTTTCCAACATAAAACCAGTCTTTCTGCGGCGCTGAGTGGACAGTGGGAAACTCCACACTGTGTCAGAAGTCGCAACTTGCAAAAATTCTGGAAGCTTCAGTTACTCCTCCCGACACAAGACCAGGATGTGATGCTGTTATCATTGATGGGTCTCTCTCTCTGTGTATTCATTGCCGGCAAAGACATCAAAGACCTTTGAGGAATATGCTGTCCTAGATGTGGTTCGTCCAAAGATTCAGATGTACTATCGAATTTCGCGAGGACAGACATAAGTTTTTGATGTTTATTGGACTTCCAGCCTGAAGGCTGAAACAAGATTCAAGCGAGGCAAAGGGGATCGACGCCGAGTGATGGAGAAAACAAAGCTGCATCCCCCCCCTAACTGGAAAGTTTCCGTGAGAAGACCAAAACAAGTACTAGAGCTCTTTTTGGGTTCCTTAGCTGATAGATAGTGACGATGTGTCCTGAAATTGTCGTTGTTGTGACCAGAACCTAGCTCTTCGCAAAGGAGATGTGCTTCAAGATCATCGTCCTTAGATGGCTTAAAGTCCTTGCAACCACGGGAAGCCGACTCAGAATTCTTCATCATGCTCTTATGCAGCAAGCACAGATGACGTCTGTTTGATTAAAGAATTGACACCGAGTATGTTTCTCGTTGTTGCATCAGTTGTTTTTGCACCGTCCAGCGGAGCATGGAATGCTGTGGGTGAATTTGGCAGGTCAGTTCATTATAGTGTTGCCAATTATAGAACTGGTGGCGAATCTTGGCGCGGAAAATTCACAGTGGATGCTGTTCTTTCCATCGCCTTCACTGGACTGTGATATTTCCGTAGCTTTTCAAGAGGGCAAAAGCAACAAACCTGCATGGCAGGACATGGGAAAGGTTTACACTAAATGACCTCCCGTTCCAAAGAGTTAAGTCATATCACCAGTCGTGGAAAATGCAGACTACAAGTCTTTGAGAAGTTTGTCATCCTGTATGAAAGAACACGCATATGGAAAAGTTGATGAGGAAGACTGGACTTGTTCGCCCGTCGGAAGCAAGGTCTTATGATGCCATTTACCGCAACGCGAAGCTGCGTCTCATAGGCATGTAATACGGTCTGCCTACCAAGCAGGCTGCACATGGGGCAGGCAACAGTGTGCAAAATGCAAACTGAAAGCCCTGGCAAACTGGGGTGCGAAAGGTGGTGAGGTCTGGCGTCTTTTGGACGACGTAGGCTCTCCACCATTGACAGAGATGTCAGCAGTTACAAAATGTTGGCTGAAGACGGAATGCCGAGGGCGAGTATGCTATCGTTCGTCTCAATGTACAGTGTTGCATGCAAATGTGAGGACTAAAATGAAAATTGACAAAAGTCCACCACGTGAAACAAAAATAATAATTTCTGCTGTATAATGCTATATTATCTCTTCATTTTTTTTATTTTTGCAAATGTAGCACGAAAGAGGCCTGTGTCATTTAATCTCGGCCATATCATCTTAAGGTTTTCAATATTATGATTTTGTGAAGTGCAGTAATTGATTTTCTCATAAAACATATATTTCGATGCATAGATACGTTAAAATAGCATTATTCGCAATCAAAATTTTGCTCAACACGAGATTCAAACATTTCAAGGACGGCATTTGAAAAATGAGGGCCAATTTTGTCTTTTTTTTTCAACGTGGGGTATCGTACTGTTTCTGAGAGAATAGTGGCTCTGGAGAACTGATATGTTATCATACATAAAGTTATGGTGCTTGTAACTACTCCGATAGGTGGAAAAGGTTATTTCAGTACATGCTGCACTGAAGTGGCGTAAGTGAGAGACAAATTCATATGATAAGTCGGTCGGTACTAAAATACATGACGTGATGGACGTTCAGTAACTCTGAACTCAATGCGTACATAGATAATCATACTTATCAAATATAATATAGTCGACATACTTTTCCCATGAGGAGTACTTACTTGTGAAATTTCAATTTTTTACATTAATGTGGTTTCAAGAGATACAGAGGTCCAATTTTTTTCTTTTTTCTTTCTTTTTTTTTTTTCCCGTTTTTTCCACATGGCTGCATACCACGTGACTAGAGGTCATAATTATATTAAATACATTCTGCATGAGCACGTCGCACGATGGTGAAAATTTCGTACCTCCCATCGCGACAAGTCGGTTGCGAGAAATCAGAAAGTCCTGTGGCAGACTGAACAACCAACAAACACAATTACCCTCTCTTCGGTGAGATAAAAATATTATTCTGATCTTTGGGTTCAAGTGGGCACCTGACGTGATACATTCTTGGAAGAAGATGACAAGACTAATGAACATTGCTAATGAAACTTATTATCAATCTTTCATAACTTCAACAGCTAATTCTCAACATTCACTGAACGTGGACAAGGAAGTGCTTTCATGTTACATTATATCTTATGCCACATTCGATGTGCTGTGGTGTGTGTGTGTGTGTGTGTGTATGTATGTATGTGTGTATCAGTTTTGTTGTGTGTGTTGCATCGGGTGTGGGTGTCTGTGGCACAGTTTGTGTGTGTTGTGTGTAGGTGTGTGTGTGTGTTTGTGTGTGTCTGGTACTACACAACAGACGCGCACACAAGCAT
>CM068953.1:6412978-6423850 GCA_035128595.1 Eptatretus atami
CCAAATTTGGTGCTTGTACCACCAAGTGAAAGATTATTTCAGTAATCTGCTGCACTAAGATGACAATCAAAAAGTTTCATACTGATCAGATGTGGCGTTCTACATATGCAATTTTGACGTCATAACGAAGCTATGACATCATTTAAAAAATCACACTTATTCCCCATGAGGAGTACTTACTATGTGACAAGTTTCAATTTTTACCTTAATGTGGTTTCAGAGATACAGAGGTCCAAAATTTTTCTTCCCGTTTTTCCAACATGGCTGCCATACCACGTGACCTATGAGGTCATAATTATGATTAAAACATTCTGCATGAGCAGTCGCACCGATGGTGAAAATTTCGTCTCCATCCGACAAGCGGTTGCGGAGAAAATCACGAAAGTCCTGTGCAGACGAACAACCAAACAAACACAATACCCTCTCCTTCGGTGAGGATAAAAATATATCTGATCTTTGGTTCAAGTGGACGTGATACATTCCTTGGAAGAAGATGAACAATGAACATGCTAATGAAGAACATTGCATCCAAAATACCTTCATTCATACTTTCAACCTAAATACTCAACATTCACTGAACCTGACAAAGGAAGTGGCTTTCATGTTACATTATCTTATGCCCACTCACTGATGTGTGTGTGTGTGTGTGTGTGTGTGTGTGTGTGTGTGATGTTGTATGTGGTGTAATCAGTTTGTGTTGTGTGCATCGGTGGGGTGTGTGCACGTTTGTGTGTGTGTGTGTGTGTGTGTGTGTGTGTGTGTGTGTGTGTACACACACGCACGCACACAAGCATTTAAAGGCCATTTTCCCTGCTAAAGCGGGGGTTAGCCTTGCGGGCCCCATGACAATCTTCTCCACTTTACCCTATTTTCTGCATCTCCCCTTCTTAATCCCTTGCCCAGATTTCTCTCTTCCACCACCTTTAGCCAAGTTTTTCTCGGTCTTCCCGTCCTCCCACTTCCGACTACACTCATTTCCAACACTCCTCTCACCCAGTCACTTTCATCCTTCCTCACACATGACCCAAGCATCTCAACCTGTTTCTCTTCACAACATCCATCGCAGACTCCATTCCCATCATCTTCCGCAAGTCATCATTTGTCTTCCTCTCTCTCAACAATACTCCACACATCCACCGAACCATTCGCATTTCACCCTTTCAAGCCTGTTGCTGCTCTATGTTCATTACCCATGTCTCACTCCCATAAATCATCGTACTCCTCACACATGTAGCATACACCTTTCCTTCAGCTTCAACGACACTCCCCTCTTTTCAGCACGCCACTCAGTTCCGAAACTTCTTCCATACAGATCTCACTCTAGCAACCGTCGAAGAGTCTGATCCACCTTCTCCATTCAGCATGTCTCCGAGATAGCAAAATGTTTTCACGCTTTCCAGCTTCACACCATCTCCAAGATCCAACTCAACAATTCCTTCATCTGCATCCCTCTATGCACACCTTACACTTGAATGTAGCTGCCACACTGGTTAATGACCCTCTCACACCACTACATTTTCGATGAACCCATTCAGCACAATTGTACACTGAATGGAGTTCACTCCAACACCCTTCCTGCAAACAGCACACATTGTACACTGAATGGAGTTCACTCCGACACCCTTCCTGCACACAGCACACGGCCACTTCCCAGCCTTTCCACCTCACCACATGCTTTACCACTTGCCATCACCTTCGTCTTTCCGATATTCACCTTCAAACCTTTTGCCTCCATTCATTCCTTCCACTTGTTCATCTTCTCCTTCAGTCCATCCATACTCTCTGCAATCAACACCAGATCATCTGCATACAGCAGCTCCCACGGTAAACCCTCCTTTACCCCGAGCCAGCACCTCCATCACAACTACAAATAGAAGTGACTTAGTACTGACCCCTGGTGCACTCCCACCTTCACTTCAAACTCACCACTGTTCCCATCCTTCCTCCTTACAGCTGTGCGCTCTCTCGTACATTGCCATCACTACTCTGATCAACCATTCCTCCACTCCTAACTTCCTCAATGCCCATGTCATTACTTCGTGTGGAACCCGATCAAATGCTTTCTCCAGATCAACAAACCCAAAAAAACAACTTCTTCTCTCTTCATGTACTTCTCCTGCAACTGCCTTACAATAAAAATTGCATCTGTCGTTTCTCTTTCTGGCATAAATCCAAACTGCATTTCGTCAGTCTTTACCTTCTTCCTTATTCTATTCTCCAGCACCCTTTCCAATACCTTAATTCCATGCTCCAATAACTTTATTGCTCTATTGGAGCCACAGTCCAGAAGGTTACCTTTCCCTTTTATACAGAGGGACGAGGGTACTCAGTTCCCAATCCCTGGAATGCGGCCTTCTTTCACCACCAGATTACAGACTCTGTCATTCTCTTCACCCCCAACTTCCCACTGCCTTCAATATATCTCCCACAACTGACGTCGGCCCTCCTGCTTTACTACTCTTCATTGCTCTTATAGCTTCCTCAACTTCCTTCTCAGTTATCTTTCTGCTGGTCCTAAAACTGGGTTACTCTCGATGTTGCTATCCCATTCATTTTCTACATTCAACAGCCTTTCATATATCTCTCCATCTTCCTTTAATTCCATCTGAGTCCACAACGATTGTCCCACTTCATCCTTCAAGCACTCACCCCCCGTCACATCAAACCTCTCTCTCGCTATTTGCTTTGCAATCCTGACAACCGCTCTCTGACCTCTTCCGAATCCAAGCGTTCTCCGAACATTTTCCTATAGGCCTCCTGCGCCTTTGCTACTCTCTTTCTTTGCAGCCTTCTGGCTACCTTATAACTTTCATGCGCTGGCCTCTTCTTCTACCGTACCCTTCGCCTTTTTTCCATTCCTTGAACTTCTTCCTCCTTCTCTTCAATCGTCTTTCCAACTTCACACCCCACACCATGTTTCGAGTGCCTCGGTGGTCCTTTTGTCCATCCACATACCTCACCAACGGCTCCCATAGACTATCTTTCATTGAACATCCAACCACTTCATGCTCAACCACATCATCCTCAACCATACTCAGCCTCTCTCTTAATGCTTCCTTCACTGTCGCCTCTGTTCAACCTCCACAACCTTCATCCTCGGTTGTGTGTAGACGTGTGTAAATGTAAATACACAGTACTTGTGTGAAAGTTTGGGATATTTTTTTTTTGTGGTGCTCTTCCCCATTCACCATTTGTGGAAGTTAAGAAGTGTGCTATATTGGTGGATAATTCAAATCATCAGCGTTTGAATGGACACATGGTCTGCTGTATCGTCTGCTTAATATGACATATTTATATAATAATTTCAAGTTGTTGGACATGTTTTTTTTCGTCTTGTTAGGTTTATGTTTTTATTCATTGTTCTTTTCAATTATAGACTCAGTGAATGTTAATGATTTGATAATAAAGAGGAGTGTAATGTTTTGCTTGGACGCAAAAGCATTTTTGGATCAGGACACTATGTGCGATCTTCCTTTGGGCCTTAATGACAGGGTACAAGGGACTGGGTCAGTTCTCAAGGTAATGTTTTCGGGAATGAGTATTTTGCTAATCCAACCAGAAGGAAGACCAGAGGTCATGGGCTTCGTAGTCGGTGTCGTACGCTCCAAAAAATGGAAATTTCAGGGATAATTGATAAACTTAAAGGTTTTTAGAAGGAAAGGTTTTTCATCGATTTTTATGTTCTTCTGAGGTCCTGTTCCAAACAAGTTTTAGCTAATATCTCCAGAGTTTATCAGGTTCATAGACATATGCTCGTTTTTTGATCGAGCTTTTTGTAGCAGGGTTCTGCTAAAAAGTCTACTCCCAAAGTTGATAGGAGTCCGTGAGTTCTTAGTTTGTGATTTTTCGAGCAAGCGGTAGATAGGCTTCAGCTTCATTCTATTTTAGGGATACTAGTGCAGAGAGTTTATTACCAGATAAGTTAGGGAGCAAACCCTTTTAGGTTTATTCCACTTCACTAAGACAATCCTTATTCAATTATGGTAAATTCTTAAAACTCTTAGTGTAGATATAGTAAAGGACATTTGGGAACTTGAATGTGGCATGTTTGGCTTCCCCTTTTTTTATATGGTCCCTTTGTGGACACATAGTTTCTGGTGATTTGAATATAATTAGTAATAGTGAAATTATTGATCTGAATGAAAATGTGAGCTAAATATTATAGGGAACCAGTAACTCAACCTTGGAGCTGCATTCGGTCTTCAATTGTGGATTCTGTGTCTAATTTGTTAACAAATGTCACCAAGTTTAAGTTATCTGTAAACAGTTTAAATGCATGGTTAACAGAGTTATGAATTCTGGACAATATTATAAACTTTTTTCGTAGTCGGGGCTTGCTTTCACTGAGTCGCTCTAACCAGTGTTGAACAAGCAGAGTGTTCGTTAAGACATTCGGGATCTCATGATAGTTACAGCGGATAAGGCTGCTAATAATTTTGTTGTGGTTTGTAAAAAGTTTTTACGAGGTTTTATTAACAGAGTTAGGCATTGATACAGTTTACTTTTACGAGTATAGGAAATAGCACAGACAGCATGTTCCTTGTCATAAGTCCACTCCAAGATATTATCTCTGAGCATCAGGAAGTTTGAGTTAATAATTTCAGTATTATATGGAAAGAGGTAAATCTTTGTATTCTTCGTCTTTTCAGGATTCCTAAGCTTCATAAGAACCTGTACACGTAAAGGTTTTTAGCGGGTGCCAGGCAGTGTTTCACCAACAGTTATCAGTTATCATTAACTCAGGCTTACAAGTTGTTGGGACAGTTCAGAAATATTATTTAGAAATTGAGAAGAATTCTGGTGTTAACACTTCCTGGAACATTAATTCTTCTTTCGAGTTCTAAGACAGAATTTAGATACCTCATATCAAGTCAGGTAAAGTTTTTGATTTTTCAACTTTATTTACAAATTTGGATTAGTACTAGTGAGTGATTCACTCTTCAAAGTGATTGAAAGGTTTTTTAAAAACTCTTTGATAAGTTTTATTTGTCAGGTTTTATAGAGCATTCTTTTCTAAAATATATAACTCAAGTTTTTCATTGTTTGATAAGCAGAGTTTCAGGATGCTGTTAATTTTATTTTATTTCATTACTTTTGTGTTTTTTTTGTGGGATAATGTTTCAACAGTTCAGGGTATTCCCATGGGTGTGAATGCAGCCCATACCAGCGAACATTTTTCTTTTTTCTGTGAATTTTCATTTATACAGAACTGATGAGGAGAAAAAATTAGGATTCGCTAAAAAATTTTTATCTCTTACATGTCTATAGCGATGATATGTGTGTGGTTGTGTGAAAGAAATTCAGTTCTTCTCTTTCGGAGTCTGAGACCATTTACTAACAGCAAACATCAAATACAAATAACAACAAACATGCGCATGGAAAGAAGGATATATGGAAAAGCAACATCAAACACGATCCTCTTTCTTCAAAATGCACATAGCAATCCTCTTTGTACATTTGGACAGAAAAAGACAGGGAGGGCTAGACATCTGGCAAGGGTAAATGAAGGGGAGGGCGAACGAGCATGAAGTAATGTGAACACAGTTCAGCCTTGAGGAGAGGTGATAACATGGTTCGGACAAAACACAGAGACAGGGTGGATTATTTTCTGCTAGACAATGAGGTGCCAGCAATGCATTCTTCTCTTTAGCAGCTGGGCAATTTTCATTTAAACATTGGAGATACCAGGCTTGATTATGTGTATTTCAGTGAGATAAAGCACATAAGGTTTCGTAAGATACAATTTTCTATTTCTTGTTCAATTACAAGCCGCAAGTGAATATAATTGAGAATACATGAATATATTATTTTTTCTTCACATCTGCCGATCAAAAAATTATAGGCAGCTTCACAAGACAAGATTTATCCAGAAAGCCTGATTGTAAACAGGAGCAGGTAATGATTGTACAGTTGCTGCATATCTGAATGTGTTGGTTAGAGTGGACAGAATGGTTTTATACAAGTGTATATCATAAAGTTGTGATTTCAGTTTCCCGACGATTTCAGTCTTTGTACACCTTTCAGGTAGCAATGTACCAATTAAAATGGGTTACAGTATCTTTTCATCTCAGTACTTAGATTTGCAAGAATTTTGTTCAGTATAGGATGATTTATTTGGAATATATGCTGAGAATATTTTTTCCATCATGTTAACAAAGGATATTGGCTGATTGTTTGATCAGATCTTGTGAGAATGTATTTAGGACTCATCATCATCTTTTATTTAAGATTGGTTGGTTTTCATGTCAACAAGTTCTATTGAATTGCATTTCATATATAATAATGAATTAATTATTTTAGTGAGGTAATTCTTCAATCAATATTATTGATTAAATATATATATATATATATATTAATGGAGATATTGCGATAAAAAAATAAAATAAATAAATATTAATTATAAAAGCATTGTAAATTAGCATTAATATAATTTATTGGTGGTTGCTGGGATACGCAGTGCAGCATGTGAAAATCGGTTGTTATTGACAGTTTGAATGTTTGAATGACAGTTTGAGTCTACGGTTCGATGGAGTATGTGTAATGGACATGTCTACAAGATAAAGTGCTTATCGCTTAATATATTATTATTAAAGTGGTGTATGATTAAAGTTCTTCAAATGTAGTAATATTTTAAATAAAGTAAATAATTAAATATGTTTTATGAGGATATTGCATTGCTGTGTTTACTGACTATCTGGACACAATTTGAGATTGTGGGTCCATTGATGTTGAGTAATCTACTTATGTGGACCTGCGACCGGGGTTGTGGATCTCCTGTTTGGAGAGGTTTCTCGGCTAAAAGGATGAAACCTCGATGATAACGGGACCCCGCTGATGATCTGGGCGGTTGGGAATTGGTCAACTTGCTATTAGTTAAGGTTATAACTTCAAATAAAATAACTTTTGTAAGGACTTACCAGGACATAATGTGTGTGTGTTGTGTGTGTGTGTTGTGTGTGTGTGTGTGTGTGTGTGTGTGTGTGTGTGTGTGTGGGTGTTATGTCTGACATCCTTCTTGGTGCTACGGTGCAGTAATTGGTCTATATTCTGATTACCTTTAAGTAAATAATGAATTAGGAATCTAAAAAGATTTAATTTGCTATCCTTATTAAATGCTCGTTTTCCTGACACTGATCCTGCTCACAGATTCTCTCAGCGTCGGGAGCCAATGAGCTGATCCACGTTCCTCGTGGGCAGAAGGTGATCAGCATTTTCAAGGTGATAGGGATGGGCCAGGCAATCTGCTGTTGGGGTGAGCTAAATGGAAAGCCTCGGAGTCCCATCGAAATTGACGCAGGACACGCTGCTCCGCTGTACTGCTCCCTACCTGACCTGACTGTTATTTATATTAATTAATCTCACTTTGCCCAGTAATATCACTCACCACAAGTAAAACGCGCAGGAACAGTTTGGATTTTTGTGCAACAAACAATAATTAATTTATATTATCAACACCATTTACATTAACTGTGAATTCCAAGAAACCACAATAAAAAGTTACAAAATTAGTGAACATGAAAAAATTAGTTTTCATCATTTGTTCCCTGTTTGAAATTACATGAGTGGTTTCAAGAATGGACACCAAGAAGCAACTCAACAGCAACAGCGTGTGAAGATCCAATTCTTCTGTAGAAGAATGGCACACGATGAAAGAAAATATCAAAAAGCTGAAGATCTCCAATGGGTGAGGTACACGTTGCAATGGCCTGAAAGAAACTGGGTTGGTACAAGGACATAGAAAAAGCTCGGAAGACCCAGGAAACATCCCATGGCAAACTAAGCGCACTTGAAGGGTACTCTGCATACGTGATAGAAGAGAATCAAGTCATCAAGCTGACAATGAATGAAGCGCAGGCCTGAACATTAACATCATTGTCAGCATTATTGCAGCAGCCTGATTGCAGCACGGTTCCATGACAGAGTGGCAGGCAAAGAAGCACTGCTGAGACGTCAGAATAAGGTATTGACACCACAAGTTGGGTGACTTAACAATGGAATTGGGTAGCTCTGATCGATGAATCGATTTTGAACCTTTTAGAGATAAGATGCCAATTTGCATGCCAAAGACATGGAGAGCGTTATGACACACAATGTTTGTCATCTACGTAAACATGGAAGCTCCTGTGACTGTTCTGGGTTTGTATCACAGCTTTGCATTGGAAAACTTTATAAAAAATTAATGGACACTAACCAGAAGTAAGATATAGCCAGATACTGGCAGCACCATGCACGTTCCTGTGAAATAAGTAATCAGAAAAAGATTCATTTCCAACAAGGAAACAGGATCCAAAACACATCGTCCAATATGTTAACACATTATTTGGAGAACAATGTTACAGCTTGGTTGCTGTACATGCATATACGAATGGCCAGCCCAGATCCAGACATGAGTCCCATTGACGCCTTAATGGGGATTACCTGAAACAGAGAAACAAAGGAACCCAACTAAAGGGCTGTGCACACCTTAACGATTATTACCGGTATGCCAACGTATGAAAATTTGTCTAAACGCTGGCACACGGTCGAAGTACGTTATGGGTAAGTTTTGTATACGTAGAGCAGCGCTGAGCACCACTGGCATACGTCGTAGTACGCCGAGCCTTGTCGACAATTTTAACATGCTCAACATTTTTCGACTAGATGCCAGCGTATGACTCACACGTTCCGCATAACGCTGGCCATAAAGTTGTAGGCACATTACGCGATCGTTGACAACGTCGACACACTTACTTGTAAGTTATCCAATAAGTCGAAACACGTCGAGGTAATGTTTAGCGTACCGAAAAAACCCTAAACACTCCCTCCCCTAAACACAAACCACCCCAAAAACAACCCCCAAAAAACCCCAAAACAAAACCAACACCAAAAAACACAAACACTCAACCACAACCCCCCAAAACACAAAAACACTCCAAAAACTAAAAAATCACATCAAACACACCTACCACTTTCTCAACCTCTTGACCACAAAAAAAAAACCACCACAAACAAAAAACACAAACAACCTTAAAAAAAAGAACCCAACACCAAAAAAACCAACAGAAAACACAAAACCAAACAACAACTCAAACAAACCCCAAAAAACCAAACAAAAAAAACAAAAAAAACTCCCCGAACCCCCTCCAAAAACCACCCCTACAAACAAAAAACCAACCCCTAACTCCACTCAACAAAAAAAAAAACCAACTCTAACTCCACCAACCTAAAACCAAACCCTTACCAACCCCACTAACAAAACCCAAAAACAGCCTAAACCAACCAAAAAAACAAAAAAACCATAAACAACCCAACCAAACCAACCTTACCCCCCCACCCCCCTCCGCAAACTCTCCCAACAATAAAAAAAAATCAAACTAACTACTAAAAAACCTAAAACAAAAAAACCCCCTTAACCTCCAAACCCCCCCACCCAAAAAAAAAACCCACTCTAAAAACCTAACCCCCAAACACCACCCTAAACCCCCCCACCTCTCCACTAAAAAAAAAACCCCTCAACCCCCTCTTCCAATAAACACCAAAAACCACAACTCCCAAAATAAAAAAACAACCCCAAAAAACAAAAAAAAAAAACACCTATTCAAAACCAAAAACACAAACCACTACCCTCCTCGAAACCGAACAAAACCAAACAACCCCCAAAAACCAAAAAAAAAACCCAAAACCAAAAAACTAACACCACACCACTAAACACCCCCCAAAACTCCTAAAAACAAAACCACCAACACCCCTTAAACCCCAAACACTAAAACACCCCCTTTCCCCTCAAAAAATAATCAACCAACCTCAAACCCCACTAACAAAAACCAAACTTAAAACCCTCCACTCCCAGAAATAACAAAAAAAACACCTCACACCCCCCAAAAACCAAATAACCAAAAAACCCCCCAAAACAAAAAACCCCTAACAAACCACCCCCCAACCAACACAAAAAACACCAGAAACCACACCTCTAAAAAAAAAACTCAAAAAGAAAAAGAAAAAACTCACAAAAAACTCCTAACCAAAAACCCCCAAACAAAAACCAAAACCCCTCACGAAACCCCAAAACCACAACCAAAACCCACCACCCCCAAAAACACTATCTCCCAAAAAATAAACAAAACCCAAGAATAACAAACCCCTAACCTTTTAACCAAAAAACCCACAAAACACAAAAACAACTCCTTAAAAAAACCCCCAAAAAAACCCCGAAACAAAACTCTCACCCACCCCCCAACCAAAAAAAAAACAAAACCAAAAACACCAAAAACTCCAAAAACAAAACTCCCCAAACCTCCACAAAAACAAACTCTCACCCAAAACCCTAACAACCAAAACAAACCCATAAAAAACCCACAAAAAAACGTCCCAACCAAAAAAACACCTCCCCATAACCCACCCAACCCCCCCTAAAAACTCCCTCCTCAAACAAACCACCACTACACCAACCCCACAAAAAACAGCCACACCCCCCTCCGCCCACCACCCAAAAACTTCAAGAACTAACCCCCCAACCAAAAACCCAAAATACCTCCCAACTAAAAAACTCCCAACCATAAAACCCCTCCTCCAACCCCCCCCCGACACTATTTATACACCCCCCCCTACACAAAAACTCCCATCCAAACACACTCCAAACCCCTCTCACAAAAACCCACTCTTTTCCCAACCCCCACAAAGAAAAAAAACCCTCAAAAAACACAAACACCTCAAACACCACTTCAAACCAAAAAACCCCCCAAAAAAAAAAACAAAACCTCACTAACACAACAAAAACCTCCCCCCCACCCCCACCCCACATAATAAACCTTCCCTTTCCCCACCAGAAAAAACCATCACTCCTCCTCGCAAAACCCCCCCCTCTGCAAACTAAAAACCCACCAAAATAACCCA
>CM068953.1:6435779-6448935 GCA_035128595.1 Eptatretus atami
TCATTCTTCGAAGTTTTTCTTCGCTTTTTAAAAAATTTTTTTATAATCGGATTTCTACGCTGAATCTATTGATGTTTCTTTAAAGTTGTTGGCGTATTCCATAACGATTTGGACAAATGCATAAGATTAGTAACGTCACAGAAACGTTTTCGAAACTTATAGATAACTTATACCAATGAAGCTTTCGAAGTGTTGCCGGCGTTCAACACGTATGCCCAACGATAGTCTAACGTATCATAGCGTAGTGGCAGCCTATCGTCGACAATCAACAGTGGCGTAGGCTGATTCATAGGCTGCCGCTCAATCGATTTAAATAGCATAACTCGCATCTAGAAATAATAAGTGTCAACATCAACCGTCATGCCAAAGGAAAAAAACAAAAAAAAATGGATCTGGAACACACGGGTTCCTCCGTGTGAAGCCCTATTTTTATATACCAATTCCCCCAAACGCTGCCAACGCCTATTATACGGTAGCTGTAGTTAAACACGTCAGCAGTTCTGTTAGTCGTCCGAAGATGGCAAATACGTCAATATGCATTGGAGATACGTTACACATAGTTCAACGCACGTACTCCATAGGTTAGAAATACGTTTCGGGTACTAACATTACTCACTGTTTGACTTATTGAGTAACTTACAAGTACCGTGTGTCGACGTGTTTCAACGATCGCGTAACGTGCCCTACAACACGTTAAGTCATAGGTTAGAAATAAGTTTCGGGTACGCTAAAACATTACCCTGACGTGTTCGACTTTATGAGTAAACTTACAAGTAATGTGTGTTCGACGTGTGCACCGATCGCGTAATGTGCCTACAACTTAATGGCAGCGTATGCGAAACGTGTGAGTCATACGCTGGCATACGTCGAAAAAGTTGAGCATGTTTAAAGATTTGTCGACAAGCTCGCGTCTACGACGTATGCGCACGTGTGCTTTCAAGCGTGCTCTAACGTTATACAAACTTACCCATAACGTATTCGACGTGTGCCAAGCGTTTAGACAATTTTTTCAATAACCGTTGGATACGCTGGCTAAATCGTCAAGGTGTGACAGCCCCTTAGTTGGGTTCTCTTGTTCTTCTCTGTTTCAGGTAATCCATAAGGCTTCAATGGGAATCATGTGACTCTGGCTGGCCATTCTAATGCATGTACAGGCACACCAGCTGTAACATTGTTGCTCCCAAATAATGTTTTAACACTATTGGAACGATGGTTTTGATCCTTACTTGTTGGAAAATGAATCTTTTTCTGATTAAACTATTTCCACTAGGAACCTGCATGGTGCTGCAGTAATCTGCTTTTACTTCACTTCTGTAATAGTGTCCCTTTAATTTTTAATAAGTTTTCCAATGGCAAAAGCTGTGATACACCAGACGCACAAGAGCCTTCCATGTTTAACATAGATCGACAAACATTGTGTGTCATAACGCTCTCCATTCTTTGCATGCAAATTGGCATCTTATCTCTAATCAAGGTTCAAACACCGATTCATTCGACAGAGTACCATTCATTGTTAAGTCACCGCAATCTTGGTGTTACCTTTATTCTGACGTCTCAGTCAGTCGGCTTCTTTGCTGACTCTGTACATGGAGACCTCTGCTGCAAGTCAGGCTGCTGCATATATATGGCTGGACAAGATTTAATGTTTCAGGCCTGCGCTCATTTTCATTTTGTCAGCTGATGACTTGATTTCTCTTCTATCACGTATGCCGATACCCTCAGTGCTTGTTTTTGCCATGGGGATGTTTCTTGCTGGTCTTCCCGAGTTTTTTCTTGTCTTGTTAACCAACCCAGTTTCTGTCAGGCATTGCAATCGTGTACTTCACCCTTTGGAGGATCTTCAGCTTTTTGATATTTGTCTTCTCGTGTGCATTCTTCTCAACGAGAATTGGATCTTCACACGTGTCCTGTTGAAAGATTGCTTCCTTGGTGCCATTCTGAAACCCTCATGTATTTCAAACAAGGGAACATAATTCGATGAAAACTATTTTCAAATGTTCACTAATTTGTAACTTTATTGTGTGTTCTTGAATTCACGTTAATGTATAATGGTGTTGATAATTAGCAATAATTTTTGTTTGGTTGCACAAAAATCCACAAAACTGTTTCTGGCGCGTTTACTTTGTGGTGAGTGGATATTCTGGCAAGTGAGAATTACTATGATAATAATAGTCAGGTCAGGTAAGGAGCATCAGCGGAGCAGCGGTCGCTGCGTCCACATTTCGAGGGTACTCCAGAGGCTTCCATTTAGCCATCCCCAAAGCAGCATGCACTGCCCATCCCTATCACCTTGGAAATGCGATTCACCTTCTGCAACCACGAGGAAAGTGATCAGCTCATTGGCTCCAACGCGAGAGACTGGTGAGCAGGATCAGGTCAGGAAAACGAGCATTTAATAAGGACTAGCAAATTAAATACTTTTTAGATTTCTAATTCATTTTTATTTTACTTAAAGGTATCAGAATATAGACAAATTCGCATACCGTGCAACAAGAAGGATGTCAGACATAACACCCACAACACACCACACAGCACACACACCACCACCACACACACACACACACACACACAACAAGCACATTATGTCCGGTAAGTCCTACAAAAGTTTATTTTATTTGAAGTTAATAAACCTAACTAATAGCCAAATTGACGCATTCCCAACGCCCAGATCATCAGCGGGGTCCGTTTATCATCGAGGTTTCCATCTTTTAGCCGAGACCTCTCACAACCAGGAGATCCACAACGCCGGTCGCAGGGTCACAGAAGTAATTAACTCACATCAATGGACCCACAATCTCAAAGTTGTGGTCCAGAATAGTCAGTAAAACAAGCATAGGCAATATCTATAAAACATATTTAATTATTACTTTTATTTTAAAATATACTACATTGAAGAATTTAATCATACACCACTTTATATAATAATATATTAAGCGATAAGCACTTTATCTTTGAGACATGTCCATTACACAGTACCTCCCAGACCGTAGCCAAACTGTCATTCAACATTCAAACTGTCAATAACAACGATTTTCACATGCTGGCAACTTGCGTAATCCAGCACCCACCATATATTATATTAATGCTAATTACATGCGTTTTATAATTAATATTTATTTAATTTTATTTTTATCGCAATAATCTCCATTATATATATATATAATATATTTAATCAAATAATATGTTGAAGAATTTAACCTCTAAAAAAATTAATTCATTATTATTATATAAATGCATTCAAGTAGGAACTTTGTTGACAATGAAAACCAACAATCCTAAATAAAAGAGATGAGTGATGGAGTCCTAAATACATTCTCACAAGATCTGACAAACAATAGCCAAATATCCTTTGTTTAACATGAATGAAAAATATTCTCAGCATATCCATAATAACATCCTATAGCTGAACAAATTCTTAGCAAATCTAGTAGCTGAAGATGAAAAGTACTGTAACCCATTATAATTGGTAGCTTTGCCTACGCTGGAAAGGTGTAAAAAGACTGAAATCGTCGGGGATAACGAAATGCATCAACTATGATATACACTTGTACTAAAAACCATTCTGTCGCACTCTAACCACACATTCAGATATGCAGCAATGTACAATCATTAACCTCTCTGTTTACAATCAGGCTTTCCTGGATAATCTTGTCTTGTGAAGCTGCCTATATCTTTTTTGATCGGCCAGATGTGGAAGAAACAAATAATTAATTCATGTATTCTCAATATATTCATTGCGGCTTGTAATTGAACCAAAGAATATAAGATAAATTGTATCTTACGAAACCTTATGTGTTTATCTCACTGAAATACGAACATAATCAACGCCTGAGTATCTCAATGTTAAATGAAAATTGCCACAGCTGCTAAAGTAGAAGATGCATGCCTGGACCTCATTGTCTAGCAAAATAACCACCCTTCTCTGTGTTTTGTCCGAACCATGTTATCACCCTCTTCCTCAAGCGCTGAACTGGTGTTCACATTACTTCATGCTCGTCTCGCCCCTCCCTTCATTTACCCTTGCCAGATGGTTAGCCCTCCCCTGTCTTTTCTGTTCCAAAAATTGTAACAAGAGGATGCTATGTGCATTTGAAAAGGAAAGAGGATCGTGTTTGATGTTCGCTTGTTCCATATAGTCCTCTTTCCCATGCGCATGTTTGGTTATTTGTATTCTGAGTTTGCCTGTTAGTTAAATGTCTCAGAATCCGAAAGAGAAGAAACTGAATTTCTTTCACACAACCACCCATTCATCGCTATACACGACATGTAAGAGATAAAAATTTTTAGCGAATCCTAAATTTTTTCTCCTTCATCAGCTTTCCTGTATAAATCGAAAATTCAGAAAGAAAATAAGAAAATTGTTCGCTGGTATGGGGCTGCAATTCACACCCATGGGAATACCTCTGAACCTGTTGAAACATTATCCCACAAAAAAAACACAAAAGTATGAAATAAAATACAAATTAACAGGCATCCTGAAACTTTCTGCCTATCAAACAATGAAATACTGATTATATATTTTTAGAAAAGATGCTCTATAAAAACCTACAAATAAAAACTTATTCAAGAGTTTTAAAAAACTTTCAAATCACTTTGAAGAGTGAATCACTCACTAGTTACTAAATCAATTTGTAAATAGAAGTTGAAAAATCAAAAACTTTACCTGACTTGATATTGGAGGTATCTAATTTCTGTCTTAGAACTCGAAACGAAGGAATTGTAATGTTCCCAGGAAGTTGTTATACACCGAGATTCCTTCTCAATTTCTAAATAATATTTCTTGAACTGTTCCCACACAACTTGTACAGCCTGATTAAATGATACGTGATAAGTGTTGGTAAACACGCCTGGCACCCGGCTAAAAACCTTTACGTGGTACAGGTTCTTATGAGCTAGGAATCCTGAAAAGGACGTAAGAATACAAAGATTTTCCTCTTTAGTAATACTTGAAAGATTACTCAAACTTCCTGAATGCTCAGAGATAATATCTTGAGTGACTATGACAGGAACATCGCTGTTTGTGCTGATTTCCTATAGCCGTAAAAGTAACTGTCAAATCATGCTAACTCTGTTTAATAAAACCTGATAAAACTTTTTACAAACACACAACAAAATTATTAGCAGCCTTATCCGCGTAACTATCATGAAGATCCGCATGTCTTTAACGAACACTCTGGCTTGTTCAACACTGTTTAGATGACTCAGTGACAAGCAAGCCCGACTACGAAAAAAAGTTTATAATATTGTCCAGAATTATCCATAACTCTGTTAAACCATGCATTTAAACTTGTTTACAGATAACTTAACTTGGGCACATTTTGTATAACAATTAGACACAGAATCCACAATTGAAGACGCGAATGCAGCTCCAAGGTTGAGTTACTGGTTCCCTATAATATTTAAGGCTCACATTTTTCAATCAGATCATAATTTCATATTACTAATTTATATTCAAAATCACAGAAACTATGTGTCACAAGACGCATATAAAAAAGGGGAAGCCAAACATGCACATCAGTTCCCAAATGTCCTTCTAATAGTCTAGCATAAGAGTTTTAAAGAATTTACAATAATTGAAATAAGGATTGTCTTAGTGAAAGTGAAAATAAACCTAAAATAGGGTTGCTCTAAACTTTATCTGGTAATAAACTCCTCTGCACTAGTATCCCTAAAAATAGAATGAAGCGAGACCTATTCTTACCGTGCTTGCTCTGAAAAATCACAAACTAAGAATCAACGGATCCATCAACTTTGGGAGTTAGAACTTCTTTAGCAAACCTGCTACAAAAAGCTTGATCAAAAACGAGCATATTCATATGAACCTGATAAACTCTGGAGAATAATTAGCTAAAACTTGTTTGGAACAGGACCTCAGAAAGGAACATAAAATCGATGAAAAACCTTCTTTAAAAACCTTTATTTTATCAATTATCCTAAATTCCATTTTTGGAGCCGTACGACACCGGACTTACGAAGCCATGACCTCTGGGTCTTCATTCTGTTGGAATAGCAAAAGTACTCATATCCGAAAACATTACCTTGAGAAACTGACCCAGTCCCTTGTACCACTGTCATTAAGGCCCCAAAGGATACGATCGCAAGTGTCCTGACAAAATGTCTTTGCGTCCAAGCAAAACATTACACTCATCTTTATTATAAAATCATTAAACATTCACGAGTCTATAATTTGAAAAGAACAATGAAGTAAAAACATCCTAAAATGAGAAAAAAAAAAGCATGTCCAACAACTTGAAATTATTAATCAAATATTCAATATTAGCAACGATACAAGCAGACCATGTCCATTCAAACGCTGATGATTGATTATCCACCAATTAGCCAACTCTAACTCCCACAATGGTGAATGGGAAGAGCACAACAAAAACAAAAATAATCCCAAACTTTCAACAGTACTGTGTATTTACATTTAACACACGTCTACACACCAACCGAGGAATGAAGTGTGGAGGTTGAAAGAGCGACAGTGAAGCAGCATAAGAGAGAGGCTGAGTATGGGTTGAGATGATGTGGTTGGCATGAAATGTGGATGTCAATGAAAAGATAGTCTATTGGGAGCCGTTGGTGAGGTATGTGGAGGACAAAAGAACACCGAGGCACTCGGAAACATGGTGGTGGGGTGATGAAGTCTGGAAAGACGATTGAAGAGAAGAGAGCAAGAAAGTTCCAGGAATGGCAAAAAGGCGAAGGGTACGGTGGAAGAAGAAGGGCAGAACGATGAAAGTTATAAGCTAGCCAAGAAGGCTGCAAAGAAAGAGGTGCAAAGCGCAGGAGGCCTATAGGAAATGTTCGAGACGCTTGGATCGGAAGAGGTCAGAGAGCGGTTTTTGTCAAGGATTGCAAAGCAAATAGGCGAAGAGAGGTTGATGTGACGGGGTGAGTTGCTTGAAGGATGAAGTGGACAAATCGTTGTGGACTCGATGGAATTAAAGAAGATGAAGAGAATATGGAAAGGCTGTTGAATGTAAGAAAAATGAATGGGAATAGCAACATCGAGAGTTAACCCAGTTTTAGGACAGCAGAGAAGAAACTGAGAAGGAAGTTGAGGAAGCTAAAGAGCAATGAGAGTAGGTAAAGCAGAGAGGGCCGACGGTCAGTTTGTGGGAGATATATTGAAGGCAGTTGGGGAAGCTTGGGGTTGAAGAGAATGACAGAGATCTGTAATCTGGTGGTGAAGAGAAGGGCCGGCATTCCAGGGGATTGGAACTGAGTACCTCGCCCTCTGTATAAGGGAAAGGTAACTTCTGGACTTGGCTCAATAGAAGCAATAAAGTTATTGAGCATGGAATTAGGTATTGGAAAGGGTGCTGGAGAATAAGATAAGGAAGAAGGTAAAGACTGACGAAATGCAGTTTGGATTATGCCAGAAAGAGAACGACAGATGCAATTTTATTGGTAAGGCAGTTGCAGAGAAAGTACATGAAGAAGGAAGAAGTTGTTTTTTTGGGTTTGTGTTGATCTGGAGAAAGCATTGATCGGGTCCACACGAAGTAATCGACATGGGCATTGAGGAATTAGGAGTGGAGGATATGGTTGACAGGTGTGGATGCAATGTACGAGAGAGCGCACAGCTGTTAAGGAGGAAGGATGGGAACAGTGGTGAGTTTTGGAGTGAAGGTGGGAGTGCACAGAGGGTCGTACTAAGTCCACTTCTATTGTAGTTGTGATGGAGGTCTGGCTTGAGGTAAAAGGAGGTGTTACCGTGGAGCTGACATATGCAGATATCTGGTGATGTGTCAGAGAGTATGGATGGACTGAGAAGAAGATGAACAAGTGGAAGGAACATGAGATGAGGCAAAACCGTTGAAGGTGATATCGGAAAGAACGAGGTGATGCAATGGTAATGATGTGGTGGAGTGGAAATGGAACTGGGAAGTGGCCGTGTGCTGTGTGCAAGGAAAGGGTGTCGAGTGCAACTCCATTCAGTGACAATTGTGCTGTTTGCAGGAAGGTGTTGAAGTGAACTCCATTCAGTGTACATGTGTGCTGAACTGGGTTTCATCGAAAATGTAGTGGTGTGAGAGGGTCATTAACCAGTGTGGCAGCTACATTCAAGTGTAAAGGTGTGCATAGAGGGAGCTGCAGATGAAGAATTTTGAGCTTGGATCTTGGAGATGGTGTGAAGCTGGAAAGCGTGAAAACATTTTGCTACTCTCGGAGACATGCTGATGGAGAAGGTGGATCAGACTCTCCGACGGTTGCTAGAGTGAGATCTGTATGGAAGAAGTTTTCGGAACTGAGTGGCGTGCTGACAAAGAGGGAGTGTCGTTGAAGCTGAGGAAGGTGTTGCTACATGTGTGAGGAGTACGCGATGATTTATGGGAGTGAGAACGGGTAATGAACATAGAGCAGCAACACAGGCTGAAAGGGTTGGAAAATGCGAATGGTTGCGGTGGATGTGTGGAGTATTGTGGAGAGAGAGGAAGACAAATGATGACTTGGCGGAAGAGATGGAAATGGAGTCTGCGATGGAGTGTTGTGAAGAGAAACAGGTTAGAGCTTGCGGTCATGTGTTGAGAGGATGAAAGTGACTGGGTGAGAGGAGTTTGGAATATGAGTGTAGTCGGAAGTGGAGGACGGGGAAGACCGAGCAACAACTTGGCTAAGGTGGTGGAAGAAGAAATCTGGGCAAGGGATAAGAAGGGAGGATGCAGAAAATAGGGTAAAGTGGAGAAGAGTTGTATGGGGCCGCAAGGTAACCCCGCATTCAGCAGGGAAACTGGCCTTTAATGCTTGTGTGCGGGCGTGTGTGTACAGACACCGACACACACACACACACACACCACACACACACAACGTGACACACCCGACACCGATCACACACACACAAACTGATTACCACACATATAAACATTACCATACACACACCAACACACACACACAACACACACAATCATGGTGGCATAAGATAATGTAAACTAAGCCACTTCCTTTTGTCAGGTTCAGTTGAATGTTGAGTATTTAAGGTTGAAGTATGAATGAAGGTTATTTGGATCATGTCTTCATTAGCATGTCATTGTTCATTCTTGCCAAGGAATGTATCATCACTATGAACCAAAGATCAGATTATATTCTTTTATCCTCACCGAATGGAGAGGGTATGTGTTTGTTTGGTTGTTCGTCTGCACAGGACTTTCGTGATATTTCTCCGCAACCGTTGCTCGGATGGAGACGCAAACTTTTCACCCATGTGCGCAGCTGGCTCATGCAGAATGTTTTAATCATAATTATGACCTCATAGGTCCACGTGGTATGGGCAGCATGTTGGAAAAACGGGAAGAAAAATTTTGGACCTCTGATATCTCTGAAACACATTAAGGTAAAAATTGAAACTTGTCAACATAGTAAGCTACTCCTCAGGGAATAACGTGTGATTTTTATATGATGTCATAGCTTCGTTTATGACGTCCAAAATTGCCATTATGTAGAACGCCACATCTATCATATGAAACCTTTTTGATTGTCATCTTATTAGTGCAGCAGATTACTGAAATAATCTTCACTTGGTGTACAAGCTCCAACATTTGGTAACATTGCTCAGGAACCTATTCTTCAGAAAAGTAATTACCCACCGTTGAAAAACAAAAATGGCGCCATTTTTCAAGATGGCCGCCGTTTGACAGCTGGTTTGAATCTGTGTTTGAGCAAATATTTGATGGCAATAATGCTATTTAACGTTACTATGCATGCGAAATATATGTTTTTGATGTAGAAAAATCAATTTTTCTGCACTTACAAAATCATACATTATTGAAAACTAAGATGATATGGCCGGAATAAATGAAACGACGGCTCTTTTCGGCTACATTTGCAAAAAATAAAAAAATGAAGAATAATATAGCATATACCAGCAGGAATTATTATCTTTTGATGTCACGTGGTGGATTTTGTCAACATTAGTCCTCACATTTGCACTGCACACAACTCTGTACACTTGAGACTGAAGCGATAGCATTTTACATCGCCCTGGAATCCGTCTTGCAGCCACATTTTTTACTGCTGACATTCTCTGGCATGGGTGAAGGCGTCCAAAGACTTGCCAGACACCTCACACCTTTCTGCCAACCCCATTTGGCAGGGCTTTCAGTTTGCATTTTGCACACTGTGTGCCTGGCCCATATGGCAGCTGCTTGGTAGGCAGCACCCGTTGAACATCGCTTGTATGAGAGCTGCGCTTGTCGGTGGAATGCGCATACATAAACACTTGCTTTCGCGAGCGAACAAGTCCCAGCTCTTGCTCATCAACTTTGTCCATAGTGCTGTTCTCTGTCATACTGGTGATGACAACTCTCAACGACGTTGTAAGTCTGCCATTTTCCAACGACTGTTGGGTACTGACTTAACTTCTTGAAGATCGGAATCCTTGAGGGTACAACTCCCCATGCCTGCCTGCAGTTTTCTTGCCTTTTCCATGAAAGCTGACAGAATATCAGCAGCAGTGAGCGCTGAAACGAAGCAGCATGCTCACTGATTGTCCCGGCCAAATTCGCCACCAATGTCATGAATTGGGCACACTTAATGAACTGCCCTGGCCAAAATTCAACGCACGATTTCCATGCCTGCGTCTTGGAGGGTACGCAAAAACACTGACTGCAAACAACGAGAACATCTGTGTCACTTCTTTATCAACAAAGACGTCATCTTTTGCTTGCTGCATGAAGAGCATGAGTGAAGATTCTGGAGTCGGCTTCCTCGTGGTTGCAAGGACTTTAAGCATCAAGACTGGATGGTCTTTGGAAACAGAGCCTGATCCTTGGTCACAACAACGACATTGTCGGACACATGGTCACTATCTTATCAGCAGGAACCTCAAAGGCTCCTGTCTGTTGTTGTGTGTCTCTCAGGAAACTTTTCACGTTAGGTGGCAGCTTGGTTTTCTCTCCAATACTCGCGTCGATCCCTTGCTCGCTCTTGATCTTGTTTTCAGCCTTCAGGCTGAAGTCCAAATAAACATCAATAACTATGTCTGTCCTCGCGAAATTCGATGAGTACGATCTGAATGCTTTGAACCAAATTAGACAGCATATTCCTCAAGGTCTTTGGCTCTTTGCGGCAATGAATACACAGAGAAGGACCCGATCAATGATAACAGCATCACATCCTGGTCTTGTGTCGGGAGGAGTATATGTGCTTCCAGATTTTGCAGTTGCGACTCTGACCAGTGTGGAGTTTCCCAGCTGTCACTTCAGCGCCGCGGGAAAGACTGGGTTTTCATGTTGGAAAAAACTCAACGCAGGTCCACACTCTCGTGCTTGGCAGGATATAAAGAGCTGCGAGAAACAGACGGCAATCATCTTTGAGTAAACCTGCTGCATATTCCAGAATATCGCAGCTGCTCTAATGGCGAAAGAAGTCTGCTTTGTCTTTTTGATGGGCTTATAAAGAACCGTCACGACTTGAATATTCTCGAACGCAATTCTTACCGGTTCCCAGGTGAGTCCGTTAAGTTTCAGCAGTAAACTGGGATGCCACGTGGTTTTTTGAAGTCAATGCTGAGACAGTCTTTGATTCTTCCTGAAGGATTGAACACGATCCTTCATTTCACCAACATTTCTGGACTTGTCAGAGAAGCAAATTTCTGAGTAGGCTGGTTTGCTCATGGTGCTAATCTTCTTGCCATGGCCAGTGGACCCAGCAACCATACTGTGATATTAGCACGCTAACTTCTGGTCCAGACACCATCCACCTACTCATGGCAGCTGATCCTCAGTAAGCCAATGGGGCACACCAATCACCTTTCACTACTGCAATTGGCCTGTTCATGTGCTTGGTCAATGGCCAAGCAGAAACTCCCTGTTAGTCTTGTGTACCAACAAATTTCGCCAGTTTAAATTCATTAAAGACCTCAGGGTGAGTGTGTTCAAAGTGACCATGTCTCTAAGATGGATGGAAGCGCATCTGCATAGTTCACATTGTTTGTTTGGCAAAGGAACAGGGGATTAGAGCAGCCAGTGCTTCGGCAATACAAACCGAAGTTGGCCTCCGAACCTGACAACGAGAACGTCACAATTCCATTGACAACACAGAAGATCCCAGAATGAAAATTGAGGACTCTCTTTCTGCATTTATCACACCAGTCATCAAAAATCCAGGCTTCTACATCTCTTCTAGCACAATGATGCTCATACTGCTTCCTTTTTGAGGATGTAGAGGCAACACGCCCCGTTTTTGTAAAACCTTTGGGTGGGCAAGGCGTGTTCTTCGTGACACTTGAGGCAGAAAGAAAGCGATCTGCATTCCAGAAGAAGCCACCCAGATTATAAGAGCACCTGTCCACCCACTGCTTTGAAGTAGGTGTCCAAGAGACCCTTAAAGCAGCCCTCTACTGTGGAGGCCCCAACATGAACAAAAATTTATCCCCATTCAGGTCCGGCAGTTGCCACTGGACTTGTTGATAAGTGCATAAAATAGGCTGGTCTGCGGTTTATCCAGGGACCTGTCCTGGTTGAGGTGTTCATAGTATCCACTGACTTTGTTAATGAGTGCTTTACAGTGGCAACTGGTGAGCTTATCACGAAGGAGGGGCAGAAGTGCTGTAATACTAATTCAAAATGCAAGACCTCTTTTTCTGGCATGATGGGCTGACCAATGTGATTTACCATTGTCATGTACTTCTTTGGTGTCGGCTAATCTTCTGCAACCCACTGCATCAATTGTCATTGGTTTAAGGCCAGTCAACACCTGACGTTTAGCAACAGTATGGCCGGATTTTTGTAAAAATTGTCCTAAAAGACGCTGGTACGTCGAATACGTTATGGGTAAGTTTTGAAAACATGAGAGCACGCGAAAAACACTGCCATACGTCGTTGCATCGCTGGTTTTAACGTTGTACTTTTCGGTTGTCCTCAAAGCTTTCCATGCTTGAAATTTTACGCTTATGGCCAGCGTATGACTCACAGTCCACCAAACGCTCGCCATAAGTTGTAGCACCTGCAAAGAAGTCTCCTGGCCGTGGCCGTGGACGCGGACGCAAGGAGGATCCATCATCACCCACACCCTCGCCATCCCATCACACTCACCTACTACTACTGACATGGACCTACTACTACTAGTAGGGTGAATATACTGATTCTGGCTCACTTTCCCCCATGCAAGTGAATGGGGGATTTTCAGCGATTCATATTTTTTTCCCTAAAAA
>CM068953.1:6449250-6462953 GCA_035128595.1 Eptatretus atami
TATTTAGATGGGGATATTGTGCAAATAAAATTAAACTATTGAAGGAATTTGAGAATGAACAAATCTTTAATTAGCGTTCAATGAGTGACTAAACAATATCATTGTTATTTTTTAAAAGTGCCCTCTGGCTAAAAGAGAGGCTATAAAATTCCATTCACTTACATGTTTTAGATATTTCTTTAGAATCGACCTTTTACAAATCACATTACTACTTTACTACTTGAACAAATCTTTATCTTCATGTAGTGAGCTTAAACAATAGCATGGTTATTTGATAAAACATTTCCTAGTTAGAAAGGGGGACAAATAAATTACCTTGGGATAAAAGGGGGGTTTATTTTTAGGGAAAAAAATGAATCCGCTGAAATCCCCCATTCACCTTGCATGGGGAAAGTGAGCCAGAATCGAGTATGATCACCCTACTTAGTAAGTAGAGTAGAGGTCCATGTCCAAGTATAGTAGCTGAGTGTGATGGATGGCGAAGGGGTGTGGGTGATGATGCGATCCTCCTTGCTACGCGCTCCACGGCCACGCCAGGAGACTCTTCTTTGCAGCATTCTTCGAAGTTTTTCTTCGTCTTTTAAAAAATTTTTTTTAATGTATTTTCTACGCTGAATCTATTGATGTTGTTCTTTAAAGTTGTTTGGCGTATTCATAACGAGTTTGGACAAATGCATAAAGTATTAGTAAGTCACAGAACGTTTCGAAACTTAAGATAACTTATACCATGAATGCTTTGAAGTGTTGCCGCGTTCACACACGTATTGCCCAACGATAGTCTAAGTATCATAGCGTAGCTGGCAGCCTATCGTCGACAATCAAACAGTGGCGTAGGCTGATTCATAGCTGCCGCTCAAGTCGATTTAAATGCATAACCGCATCTAGAAGATTCAATAAGTGTCACATAACGTCATGCCAAAGAAAAAAAACCAAAAAAAACTGGAGTCTGGAACACTGACCGGGTTCCTCCGTGTGAAGCCCATTTTTATATACCAATTCCCCCAACGCTGCCATACGCCTATTAACGGTAGCTGTAGTTAAACACGTCAGCAGATTCTGTAGTCGTCCGGAAGATGGCAAATACGTCAATATGATTGGAGATACGTACACATAGTTCAAGCGCACGTTACTCCATAGGTTAGAAATACGTTTCGGGTACTAACATTACTCACTGTTTGACTTATGAGTAACTTACAAGTAACCGTGTGTCTGACGTGTTCAACGATCGCGTAACGTGCCTACAACACGTTATGTCATAGTTGAAATAAGTTTCGGGTACGCTAAAACATTACCTCGACGTGTTCGACTTATGAGTAAACTACAAGTAATGTGTGTCCGACGTGTGTCACCGATCGCTAATGTGCCTACAATTATGCAGGTATGCGGAAACGTGTGAGTCCATACGCTGGCATACGTCGAAAAGTTGAGCATGTTAAAATTTGTCGACAAGCTCGGCGTCACGACGTATGCGCAACGTGGTGCTTCAAGCGTGCTCTAACGTTATACAAAACTTACCCATAACGTATTCGACGTGTGCCAAGCGTTTAGACAATTTTTTTCATACCGTTGGCATACGCTGGCTAATCGTCAAGGTGTGACAGCCCCTTTATTGGGTTCCTCTTGTTCTTCTCTGTTTCAGGTAATCCATAAGGCCTTCAATGGGACTCATGTTGGACTCTGGCTGGCAATGTCTAATGCATGTACAGCCACACCAGCTGTAACATTGTTGCTCAAATATGTTTAACACTATTGGACGATGGTTTTGATCCTTACTTGTTGGAAAATGAATCTTTTTCTGATTAAACATTTCCACTAGGAACCTGCATGGTGCTGCAGTATCTGCTTATATACTTCACTTCTGTATGTGTCCCTTTAATTTTTATAAGTTTTCCAATTGGCAAAAGCTGTGATACACCCAGCAGTCACAAGAGCTTCCATGTTTAACAGTAGATGACAAACATTGTGTGTCATAACGCTCTCCGATGTCTTTGCATGCAAATTGGCATCTTATCTCTAAACAAAAGGTTCAAACATCCGATTCATCGACAGAGTACCATTCATTGTTAAGTCACCGCAATTCTTGGTGTTACCTTATTCTGGGACGTCTCAGTCAGTGGCTTCTTTGCTGACTCTGTACATGGAACTCTGCTGCAATCAGGCTGCTGCATATATTATGCTGGACAAAGATTTAATGTTTCAGGCCTGCGCTCATTTTCATTGTCAGCTGATGACTTGATTTCTCTTCTATCACGTATGCCGAGTACCTCAGTGCTTGTTTTGCCATGGGGGATGTTTCTTCTGGTCTTCCCGGTTTTTTTCTTGTTCTTGTACCAACCCAGTTTCTTCAGGCATTGCACACGTGTTACTCACCTTTGAGATTTCAGCTTTTTGATATTTGTCTTCTCGTGTGCCAATTCTTCCTCACGAGAATTGATCTTCACACGTGTTCTGTTGAAAGTTGCTTCCCTTGGTGCCATTCTAAACCACTCATGTATTTCAAAACAAGGGAACAAATTGATGAAAACTAATTTCAAATGTTTTCCTAATTTGTAACTTTTATTGTGTTGTTTCTTGAAATTCACGTTAATGTATAATGGTGTTGATAATATAGAATAATTTTTGTTTGGTTGCACAAAATCCACAAAACTGTTTCCTGCGCGTTTACTTTGTGGTGAGTGGTATTCTGGCAAGTGAGAATTACCTAATATAATAATCAGTCAGGTCAGGTTAGGAGCATACAGCGGAGCAGCGGTGTCGCTGCGTCCACTTTCGAGGGTACTCCAGAGGCTTCCATTTAGCCATCCCCAAAGAGCATGCACTGCCATCCCTATCACCTTGGAAATGCGATTCAACCTTCTGCAACCACGAGGAAAGTGATCAGCCATTGGCTCCACACGCGAGAGACTGGTGAGCAGGATCAGGTCAGGAAAACGAGCATTTAATAAGGCTAGCAAATTAAAATTGTTTAGATTCTAATTCTTTTTATTTATTAAAGGTATCAGAATATAGACACAATTACTGCATCCGTGCACAAAAGGTATGTAGACATAACACCCACACACACACACACACACACACACACACACCACACACACACACACACACACACAACAACACATTAAGTGTCCTGGTAAGTCTACAAAAGTTTATTTATTTGAAGTTAATAAAACCTAACTAATAGCCAAATTGACGCATTCCCAACCGCCCAGATCATCAGCGCGGGTCCGTTTAATCATCGAGGTTTCCATCCTTTTAGCCGAGAGCCTCTCCAACCAGAGATCCACAACGCCGGTCGCAGGGTCACAAAGTAGATTAAGCTCACACATCAAGGACCACAATCTCAAAGTTGTGTCCAGAATAGTCAGTAAAACAAGCAAGGCAATATCTATAAAAATATTTAATTATTACTTTTATTTAAAAGTATACTACATTTGAAGAATCTTTAATCATACACACTTATATAATAATATATTAGCGATTAAGCACTTTACTTGTAGACATGGTCCATTACACAGTACCATCCCATCGAACCGTAGACCCAAACTGTATTCAAACATTCAAACTGTCATAACAACCGATTATCACATGCTGGCAACTGCGTATCCAGAACCCACCATAATATTATATTAATGCTGAATTACAATGCGTGTTTATAATTATATTTTATTTATTTTTTTTTATCGCAATATCCCATTAATATATATATATAATATATATTAATCAAATAATGATTGTTGAGAATTTAACTCCTAAAAATAATTAAATTCATTATATATTATAATGAAATGCATCAAAGTAGGAACTTTGTCTGACATGAAAACCAACCAATCTTAAATAAAAGAGATGATGATGGAGTCCTAAATACATTCTCACAAGTCTGATCAAACAATAGCCAAATATCTTTGTTTAACATGAAGAAAAAATATCTCACATATCCATAAAACATCCTATAGCTGAGACAAATTCTTAGCAAATCTAGTAGCTGAGATGAAAAGTACTGTAACCCATTTTAATTGGTAGCATTGCCTACGCTGGAAAGGTGTACAAAAGACTGAAATCGTCGGGATAATGAAATGCATCACTTTATGATATACACTTTACTAAAACCATTCTGTCGCACTCATAACGCAACACAGTTAGATATGGCAAGCAACTGTACAATCATTAACCTCTGCCTGTTTACAATCAGGCTTTCTGGATAAATCTTGTCTTGTTGAAGCTGCTATAATCTTTTTTGATCGGCCGATGTGGAAAGAAAAAATAATTAATTCATGTATTCTCAATATATTACCTTGCGGCTTGTAATTGAACCAAAGAATATAAGATAAATTGTAATCTTACGAAACCTTATTGCTTTATCTTCACTGAAATACGGAACATAATAAGCCTGATATCCTCAATGTTTAAATGAAAATTGCCACAGCTGCTAAAGAGAAGAATGCATGCCTGGCCTCATTGTCTAGCAGCTAAATAAGCCACCCTGTCTCTGTGTTTTGTCCGAACCATTTATCACGCCTCTTCCCAAGCGCTGAACTGGTGTTCACATTACTTCATGCTCGTTCGCCCTCCCCTTCAATTGACCCTTTGCCAGATGGTCTAGCCCTCCCTGTCTTTTCTGTCCAAAATCGTAACAAGAGGATGCTATGTGCATTTTGAAAAGGAAAGAGGATCGTGTTTGATGTTCGCTTGTTCCATATATCCTTCTTTCCGCATGCGCATGTTTGGTGTTTTTGTATTCTGAGTTTGCTGTTAGTTAAATGGTCTCAGACATCCGAAAGAGAAAAACTGAATTTCTTTCACACAAACCACCACATCTCATCGCTATAACGACATGTAAGAGATAAAAAATTTTTAGCGAATCAAATTTTTTCTCCTTCATCAAGCTTCTGTATAAATCGAAAATTCCAAAAGAAAATAAGAAAATTGTTCGCTGGTATGGGCTGCAATTCACACCCTGGGAATACCTCTGAACCTGTTGAACATTATCCACAAAAAAAACACAAAAGTATCAAATAAAATACAAATTAACAGCATCCTGGACAACTTCTGCCTATCAGAAACAATGAAATACTTGATTATATATTTTTAGAAAGATGCTCTATAAAACCTGACAAATAAAAACTTATTCAAAGAGTTTTTAAAAAACTTTTCAATCATTTGAAGAGTGAATCCACTCACTAGTTACAATCAATTTGTAAATAGAAGTTGAATAAATCAAAAACTTTACCATGACTTGATATTGGAGGTATACTAATTTCTGTCTTAGAACTCGAAAGAAGGAATTTAATGTTCCAGGAAGTTGTTATAACACCGAGATTCCTTCTCAATTTCTAAATAATATTTCTTAACCTGTTCCCACAACAACTTGTAAGCCTGATTAATGATAACGTGATAACGTTTGGTGAAACATGCCTGGCACCCGCTAAAAACCTTTAACGTGGTCACGGTGTCTTATGAGCTAGGAAATCCTGAAAAGACGAAGATACAAAGATTACCTCTTATCCAGTATACTTGAATTATACTCAAACTTCCTGAATGCTCAGAGATAATATCTTGGAGTGAACTTATGCAAGGAACATCCTGTTGTGCTATTTCCTATACCGTAAAAGTAACTGTATCAATTGCCTAACTCTGTTAATAAAACCTCGATAAAACTTTTTACAAACACAGTAACAAAATTATTAGCAGCCTATCGCGTAACTATCATGAAGATCCGCATGTCTTTAACGAACACTCTGCTTGTTAACACTGGTTTAGACTGACTCATGACAAGAACCCGACTACGAAAAAAAGTTTATAAATATTGTCCAGAATTTCATAACTCTGTTAAACCATGCATTTAAACTTTTTACAGATAACTTAACTTGGTGCACATTTTGTATAACAAATTAGACACAGAACCAAATTGAAGACGCGAATGCAGCCAAGGTTGAGTTACTGGGATCCCTATAATATTTAAGCTCACATTTTTCACAGATCAATAATTTCATATTACTAATTTATATTCAAATCACAGAAACTATGTGTCCACAAGACCATATAAAAAGGGGAAGCCAAACATGCACATCAGTTCCCAAACTGTCCTTCTAATAGTCTAACATAAGAGTTTAAAGAATTTAGCCATAATTGAATAAGGATTGTCTTAGTGAAAGTGAAAATAAACTCTAAAATAGGGTTTGCCTCCTAAACTTTATCTGGTAATAAACTCCTCTCACTTGTATCCCTAAAATAGAATGAAGCTGAGCCTATTCTTCCGTGCTTGCTCTGAAAAATCACAAACTAAGAATCACGGATCCTATCAACTTTGAGTCTAGAACTCTTTAGCAACCTGCTACAAATAGCTTCGATCAAAAACGAGCATATTCATATGAACCTGATAAACTCTGGAGAATAATTAGCTAAAACTTGTTTGGAAAGGACCTCAGAAAGAACATAAAATCGATGAAAAACCTTCTTATAAAAACCTTTAATTTATCATTATCCTGAAATTCCATTTTTGGAGCCGTACGACAGCCGACTTACGAACCATGACCTCTTGGGTCTTCATTCTGGTTGGGATTACAAAAGTACTCATTCCCGAAAACATTACCTTGAGAAACTGACCCAGTTCCCTTGTACCTACTGTCATTAAGGCCCAAAGGATACGATCGACACAGTGTCCTGACAAAAGCTCTTTGCGTCCAAGCAAAACATTAACACTCCTCTTTATATCAAAATCATTAAACATTCACTGAGTCTAATAATTTGAAAAGACACAATGAATATAAAACATCCTAACATGACGAAAAAAAAAGCATGTCCAACAACTTGAAATTATTAATCAAATATGTCAATATAGCAGACGATACAGCGACCATGTCCCAATTCAATACGCTGATGATCTTGAATTATCACCAATATAGCACAACTCTACTCCCCACAATGGTGAATGGGAAGACACCACAAAAACAAAAATATCCCAAACTTTTCAACAGTACGTTGTACTTACATTTACACACGTCTACCACCAACCGAGGAATGAAGTGTGGGGTTGAAAGAGCGACAGTGAAGAAGCATAAAGAGAGAGGCTGAGTATGGTTGAGATGATGTGGTTGAGCATGAAAGTGGTGGATGTCAATGAAAAGATAGTCTTTGGGAGCCGTTGTGAGGTATGTGGAAGACAAAAGGAACCATCCGAGCACTCGGAAACATGGTGGTGGGTGATAAGTTGGAAAGACGATTGAAGAGAAGAGCAAGAAGTTCCAGGAATGGCAAAAAGGCGAAGGGTACGGTGGAAGAAGAGGGCAGAGCGATGAAGTTATAAGTAGCCCAAGAAGGCTGGCAAAGAAAGAGGTAGCAAGCGCAGGAGGCCTATAGGAATGTTCGAGAACGCTTGGATTCGGAAGAGGTCAGAGAGCGGTTTTGTCAGGATTGCAAAGCAATAGGCGGAAGAGAGGTTTGATGTGACGGGGTGAGTTGCTTGAAGGATGAAGTGGACAAATCGTGTGGACTCAGATGGAATTAAAGAAGATGAGAGATATATGGAAAGGCTGTGAATGTAGAAAATGAATGGGATAGCAACATGCGAGAGTAACCCAGTTTTAGGACAGCAGAGAAGAAACTGAGAAGGAAGTTGAGGAGCTAAAGAGCAATGAGAGTTAGGTAAAGCGGAGGGCCGACGGTCAGTTTTGGGAGATTATATTGAAGGCAGTTGGGGAAGCTTGGGTGTTGAAGAGAATGACAGAGATCTGTATCTGGCTGGTGAAAGAAGGGCCGGCATTCCAGGGGATGGAACTGAGTACCTCGTCCCTGTTAACAGGGAAAGGTAACCTTCTGGACTGTGGCTCAATAAGAAGCAATAAGTTATTGAGCAGGAATATAAGGTATTGGAAAGGGTGCTGAGAATAATAAGGAAGAAGGTAAAGACGACGAAATGCGTTTGGATTATGCCACGAAGAGAACGACAGATGCAAATTTTATTGTAAGGCAGTTGCCAGAGAAAGTACATGAAGAGGAAGAAGTTGTTTTTTGGGTTTGTGTTGATCTGGAGAAAGCATTGATCGGTGTCCACACGAAGTAATGACATGGGCATTGAGGAATTAGGAGTGGAAGGAATGGTTGATCAGAGTAGTGGATGCAATGTACGAGAAGCGCACAGCTGTAAGGAGGAAGGATGGGAACAGTGGTGAGTTTTGGAAGTGAAGGTGGGAAGTGCACAGGGGTTCGTACTAAGTCCACTTCTATTGTAGTTGTGATGGAAGGTGCTGGCTTCGAGGGTAAAAGAGGTTACCGCTGGAGCTGACAGTATGCAGAATGACTGGTGATGTGTCAGAGAGTATGGATGGACTGAGGAAGAAGATGAACAAGTGAGGAACATGAATGAGGCAAAAACGTTTGAGGTGATATCGGAAAGACGAAGGTGATGGCAAGTGGTAGCATGGGTGGAGTGGAAAGGTACTGGGAAGTGGCCGTGTGGCTGTGTGCAGGAAAGGGTGTCGAGTGACTCCATTCAGTGTACAATTGTGGTTTGCAGGAAGGTGTTGGAGTGAACTCCATTCAGTGTAAATGTGTGCTGAACTGGGTCATCGAAGAATGTAGTGGTGTGAGAGGGTCATAACCAGTGTGGCAGCTACATTCAAGTGTAAGGTGTGCATAGAGGGAAGCTGCAGATGAAGGAATTGTTGAGCTTGGATCTTGGAGATGGTGTGAAGCTGGAAAGCGTGAAAACATTTTGCTTCCGGAGACATGCTGAATGGAGAAGGTGGAATCAACTCTTCGACGGTTGCTAGAGTGAGATCTGTATGGAAGAAGTGTTCGGAACTGAGTGGCGTCTGACAAAGAGGGGAGTGTCGTTGAGCTGAGGAAGGTGTATGCTACATGTGTGAGGAGTACGCGATGATTTATGGGAGTGAGAACGGGTAATGAACATAGAGCATGCAACACAGGCTGAAAGGGTTGGAAATGCGAATGTTCGGTGATGTGTGGAGTATTGTGGAGAGAGAGGAAGACAAATGATGACTTGCGGAAGAGATGGAAGATCGGAGTCTGCGATGGATATGTTGTGAAGAGAAACAGGTTAGAGCTTGGGTATGTGTTGAGAGGATGAAAGGACTGGTGAGAGGAGGATTTGAATATGAGTGTAGTCGGAAGTGGAGGACGGGGAAGAACGAGAACAACTGGCTAAGGTGGTGGAAGAAAGAATCTGGCAAGGGGATTAAGAAGGGAGATGCAGAAAATACGGGTAAAGTGGGAGAAGAGTTGTCATGGGCCCGCAAGGTAACCCCCGCATTTCAGCAGGGAAACTGGCCTTTAATGCTTGTGTGCGGTGCGTGTGTGTACAGATCACACACAGCACACACACACACACACACACACACACACAACGTGACACACCCTGACACCGATCACACACACACAAACTGATTACAACACATAAACATACCATACACACACAAACACACAACACAACCACACACATCAGTGAGTTGGGCATAAGATAATGTAAATAAAGCCACTTCTTTGTCAGGTTCAGTTGGAATGTTGAGTATTTAAGGTTAAGTATGAATGAAGGATTAATTTGGATCAATGTCTCTCATATAGCGATGTTCATTGTTCATCTCTTGCCAAGGAAGTATCACGTCATATGAACCAAAGATCAGATTATATTTTTTATCCTCACCGAATGGAGAGGGTATTGTTTGTTTGGTTGTTTCGTCTGCACAGGAACTTTCGTGATTTTCTCCGCAACCGCTTGTCGGATGGAGACGAAACTTTCACCGATCCGTGCGAGCTGGCTCATGCAGAGATTGTTTTAATCATAATTATGACCTCATAGGTCCACGTGGTAGGCAGCCATGTTGGAGAAAACGGGAAGAAAAATTTTGGACCTCTGAATCCTAAACACATTAAGGTAAAAATTGAAACTTGTCAATCATAGTAAGCTCTCCTCAGGGAATACGTGTGATTTTTATGATGTCATAGCTTCGTTTATGCGTCCAACATTGCATTATGTAGAACGCCACATTATCAGTATGAAACTTTTTGATTGTCATCTTATAGTGCAGCAGATTACTGAAATAATCTTCACTTGGTGTACAAGCCCAAATTTGGTATACATGTGCTCCGGAACCTATTCTTCAGAAAAGTACATTACCCACGTTGAAAAACAAAATGGCCGCCATTTTTCAAGATGGCCGCCGTTTGAAGTGGTTTGAATCTGTGTTTGAGCAAATTTTGATGGCAATAATGCTATTTTAACGTTACTATGCATCGGAAATATATGTTTTTGAGTAGAAACAATCAATTTTCTGCACTTACAAAATCATAATTATTGAAAACTAAGATGATATGGCCGGAATAAATGACGACGGCTCTTTTCGGCTACATTTGCAAAAATATAAAAAAATAAGAATAATATAGCATATACCAGCAAGGAATTATTATCTTTTGATGTCACGTGGTGGATTTGTCAAATCATTAGTCTCACATTTGCATGCCACAACCTCTGTACACTTGAGACTGAAGCGATAGCATTTTACATCGCCTCGGCATCCGTCTTGCAGGCCACATTTTTTAACTGCTGACATTCTCTGGGCAATGGGTGAAGGGTCGTCCAAAGACTTGCAGACCCTCACCACCTTTCTGCCAACCCCATTTGCAGGGCTTTCAGTTTGCATTTTTGCACACTGTTGCCTGGCCCATATGCGCTGCTTGGTAGGCAGCATCCGTTGACATCGCTGTATGAGAGCTGCGCTTTGTCGGTGGAATGCGCATACTAAGACACTCTTGCTTCGCGGAGCGAACAAGTCCCAGCTCTTGCTCATCAACTTTGTCCATAGTGTGTTCTCTGTCCATACTGGTGATGACAAACTCTCAACGACGTTGTAAGTTGCCATTTTCCACGACTGGTTGGGCTACTGACTTAACTTCTTGAAGATCGGGATCACTTGAGGGTAACTCCCATGCCTGCCATGCAGTTTTCTTGCCTTTTTCCATGAAAAGCTGACAGAATATCAAGCAAGCCAGTGAAGCGTGAAGAACAGCAGCATACTGATTTGTCCCGGGCCAAATTCGCCACCATGTCATGAATTGGCAACCACTTTAATGACACTGACCCTGGCCAAATTCAACGCACGCATTTCCATTGCCTGAGTCTTGGAGGGTAGCAAAACACTGACTGCAAACAACGAGAACATCTGTGTCACTTCTTTATCAAACAATAGACGTCATCTTTGCTTGCTGCATGAGACATGAGTGAAGATTCCCTGGAGTCGGCTTCCTGTGGTTGCAGGACTTAAGCCATAAACTGTGATGGATCTTTGGAAAAGAGCCTGATCTCTTGGTCACAACACGACATTGTCAGGACACATGGTCAACTATCTTACAGCAAGGAACCTCAAGAGGCTCTGTCTTGTTGTTGTTGCTCTCAGGAACTTTTCAGTTAGGTGGCAGCTTGGTTTTCTCTCCATCACTCGCGTCGATCCCTTGTCTCGCCTTGATACTTGTTTCAGCCTTCAGGCTGAAGTCCAAATAAACATCAATAATCTATGTTGTCCCTGCAAATTCGATGAGTAGATCTGAATCTTTGAACCAAATTAGACAGCATATTCCTCAAGGTCTTTGGTCTTTGCGGCAATGAAACACAGTAGAAGGACGCCGATCAATGATAACGCATCACATCCTGGTCTGTGTCGGGAGGAGTATACTGTGCTTCCAGATTTGCAGTTGCGACTTCTGACCAGTTGGAGTTTCCCACGTCAATCAGCGCCGCAGGGAAAGACTGGTTTTCATGTTCGGAAAAAACTCAACGCAGGTCACACTCCGTCCTTGGCAGGATATAAACGAGCTGCGAGAAACAGACGGGAATCATCTTTGAGTAAAACCTGCTGCATTGCAGAATTGCATACCTCTAAATGCGAAAGAAGTCTGCTTCTGTTCCTTTTTGATGGCTTATACAAGAAGCCGTCACCCACATTGAATATTCTCGAAGGCAATTCTACGGTTCCTCAGTGTGAGTCCGTTACAGTTCAGCAGTAACTGGGTGCCAGATGGTTTTTGAGTCACATGCTGAGCACGTCTTTGATTCTTCCTGAAAGGATTGAACACGATCCTTCATTTCACCAAACATTTCTGGGCTTGTCAGAGAAGCAAATTTCTGAGTAGGCTGGTTGCTCATGTGGTAATTTCTTGCACTTGGCCAGTGACCCAACCTATACTGTGATATTAGCACGCTAACTTCTGGTCCAGACACCATCCACCTACTATGGCATGGATCTCAGTAAGCCCAATGGCCACCACATCACCTTTCACTACTGCATGGCCTGTTCATGTGCTTGGTCAATTGGCCAAGCCAGAAAACTCCCTGTTAGTCTTGTGTAACCAACAAATTTCCCAGTTTGAAATTCATTAAAGACCTCAGGGTGAGTGTGTCAAAGTGACCATGTCTCTTAAGATGGATGGAAGCCATCTGCATAGTTCACATTGTTTGTTTGGCAAAGGAACAGGGGATTAGAGCAGCCAGTGCTTCGGCATCAAACCGAAGTTGGCCTCCGAGACCTGACAACGAGAACTGTCACAATTCCATTGACAACACGAGATCCCAGAATTGAAAATTGAGGACTCTCTTTCTGCATTTATCACACCAGTCATCAAAAATCCAGGCTTCTATCATTCTCTTCTAGCACAATGATGCTCATACTGCTTCCTTTGGAGGATGTAGAGGCAACACGCCCCGGTTTTTTTTAAACTGGGGTGGGCATATGGCGTGTTCTTGTGACACTTGAGGCAGAAAGAAAGCGGACTCTGCATTCCAGAAGAAGCCAACCCAGACTTCATAAAGAGCCACTGTCCACCCACTGCTTTGAAGTAGGTGTCCAAGAGACCCTTAAAGCAGCCACTCTCATTGGAGGCCCCAAACCATGACAAATTTATCCTCACATTCAGGTCCGGCAGTTGCCACTGGACTTGTTTGATAAGTGCATAAATAGGCTGGTCTGCGTTATCACAGGGACCTGTCCTGGGTTGAGGTGTGCAATAGTATTCCACTACTTTGTTCATGAGTGCTGACAGTGGCAACTGGTGAGCTTCATCAACGAAGGAGGGCAGAAGTGCTGTAATACTACATTCAAAATGCAAGACCTCTTTTCTCTGCATGATGGGCCTGACCAATGTGATTTACCATTGTCATGTACATTTTTGGTCGTGCTAATCTTCTGCAACCACTGCATAATTGTCATTGGTTAAGGCCCAGTCAACATCGCTTGACGTTTGGCCAACAGTATCCGGATTTTTGTAAAAATTGTCCTAAAAGCGCTGGTACAGTCGAATACGTTATGGGTAAGTTTTGAATAACATGAGAGCACGCGAAAAACACTGCCATACGTCGTTGCATCGCTGGCTTTTCAACGTTGTAACTTTTCGGTTGTCCTCAAAGCTTGTCCATGCTTGAAATTTTACGCTTTGGCCAGCGTATGACTCACAGTTCCACACTAACGCTCGCATAAGTTGTAGCACTATTTAAAAATAAAACATTTGAATCTTTATATTTTTCAATATACCCCTTTTGTGTCATTATGAAATGATAAACTTCTCTTAATGCTCTTGTTCGACCACCTCCTGAGCCACATTATTTTGAGATTATAGTAAATTATTTTTACATTGTTCAATTGATAACCATCAAAGTTTTCAGTCCATTCAAGGATATTTATTTTTTCTTTACATCCTCT
>CM068953.1:6462978-6477140 GCA_035128595.1 Eptatretus atami
AGTAACTAAAACAAAGGTAAATAAAACAAATTAAGGAATCATTTTAAAAACTATAGTAAGTTAGAGGATGTAAAGAAAAAATAAATATCCTTGAATGACTGGAAAACTTTGATGGTTATCAATTGAACAATGTAAAAATAATTTACTATACATCTACAAAATGAAATGTGGCTCAGGAGGTGGTCGAACAAGAGCATTAAGAGAAGTTTATCATTTCATAATGGCCTGACACAAAAGGGTAATGAAAAATATAAAGATTCAAATGTTTTTATTTTTAATATTTAGATGGGGAATATTGTGCAAATAAAATTAAAGCTATTGAAGGAATTTGAGAATGAACAAATCTTTAATAGCGTTCAAATGAGTGACTAAACAATATCATTGTTATTTTTTAAAAGTGCCCTCTGGCTAAAAGAGAGGCTATTAAAATCTCCATTCACTTACATGTTTTAGATATTTCTTTAGAATCGAACCTTTTAACAAATCACATTACTACTTTACTTACTTGAACAAAATCTTTATCTTCATGTAGTGAGCTTAAATCAATATGCATGGTTATTTGATAAAACATTTCCTAGTTAGAATAGGGGAGACAAATAATATACCTTGGATAAAAGGGGTTATTTTGGGAAAAAAAATGAATCCGCTGAAAATCCCCCATTCACCTTGCATGGGGGAAAGTGAGCCAGAAATCAGTAATATTCACCTACTTAGTAAGTAAGTAGGGTCCATGTCAGTAGTTAGTAGGTTGAGTGGTGATGGATGGCGAAAGGGTGTGGGTGATGATGCGATCCTCCTTGCTCCGCTCCACGGCCACGGCCAGGAGACTTTCTTTGCAGTCATTCTTCGAAGTTTTCTTCGTCTTTTAAAAAATTTTTTTTAATCGGTATTTCTACGCTGAACTATTGATGTTTTTTTAAAGTTGTTGGCGTATTCCATAACGAGTTGGACAAATGCATAAAGATTAGTAACGTCACAGAAACGTTTCGAAACTTATAGATAACTTATACCAATGAAGCTTTCGATGTGTTGCCTGGCGTTCACAACGTATTGCCCAACGATAGTCTAAGTATCATAGCCGTAGCTGGCAGCCTATCGTCGACAATCAAACAGTGGCGTAGGCTATTCATAGCTGCCGCTGCAATCGATTTTAAATAAGATAACTCGCACTAGAAGATTCAATAGTGTCACATCAAACCGTCATGCCAAAGAAAAAAACAAAAAAAAACATGGATCTGGAACACACCGGTTCCTCCTGTGAAGCCCTTTTTTATATACCAATTCCCCCAACGCTGCCAAACGCCTATTATTACGGTAGCTGTAAGTTTAAACACGTCAGCAGTTCTGTTAGTCCGTCCGAGATGGCAAATACGTCAATATGCATTGGAGATACGTTACACCATAGTTCAAGCGACGTACTCCATAGGTTAGAAATAGTTTCGGGTACACTAAACATTACCTCGACGTGTTTGACTTATGATAAACTACAAGTAACCGGTGTCTGACGTGTTCAACGATCGCGTAACGTGCCCTACAACACGGTTAATTCATAGTTGAAATAAGTTTCGGGTACGCTAAAACATTACCCTCGACGTGTTTCGACTTTATGAGTAATACAAGTAATGTGTGGTTCCGACGTGTGTCAACCGATCGCGTAATGTGCCTACAATTAATGCAGCGTATGCGAAACGTGTGAGTCCATACGCTGGCATACGTCGAAAAAGTTGAGCATGTTAAAATTTGTGACAAGCTTCGGCGTCACGACGTATGGCAGTGGTGCTTCAGCGTGCTCTAACGTTATACAAAACTTACCCATAACGTATTCGACGTGTGCCAATGCGTTTTAGACAATTTTTTTTCAATAACGTTGGATACGCTGCTAAATCGTCAAGGTGTGACAGCCCCTTATTGGTTCTCTGTTCTTCTCCTGTTTCCAGGTAATCCCATAAGGCTTCAATGGGAATCAATGTGACTCTGGGCTGGCAATGATCTAATGCATGTAACAGCGCACACGCAGCTGTAACATTGTTGCTCCCAAATAATGTTTAACACTATTGGAAACGTGGTTTTGATCCTTACTTGTTGGAAAATGAACTCTTTTCTGATTAAACTATTTCCACTAGGAACCTGCATGGTGCCTGCATATCTGCTTATTACTTCACTTCTGTAATGTGTCCCATTTAATTTTTAATAAGTTTTCCAATGGCAAAAGCTGTGATACACCCAGCGCACAAGAGCCTTCCATGTTTAACAGTAGATCTGACAAACATTGTGTGTCATAGACGCTCTCCATGTCTTTGCATGCAAATTGGCATCTTATCTCTAATACAAAAAGGTTCAAACATCCGATTCATCGACCAGAGTACCATTCATTGTTAAGTCACCGCAATCTTGGTGTTCACCTTTATTCTGACGTCTCAGTCAGTCGGCTTCTTTGCTGAACTCTGTAATGGAGACCCTGCTGCAATCAGGCTGCTGCATATAATGGCCTGGACAAAGATTTAATGTTCAGGCCTGCGCTCATTTTTCATTTTGTCAGCTGATACTTGATTCTCTTCTATCACGTATGCCGATACCCTCAGTGCTTGTTTTGCCATGGGGGATGTTTTCTTGCTGGTCTTCCGGTTTTTTTCTTGTTCTTGTTAACCAACCCAGTTTCTTTCAGGCATTGCAATCGTGTTACTTCACACTTTGGACGGATCTTCACTTTTGATATTTGCTTCATCGTGTGCCATTCTTCCTCAACAGAGAATTGACTTCACACGCTGTCCTGTTGAAAGTTGCTTCCCTTGGTGCCTTCTAAACCCTCATGATTTTCAAAACAAGGGAACATATTGATTGAAAACTAATTTTTCAAATGTTTTCACTAATTTGTAACTTTGTATTGTGTTGTTCTTGAAATTCACGTTAATGTATAATGGTGTTGATAATTAGAATAATTTATTGTTTGGTTGCACAAAAATCCCAAAACTGTTTCCTGGCGCGTTTACTTTGTGGTGAGTGGTATCTGGCAAGTGAGAATTAATAATGATAATAATAGTCAGGTCAGGTTGGGAGCATCAGCGGAGCAGCGGGTCGCTGCGTCCACTTTCCCGAGGGTACTCCAGAGGCTTCCATTTGCCATCCCCAAAGAGATGCAATGGCCCATCCCTATCACCTTGAAATGCGATTCAACTTCTGCAACCACGAGGAACGTGATCAGCTCATTGGCTCCAACGCGAGAGATCTGGTGAGCAGGATCAGTGTCAGGAAAACGAGCATTTAATAAGGATAGCAAATTAAAATATGTTTAGATTTCATAATTCTTTTATTTACTTAAAGGTATCAGAATATAGACAAAATTACTGCATACCGTAGCACCAAAAGGTATGTAGACATAACACCCACACACACACCCACAGCACACACACACCACCACACACACACACACACTCACACAACACACATTAATGTCCGGTAAGTCCTACAAAAGTTTATTTTATTTGAAGTTAATAAAAACCCTAACTAATAAGCCAAATTGACGCAATTCCCAACGCCCAGATCATCAGCGCGGGTCCCGTTTAATCATCGAGGTTTCCATCCTTTTAGCCGAGAGACCTCTCACAACAGAGATCCACAACGCGGTCGCAGGGTCCACAAAGTAATTAACTCACCATCAATTGGACCCACAATCTCAAAGTTGTGGTCCAGAATAGTCAGTAAAACACAGCATGCAATATCCTCATAAAACATATTTAATTATTACTTTTATTTAAAATATACTACATTTGAAGAATTTTAATCATACACCACTTTATATAATAATATATTAAGCGATTAAGCACTTTATCTTGAGACTGGTCCATTACACAGTACCATCCCAGACCGTAGCCTCAAACTGTCATTCAACATTCAAACTGTCAATAACAACCGATTATTCACATGCTGCAACTGCGTATCCAGCAACCCACCATAATATTATATTAATGCTGAATTACAATGCGTGTTTATAATTAATATTTATTTATTTTATTTTTATCGCAATATCTCCATTAATATATATATATAATATATTTAATCCAAATATATGATTGATTGAGAGAATTTAACCTCCTAAAAATAATTAAATTCATTATATATTAATAATAAATGCAATTCAATAGAACTTTGTTGACAATAAAACCAACCAATCCTAATAAAAGAATGAGTGATGGAGTCCTAATACATTCTCACAAGATCTTGACAAACAATAGCCAAATATCCTTTGTTTAAACATGAAGAAAAAATATCTCACATATTCCATAATAACATCCTATATCTGAGACAAATTCTTAGCAAATCTAAGTAGCCTGAGATGAAAAGTTACTGTAACCCATTAAATTGGTAGCATTTGCCTACCTGGAAAGGTGTACAAAGACTGAAATCGTCGGAAACTGAAATCATCACTATGATATACACTTTACTAAAAACCATTCTGTCGCACTCTAACGCACACATTCAGATATGCAGCAACTGTACAATCATTACCTCTCGTTTACAATCAGGCTTTCTGATAATCTTGTCTTGTGAAGCTGCCTATATCTTTTTTGATCGGCCGATGTGGACAAGAAACAAATAATTAATTCATGTATTCATCAATATAATTACACTTGCGGCTTGTAATTGAACAAAGAATATAGATAAATTTGTAATCTTACGAAACCTTATTGTTATCTCAACTGAAAATACGGACATAATAACGGCGTGAATTCAATGTTAAATGAAAATTGCCACAGCTGCTAAAGAGAAGAATGCAATGCTGGCCTCATTGTCTAGCAGCTAAATAACCACCCTGTCTCTGTGTTTTGTCCGAACCATGTTATCACGCCTCTCCCAAGGCTGAACTGGTGTTCACATTACTTCAATGCTCGTCTCGCCCCCCCTTCAATTTACCCTTTGCCAGATGGGTCTAGCCCTACCCCTGTCTTTTTCTGTTCCAAAAATCGTACAAGAGGATTGCTATGTGCATTTGAAAAGAAAGAGGATCCGTGTTGATGTTGCTTGTCCATATATCCTCTTTCCCATGCCATGTTGGTTATTTGATTCTGAGTTTGCCTGTTAGTTAAATGGTCTCAGACTCCGAAAGAGAAGAAACTGAATTTCTTTCACACAAACCACACACATATCATCGCTATACACGACATGTAAGAGAATAAAAAATTTTAGCGAATCCTAATTTTTCTCCTTCATCAGCTTTCCTGTATAAATCGAAAATTCAAAGAAAATAAGAAAAATTGTTCGCTGGTATGGGCTGCAATTCACACCCATGGGAATACCTCTGAACCTGTTGAAACATTATCCCACAAAAAAAAACACAAAAGTATAAATAAAATACAAATTAACAGCATCCTGAAACTCTGCTAGTCAAACAATGAAATACTTGATTATATATTTTTAGAAAAGATGCTCTATAAAACCTACAAAATAAAAACTTATTCATAGAGTTTTAAAAAACTTTTCAATCATTTGAAGATTGAATTCACTCACTAGTTACTAATCCAAATTTGTAAATAAAAGTTGAATAAATCAAAAACTTTAACCTGACTTGATATTGGAGGTATACTAATTTCTGTCTTAGAACTCGAAACGAAGAATTGTAATGTTCCCCAGGAAGTTGTTATAACACCAGAATTCTTCTCAATTTCTAAATAATATTTCTAACCTGTTCCCACAACAACTTGTTAAGCCTGATTAAATGGATAACGTGATAACGTTTGGTGAAACACTGCCTGGCACCCGCTAAAAACCTTTACGTGGTACACGGTTCTTATGAAGCTAGGAAATCCTGAAAAGACGTAAGATACAAAGATTTATCCTCTTATATAATACTGAAAAGAACTCAAACTTCCTGAATGCTCAGAGATAATATCTTGGGAGTGAACTTATGACAAGGAACATCCTGTCTTGTGCTATTTCCTATAGCTCGTAAAAGTAACTGTATCAATTGCCTAACTGCTGTTTAATAAAACCGATAAAACTTTTTAACAAACCCAGTAACAAAATTATTAGCAGCCTTATCCGCTGTAACTTCATGAAGATCCGAATGTCTTTAACGAACACTCTGCTTGTTCAACACTGGTTTAGATGACTCATGACAAGCAAGCCCCGACCTACGAAAAAAAGTTTATAATATTGTCCAGAATTATCCATAACTCTGTTAAACCATGCATTTAAACTGTTTTACAGATAACTTAAACTTGGTGCACATTTTGTATAACAAATTAGACACAGAACCAAATTGAAGACCGAATGCAGCTCAAGGTTGAGTTACTGGGATCCCTATAATATTTAAGCTCACATTTTTCAATCAGATCAATAATTATCTATTACTAATTATATTCAAATCACCAGAAATCATGTGTCCACAAGACCATATAAAAAAGGGGAAGCAAACATGCACATCAGTTCCCAAAATGTCCTTCTAATATCTAGACACTAAGAGTTTTAAGAAATTTACCAATAATTGAAATAAGGATTGTCTTAGTGAAAGTGAAAATAACGTTCTAAAATAGGGTTTTGCCTCTAACTTTATCTGGTAATAAACTCCTCTCACTTTAGTATCCCTAAAAATAGAATGAAGCTGAGAGCCTATCTTACCGTCTTGCTCTGAAAAATCACAAACTAAGAACTCAACGGAATCCATCAACTTTGAGTTAGAACTTCTTTACAACCCTGCTACAAAAGCTTCGATCAAAAAACGAGCATATTCATATGAACCTGATAAACTCTGGAGAATATTAAGCTAAAACTTGTTTGGAACAGAGACCTCAGAAGAAACATAAAAATCGATGAAAAACCTTCTTATAAAAACCTTTAATTTATCAATTATCCCTAAATTCGCATTTTTGGAGCCGTACGACAAGCCGGACTACGAACCATGACCGTCTTGGGTCTCCTTCTGTTGGGAATACAAAAGTACTCATATCCGAAAACATTACCTTGAGAAACTGACCCAGTCCCTTGTACCTACTGTCATTAAGGCCCCAAAGGATAGATCGACATAGTGTCCTGACCAAAAACGCTCTTTGCGTCCAAGCAAAACATTAACACTCATCTTTATTATCAAAATCATTAACATTCACTGAGTCTAATAATTTGAAAAGAACAATGAAAGTAAAAACATACCTAACAATGACGAAAAAAAAAAAAGCATGTCCAACAACTTGAAAATTATTATATCAAATACTGTCAATATTAGCAACGATACAAGCAGACCTATGTCCCATTCAATACGCTGATGATCTGAATTATCACCAATATAGCAACACTCTACTTCCCCACAAATGGTGAATGGGAAGACACACAAAAACAAAAATAATCCCAAACTTTTCAACACAGTACTGTTGTACTTACATTTAACACACGTCTACACACCAACCGAGGATGAAGTGTGGACGGTTGAAAGAGCGACAGTGAAGCAGCATTAAAGAGAGAGGCTGAGTATGGGTTGAGATGATGTGGTGAGCATGAAAGTGTGGAATGTCAATGAAAAGATAGTCTTTGGGAGCCGTTGTGAGGTATGTGAGACAAAAGGAACCATCCGAGGCACTCGGAAACATGGTGGTGGGTGATAAGTTTGGAAAGACGATTGAAGAGAAGAGAAAGAAAGTTCCAAGGAATGGCAAAAAGGCGAAGGGTACGGTGGATAGAAGAGGGCAGAAGCGATGAAAGTTATAAGTAGCCAAGAAGGCTGGCAAAGAAAGAGGTAGCAAAGCGCAGGAGGCCTATAGGAAATGTTCGGAGAACGCTTGGATTCGGAAGAGGTCAGAGAGCGGTTTTTGTCAAGGATTGCAAAGCAATAGGCGGAGAGAGAGGTTGATGTCGGGGTGAGTTGCTTGAAGGATGAAAGGGACAAAATCGTGTGGACTTCAGATGGAATTAAAGAAGAATGAAGAGATATATGGAAAGGCTGTGAATGTAGAAATGAATGGGATAGCAACATGCGAGAGTAACCCAGTTTTAGGACAGCAGAGAAGAAACTGAGAAGGAAGTTGAGGAGCTATAAGAGCAATGAGAGTTAGTAACAGCGGAGGGCCGACGTCAGTTTTTGGGAGATTATATTGAAGGCAGTGGGGAAGCTTGGGTGTTGAAGAGAATGACAGAGATCTGTATCTGGCTGGTGAAGAGAAGGGCCCGGCATTCCAGGGGATGGAACTGAGTACCTCGCCCTCTGTATAACGGGAAAGGTAACCTTCTGGACTGTGGCTCCAATAAGAGCAATAAGTTATTGAGCCATGGAATATAGGTATTGGAAAGGGTGCTGGAGAATAAATAAGGAAGAAGGTAAAGACGAACGAAATGCAGTTTGGATTTATGCCACGAAAGAGAAACGACAGATGCAAATTTTATTGGTAAGGCATTGCCAGAGAAAGTACATGAAGAGGAAGAAGTTGTTTTTTTGGGGTTTGTTTGATCTGGAGAAAGCATTGATCGGGTCCACACGAAGTAATCGACATGGGCATTGAGGAAGTTAGGAGTGGAAGGATATGGTTGATCAGAGTAGTGATGGCAATGTACGAGAAGCGCACAGCTGTTAAGGAGAAGGATGGGAACAGTGGTGAGTTTTGGAGTGAAGGTGGGAAGTGCACAGAAGGGTTTCAGTACTAAGTCCACTTCTATTGTAGTTGTGATGGAGTCTGGCTTTCGAGGTAAAAGAGGTTTACCGTGGGAGCTGACAGTATGCAGAATACTGTGTGATTGCAGAGAGTATGGATGGACTGAGGAAGAAGATGAACAAGTGGAAGGAAATGAATGAGGCAAAACACGGTTTGAAGGTGATATCGGAAAGACGAAGGTGATCAATGGTAAGCATGGGTGAGTGGAAATGGAACTGGACAGTGGCCGTGTGGCTGTGTGCAGGAAAGGGTGTCGAGTGCACTCCATTCAGTGTACAATTGGTGCGGTTTGCAAGGAAGGTGTTGGAAGTGAACTCCATTCAGTGTACAATGTGTGCTGAATGGGTTTCATCGAAAATGTAGTGGTGTGAGAGGTCATTAACCAGTGTGGCAGCTACATTCAAGTGTAAAGGTGTGCATAGAGGGAGCTGCAGATGAAGAATTTTGAGCTTGGATCTTGAGATGGTGTGAAGCTGGAAAAGCGTGAAAACATTTTGCTATCCGGAGACATGCTGAATGGAGAAGGTGGAATCAACTCTTCGACGGTTGCTAGAGTGAGATCTGTATGAAGAAGTTTTTCGGAACTGAGTGGCGTGCTGACAAAGAGGGAGTGTCGTTAGAGCTGAGGAAAGGTGTATGCTAACATTGTGAGGATACGCGATGATTTATGGGAGTGAGAACTGGGAATGAACATAGAGCATGCAACACAGGCTGAAAGGGTGGAAATGCGAATGTTCGGTGATGTGTGGAGTATTGTTGAGAGAGAGGAAGACAAATGATGACTTGGCGGAAGTGAATGGAAGAATCGGAGTCTGCGAATGGATGTGTTGTGAAGAGAAACAGGTTAGATGCTTGGGTATGTGTTGAGAGGATGAAAGGACTGGGTGAGAGGAGGGATTGAAATGAGTGTATCGGAAGTGGAGGACGGGGAAGAACGAGCAAAACTTGCTAAGGTGTGGGAAGAAAGAATCTGGGCTAAGGGGATTAAGAAGGGAGGATGCAGAAAATTACGGGTAAAGTGGGAGAAGAGATTGTATGGCCACGCAAGGTAACCCCCGCATTTTCAGCAGGGAAAATGGCCTTTAATGCTTGTGTGCGGCGTGTGTGTACAGCATACACACGACAGCACACACACACACACACCACACCACACAACGTACTCACCCTACACCGATCACACACACACAAACTGATACAACACATATAAACATTACATACACACACCAAACACACACACACAACACACACATCAGTGGTGAGCAAAGATAATGTAAAACCATGAAGCCACTTCCTTTGTCAGGTCAGTTGAATGTTGAGTATTTAAGGTTAGTATGAATGAAGGATTTTTGGATCAATGTTCTTCATAAGCGATGTTCATTGTTCATCTCTTCCAAGGAAGTATCACGTCACTTTGAACAAAGATCAGATTATATTTTTATCCTCACGAATGGAGAGGGTATTGTTTGTTTGGTTGTTTCGTCTGCACAGGAACTTTCGTGATATACTCCGCAACCGCTTGTCGGATGGAGACGAAATTTCAACCGCATACCGGTGCGCAGACTGCTCATGCAGAATGTTTTAATCATAATTTGACCTCATAGGTCCACGTGGTATGGGCAGCCATGTTGGAAAAACGGGAAGAAAAAATTTTGGACCTCTGAATCTCTGAAACCACATTAAGGTAAAAATTGAAACTTGTCAATCATAGTAAGCTCTCCTCATGGGAATAAGTGTGATTTTTAATGATGTCATAGCTTTCGTTTAATGAACGTCCAAATTGCATATGTAGAACGCCACATCTATCATATGAAACCTTTTTGATTGTCATCTTAAGTGCAGCAGATTACTGAAATAATCTTTCACTTGGTGTACAAGCTCCAAATTTGGTAACATGTGCTCCGGACCTATTCTCAGAAAAGTACATTAACCCCACCGTTGAAAAACAAAAATGGCGCCATTTTTCAAGATGGCCGCCGTTTGACAGTGGTTTGAATCTGTGTTGAGCAAATATTTGATGGCAATAATGCTATTTTAACGTTACTATGCATGCGGAAATATATGTTTTTGATGTAGAAAAATCAATTTTTTCTGCACTTACAAAATCATAATTAATTGAAAACTAAGAATGATATGGCCGGAATTAAATGAAAACGACAGGCTCTTTTCGTTGCTACATTTGCAAAAATAAAAAAAATAAGAATAATATAGCATATACCAGCAAGGAATTATTATCTTTTGATGTCACGTGGTGGATTTTTGTCAAACATTTAGTCCTCACATTTGCATGCACACAACCTTGTACACTTTGAGACTGAAGCGATAGCATTTTACATCGGCCTGGCATCCGTCTTGCAGGCCACATTTTGTTACTGCTGACATTCTCTGGGCAATGGGTGGAAGGCGTCCAAAAGACTTGCCAGACCTCACCACCTTTCTGCCAACCCCCATTTGGCAGGGCTTTCAGTTTGCATTTTGCACACTGTTGCCTGGCCCATATGGCGCCTGCTTGGTAGGCAGCACCGTTGAACATCGCTTGTATGAGAGCTGCGCTTGTCGGTGGAATGCGCATACCATAAACCTTTGCTTTCGCGAGCGAACAAGTCCCAGCTTTGCTCATCAACTTTGTCCATAGTGCTGATTCTTGTCATACATGGTGATGACAAACTCTCAAAGGACGTTGTAGTCTGCATTTTCCAACGACTGGTTGGGTACTGACTTAACTTCTTGAAGACGGGAAGTCCTTGAGGGTACCTCCCCATGCCTGCCTGCAGTTTTCTTGCCTTTTTCCATGAAACAGCTGACAAAGTATCATCAGCAGTGAAGCGTGAAAGAACAGCAGCAACTGATTTGTCCCGGGCCAAATTCGCCCACCAATGTCATGAATTGGCAACACTTAATGACAGCTGACCCTGGCCTAAAATTCAACGCCACAGCATTTCCAATGCCTGCGTCTTGGAGGGTAGCAAAACACTGACGCAAATCAACGAGAACATCTGTGTCACTTCTTTATCAAACAATAGACGTCATCTTTTGCTTGCTGCATGAAAGAGCATGAGTGAAGATTCCCTGGAGTCGGCTTCCTGTGGTTGCAAGGACTTTAAGCCATCAAGACTGGATGGATCTTTTGGAAACAAGCCTGACTCCTTGGTCACAACAACACATTGTCAGGACACATGGTCAACTATTTACAGCAAGGAACCCAAGAGGCTCTGTCTGTTGTTGTGTGTCTCTCAGGAAACTTTTCAGTTAGGTGGCAGCTTGGTTTTCTCCCATACTCGCGTCGATCCCTTGCTCGCTTTGATATTGTTTCAGCCTTCAGGCTGGAAGTCCAAATAAACATCAAAAACTATGTTGTCCCTGCAAATTCGATGAGTACATCTGAATGCTTTGGAACGCACCAATCTAGACAGCATATTCCTCAAGGTCTTTGAGCTCTTTGCGGCAATGAATACACAAGTAGAAGGACGCCGATCAATGATAACAGCAATCACATCCTGGTCTTGTGTCGGGAGGAGTATACTGTAGCTTCCAGATTTGCAAGTTGAGACTTCTGACCAGTGTGGAGTTTCCCAGCTGTCACTCAGCGCCGCAGGGAAAACTTGGTTTTCATAGTTGGAAAAACTCAACGCAGGTCCACACTCTCGGTCCTTGCAGGATATAAACGAGCTGCGAGAAACAGACGGCAATCATCTTTGAGTAAAACCTGCGCAATAAATATCGCATATCTAAATGCGAAAGAAGTCTGCTTTGTCTTTTTGATGGCTTATACAAGACCCATTGAAATTCTCGGAACGGCAATTCTTACCGGTTCCCCAGTTGAGTCCGTTAGTTTCAGCAGTACTGGGTGCCACGATGGTTTTTTGAAGTCAATGTGAGACACGTCTTTTATTCTATCCTGAAAGATTGAAACAGATCCTTCATTTCACCAAACAATTTCTGGCGCTTGTCAGAGAAGAATTTCTGAGTAGGCTGGTTGCTCATGTGTATTTTGGCCAGTGACCCACAACATACTGTGATATTAGCACGCTAACTTCTGGTCCAGACACCATCCACCTACTCATGGATGATACTCAGTAAGCCCAATGGGGCAGCACCAATCACCTTTCACTACTGCATGCCTGTTCATGTGCTTGGTCAATGGCCAAGCAGAAAAACTCCCTGTTAGTCTTGTGTAACCAAAATTCCCAGTTAAATTGCATTAAAGACCTCAGGTGAGTGTGTTCCAAAGTGACCATGTCTCTAAGATGGATGGGAAGCCATCTGGCATAGTTCACATTGTTTGTTTGCAAAGAACAAGGGGATTAGAGCAGCCAGTGCTTCGGCAATAACAAACCGAATGTTGGCCTCCCGAGACCTGACCAACGAGAACTGTCACCATTCCAATTGACAACACAGAGATCCCAGAATTGAAAAATTGAGGACTCTCTTTTCTGCATTTCTCACACCAGTCATCAAAAAATCCAGAGCTTCTCATCTCTTCTACACAATGATGCTAATACTGCTTCCTTTTTGGAGGATGTAGAGGCAACCACGCCCCCGGTTTTTTTTTAAAAACCCCTTTTGGGGTGGGCTATAGGCGTGTTCTTGTGACACTTGAGGCAGAAAGAAAGCGGACTCTGCCATTCCAGAAGAAGCCAAACCCAGATTCATAAGAGCCACCTGTCCACCCCACTGCTTTGAAGTAGGTGTCCAAGAGATCCCTTAAAGCAGCCACTCTACTGTGGAGGCCCCAAACCATGAACACAATTTATCCTCCCATTCAGGTCCGGCAGTTGCCAACTGGACTTGTTGATAAGTGCATAAAATAGGCTGGTCTGCGGTTTATCCAGGACCTGTCCTGGGTTGAGGTGTGCAATAGTATTCCATACTTTGTTCAATGAGTGCTTTACAGTGGCAACTGAGTGAGCTTATCACGAAGGAGGGCAGAAGTGCTGTAATCTAATTCAAAATGCAAAGACCTCTTTTCTCTGGCATGATGGGCTGACCAATGTGATTTACACATTGTCATGTACATTCTTTGGGTCGGCTAATCTTCTGCAACCCACTCATCAATTTCATTGGTTAAGGCCAGTCAACACGCTGACGTTTAGGCAAACGTATGGCCGGATTTTTGTAAAAATTGTCCTAAAAGACGCTGGTACGTCGACATACGTTATGGTAAGTTTTGAAAACATTGAGAGCACGCTGAAAAACACTGCCATACGTCGTTGCATCGCTGGTTTAACGTTGTAACTTTTCGGTTTGTCCTCAAAGCTTTCCATGCTTGAAAATTTTACGACTTATGCCAGCGTATGACTCACGTCCACCACAACGCTCGCGCATAAGTTGTAGCACGTTATTTTTTCAATTAGACTTATTTGATATTTTTCACATTCATTATGTTTTCCATTTATATACCAAGACTCCACTCCTGACAAGACAAGACTGATTTTCTCCACTCTTTTGTTTGATTAATACTAGGTTTGACCATTTATATATTGTGAAAAATGCGGCGGTAGCCCTTAAAAACCCTAACCCATCTTCCCATCG
>CM068953.1:6477165-6493791 GCA_035128595.1 Eptatretus atami
AATCAAAGATATTGATGTATGATTATTTATAATGCTTAAAGAAGATATGTGAAATGTTTCATTGTTGTATATGGACATGATAGTTTTATTCTAGATCATAAAAACTGATGATGTTTATAAGATGAAGAAAATATTGGAGTATATATATACAATAATTTTAGTAAGAAGAGCGAGTTATTTTTCAAATAAGAACGAAAAGGTAATTGGTAAGTTTTAAGATGAGTTGGGTGGAAAAGTAATGAGTGAGTTTATTGGATGAGAGCAAGGCATATTGCTGTATAAGTATGCGTGATCAGATCTTGATAAGAGGTTAAAGGGAATAAAGAAATATGTAAAAAGAAATCACATAACTTTAGAATTATTATAATTGTTTTATGAATAAGAAAGAAGAATAATAGAAATGAATACAATAAGAAGTTATAAACATAACATTATATGGTAGAAGTAATAAAAAGGCTTAGGAGCCTTTGATAGAGAGATTTATTTAGATAATGGAATAGAATGTGTTCCAATTTTTTTGGATATTGTATGAATGAAGAGTGTATAGAGACTAGATTGTTGTTCCATTATGGACACAAGTTTTAACGATGGGAAGATGTGGTTATGTTTGGTTTTTTAAGGTTGTCCGCCAGATTTTTCACGTTGTATATTAATAAAGGTCGAAACTAGTATTAATCAAATCTAAAGTAGTTGAGTGGAGAAAATCATGCAGTCTTGTCAGTTATTTGGTTATAATGGGAAACATTAATGAATGTTGAAATATCAAATAGTTCTTATTGAAAAAAGTAACTAAAACAAATCGCGTAAATAAAAACAATATTATGGAATCAATTTTAAAAACCATGAAGTTGGAGGATGTAAAAGAAAAAATATAATATCCTTGATATTGTACTGGAAAACTTCGTTTTATGATGTTCAATAATTTGAACAATTGGAAAAAACTAATTTTACTATACATCTCAAAATGATATGTGGCTCAGGATTGGTGGTCAGAGAAAGATGCATTAATGAGAAGTTTTATTCATTTCGGGTATAATGGCACAAAAAGGGATATGAATAAATATAAAGATTCAAATTGTTTTGTATTTTAATATTTAGATGGGGAATATTGTGCAAATAAAATTAAAGCTATTGAAGGAATTTGAGAATGAACAAATCTTTAATAGCGTTCAAATGAGTGACTAAACAATATCATTGTTATTTTTTAAAAGTGCCCTCTGGCTAAAAGAGAGGCTATTAAAATCTCCATTCACTTACATGTTTTAGATATTTCTTTAGAATCGAACCTTTTAACAAATCACATTACTACTTTACTTACTTGAACAAAATCTTTATCTTCATGTAGTGAGCTTAAATCAATATGCATGGTTATTTGATAAAACATTTCCTAGTTAGAATAGGGGAGACAAATAATATACCTTGGATAAAAGGGGTTATTTTGGGAAAAAAAATGAATCCGCTGAAAATCCCCCATTCACCTTGCATGGGGGAAAGTGAGCCAGAAATCAGTAATATTCACCTACTTAGTAAGTAAGTAGGGTCCATGTCAGTAGTTAGTAGGTTGAGTGGTGATGGATGGCGAAAGGGTGTGGGTGATGATGCGATCCTCCTTGCTCCGCTCCACGGCCACGGCCAGGAGACTTTCTTTGCAGTCATTCTTCGAAGTTTTCTTCGTCTTTTAAAAAATTTTTTTTAATCGGTATTTCTACGCTGAACTATTGATGTTTTTTTAAAGTTGTTGGCGTATTCCATAACGAGTTGGACAAATGCATAAAGATTAGTAACGTCACAGAAACGTTTCGAAACTTATAGATAACTTATACCAATGAAGCTTTCGATGTGTTGCCTGGCGTTCACAACGTATTGCCCAACGATAGTCTAAGTATCATAGCCGTAGCTGGCAGCCTATCGTCGACAATCAAACAGTGGCGTAGGCTATTCATAGCTGCCGCTGCAATCGATTTTAAATAAGATAACTCGCACTAGAAGATTCAATAGTGTCACATCAAACCGTCATGCCAAAGAAAAAAACAAAAAAAAACATGGATCTGGAACACACCGGTTCCTCCTGTGAAGCCCTTTTTTATATACCAATTCCCCCAACGCTGCCAAACGCCTATTATTACGGTAGCTGTAAGTTTAAACACGTCAGCAGTTCTGTTAGTCCGTCCGAGATGGCAAATACGTCAATATGCATTGGAGATACGTTACACCATAGTTCAAGCGACGTACTCCATAGGTTAGAAATAGTTTCGGGTACACTAAACATTACCTCGACGTGTTTGACTTATGATAAACTACAAGTAACCGGTGTCTGACGTGTTCAACGATCGCGTAACGTGCCCTACAACACGGTTAATTCATAGTTGAAATAAGTTTCGGGTACGCTAAAACATTACCCTCGACGTGTTTCGACTTTATGAGTAATACAAGTAATGTGTGGTTCCGACGTGTGTCAACCGATCGCGTAATGTGCCTACAATTAATGCAGCGTATGCGAAACGTGTGAGTCCATACGCTGGCATACGTCGAAAAAGTTGAGCATGTTAAAATTTGTGACAAGCTTCGGCGTCACGACGTATGGCAGTGGTGCTTCAGCGTGCTCTAACGTTATACAAAACTTACCCATAACGTATTCGACGTGTGCCAATGCGTTTTAGACAATTTTTTTTCAATAACGTTGGATACGCTGCTAAATCGTCAAGGTGTGACAGCCCCTTATTGGTTCTCTGTTCTTCTCCTGTTTCCAGGTAATCCCATAAGGCTTCAATGGGAATCAATGTGACTCTGGGCTGGCAATGATCTAATGCATGTAACAGCGCACACGCAGCTGTAACATTGTTGCTCCCAAATAATGTTTAACACTATTGGAAACGTGGTTTTGATCCTTACTTGTTGGAAAATGAACTCTTTTCTGATTAAACTATTTCCACTAGGAACCTGCATGGTGCCTGCATATCTGCTTATTACTTCACTTCTGTAATGTGTCCCATTTAATTTTTAATAAGTTTTCCAATGGCAAAAGCTGTGATACACCCAGCGCACAAGAGCCTTCCATGTTTAACAGTAGATCTGACAAACATTGTGTGTCATAGACGCTCTCCATGTCTTTGCATGCAAATTGGCATCTTATCTCTAATACAAAAAGGTTCAAACATCCGATTCATCGACCAGAGTACCATTCATTGTTAAGTCACCGCAATCTTGGTGTTCACCTTTATTCTGACGTCTCAGTCAGTCGGCTTCTTTGCTGAACTCTGTAATGGAGACCCTGCTGCAATCAGGCTGCTGCATATAATGGCCTGGACAAAGATTTAATGTTCAGGCCTGCGCTCATTTTTCATTTTGTCAGCTGATACTTGATTCTCTTCTATCACGTATGCCGATACCCTCAGTGCTTGTTTTGCCATGGGGGATGTTTTCTTGCTGGTCTTCCGGTTTTTTTCTTGTTCTTGTTAACCAACCCAGTTTCTTTCAGGCATTGCAATCGTGTTACTTCACACTTTGGACGGATCTTCACTTTTGATATTTGCTTCATCGTGTGCCATTCTTCCTCAACAGAGAATTGACTTCACACGCTGTCCTGTTGAAAGTTGCTTCCCTTGGTGCCTTCTAAACCCTCATGATTTTCAAAACAAGGGAACATATTGATTGAAAACTAATTTTTCAAATGTTTTCACTAATTTGTAACTTTGTATTGTGTTGTTCTTGAAATTCACGTTAATGTATAATGGTGTTGATAATTAGAATAATTTATTGTTTGGTTGCACAAAAATCCCAAAACTGTTTCCTGGCGCGTTTACTTTGTGGTGAGTGGTATCTGGCAAGTGAGAATTAATAATGATAATAATAGTCAGGTCAGGTTGGGAGCATCAGCGGAGCAGCGGGTCGCTGCGTCCACTTTCCCGAGGGTACTCCAGAGGCTTCCATTTGCCATCCCCAAAGAGATGCAATGGCCCATCCCTATCACCTTGAAATGCGATTCAACTTCTGCAACCACGAGGAACGTGATCAGCTCATTGGCTCCAACGCGAGAGATCTGGTGAGCAGGATCAGTGTCAGGAAAACGAGCATTTAATAAGGATAGCAAATTAAAATATGTTTAGATTTCATAATTCTTTTATTTACTTAAAGGTATCAGAATATAGACAAAATTACTGCATACCGTAGCACCAAAAGGTATGTAGACATAACACCCACACACACACCCACAGCACACACACACCACCACACACACACACACACTCACACAACACACATTAATGTCCGGTAAGTCCTACAAAAGTTTATTTTATTTGAAGTTAATAAAAACCCTAACTAATAAGCCAAATTGACGCAATTCCCAACGCCCAGATCATCAGCGCGGGTCCCGTTTAATCATCGAGGTTTCCATCCTTTTAGCCGAGAGACCTCTCACAACAGAGATCCACAACGCGGTCGCAGGGTCCACAAAGTAATTAACTCACCATCAATTGGACCCACAATCTCAAAGTTGTGGTCCAGAATAGTCAGTAAAACACAGCATGCAATATCCTCATAAAACATATTTAATTATTACTTTTATTTAAAATATACTACATTTGAAGAATTTTAATCATACACCACTTTATATAATAATATATTAAGCGATTAAGCACTTTATCTTGAGACTGGTCCATTACACAGTACCATCCCAGACCGTAGCCTCAAACTGTCATTCAACATTCAAACTGTCAATAACAACCGATTATTCACATGCTGCAACTGCGTATCCAGCAACCCACCATAATATTATATTAATGCTGAATTACAATGCGTGTTTATAATTAATATTTATTTATTTTATTTTTATCGCAATATCTCCATTAATATATATATATAATATATTTAATCCAAATATATGATTGATTGAGAGAATTTAACCTCCTAAAAATAATTAAATTCATTATATATTAATAATAAATGCAATTCAATAGAACTTTGTTGACAATAAAACCAACCAATCCTAATAAAAGAATGAGTGATGGAGTCCTAATACATTCTCACAAGATCTTGACAAACAATAGCCAAATATCCTTTGTTTAAACATGAAGAAAAAATATCTCACATATTCCATAATAACATCCTATATCTGAGACAAATTCTTAGCAAATCTAAGTAGCCTGAGATGAAAAGTTACTGTAACCCATTAAATTGGTAGCATTTGCCTACCTGGAAAGGTGTACAAAGACTGAAATCGTCGGAAACTGAAATCATCACTATGATATACACTTTACTAAAAACCATTCTGTCGCACTCTAACGCACACATTCAGATATGCAGCAACTGTACAATCATTACCTCTCGTTTACAATCAGGCTTTCTGATAATCTTGTCTTGTGAAGCTGCCTATATCTTTTTTGATCGGCCGATGTGGACAAGAAACAAATAATTAATTCATGTATTCATCAATATAATTACACTTGCGGCTTGTAATTGAACAAAGAATATAGATAAATTTGTAATCTTACGAAACCTTATTGTTATCTCAACTGAAAATACGGACATAATAACGGCGTGAATTCAATGTTAAATGAAAATTGCCACAGCTGCTAAAGAGAAGAATGCAATGCTGGCCTCATTGTCTAGCAGCTAAATAACCACCCTGTCTCTGTGTTTTGTCCGAACCATGTTATCACGCCTCTCCCAAGGCTGAACTGGTGTTCACATTACTTCAATGCTCGTCTCGCCCCCCCTTCAATTTACCCTTTGCCAGATGGGTCTAGCCCTACCCCTGTCTTTTTCTGTTCCAAAAATCGTACAAGAGGATTGCTATGTGCATTTGAAAAGAAAGAGGATCCGTGTTGATGTTGCTTGTCCATATATCCTCTTTCCCATGCCATGTTGGTTATTTGATTCTGAGTTTGCCTGTTAGTTAAATGGTCTCAGACTCCGAAAGAGAAGAAACTGAATTTCTTTCACACAAACCACACACATATCATCGCTATACACGACATGTAAGAGAATAAAAAATTTTAGCGAATCCTAATTTTTCTCCTTCATCAGCTTTCCTGTATAAATCGAAAATTCAAAGAAAATAAGAAAAATTGTTCGCTGGTATGGGCTGCAATTCACACCCATGGGAATACCTCTGAACCTGTTGAAACATTATCCCACAAAAAAAAACACAAAAGTATAAATAAAATACAAATTAACAGCATCCTGAAACTCTGCTAGTCAAACAATGAAATACTTGATTATATATTTTTAGAAAAGATGCTCTATAAAACCTACAAAATAAAAACTTATTCATAGAGTTTTAAAAAACTTTTCAATCATTTGAAGATTGAATTCACTCACTAGTTACTAATCCAAATTTGTAAATAAAAGTTGAATAAATCAAAAACTTTAACCTGACTTGATATTGGAGGTATACTAATTTCTGTCTTAGAACTCGAAACGAAGAATTGTAATGTTCCCCAGGAAGTTGTTATAACACCAGAATTCTTCTCAATTTCTAAATAATATTTCTAACCTGTTCCCACAACAACTTGTTAAGCCTGATTAAATGGATAACGTGATAACGTTTGGTGAAACACTGCCTGGCACCCGCTAAAAACCTTTACGTGGTACACGGTTCTTATGAAGCTAGGAAATCCTGAAAAGACGTAAGATACAAAGATTTATCCTCTTATATAATACTGAAAAGAACTCAAACTTCCTGAATGCTCAGAGATAATATCTTGGGAGTGAACTTATGACAAGGAACATCCTGTCTTGTGCTATTTCCTATAGCTCGTAAAAGTAACTGTATCAATTGCCTAACTGCTGTTTAATAAAACCGATAAAACTTTTTAACAAACCCAGTAACAAAATTATTAGCAGCCTTATCCGCTGTAACTTCATGAAGATCCGAATGTCTTTAACGAACACTCTGCTTGTTCAACACTGGTTTAGATGACTCATGACAAGCAAGCCCCGACCTACGAAAAAAAGTTTATAATATTGTCCAGAATTATCCATAACTCTGTTAAACCATGCATTTAAACTGTTTTACAGATAACTTAAACTTGGTGCACATTTTGTATAACAAATTAGACACAGAACCAAATTGAAGACCGAATGCAGCTCAAGGTTGAGTTACTGGGATCCCTATAATATTTAAGCTCACATTTTTCAATCAGATCAATAATTATCTATTACTAATTATATTCAAATCACCAGAAATCATGTGTCCACAAGACCATATAAAAAAGGGGAAGCAAACATGCACATCAGTTCCCAAAATGTCCTTCTAATATCTAGACACTAAGAGTTTTAAGAAATTTACCAATAATTGAAATAAGGATTGTCTTAGTGAAAGTGAAAATAACGTTCTAAAATAGGGTTTTGCCTCTAACTTTATCTGGTAATAAACTCCTCTCACTTTAGTATCCCTAAAAATAGAATGAAGCTGAGAGCCTATCTTACCGTCTTGCTCTGAAAAATCACAAACTAAGAACTCAACGGAATCCATCAACTTTGAGTTAGAACTTCTTTACAACCCTGCTACAAAAGCTTCGATCAAAAAACGAGCATATTCATATGAACCTGATAAACTCTGGAGAATATTAAGCTAAAACTTGTTTGGAACAGAGACCTCAGAAGAAACATAAAAATCGATGAAAAACCTTCTTATAAAAACCTTTAATTTATCAATTATCCCTAAATTCGCATTTTTGGAGCCGTACGACAAGCCGGACTACGAACCATGACCGTCTTGGGTCTCCTTCTGTTGGGAATACAAAAGTACTCATATCCGAAAACATTACCTTGAGAAACTGACCCAGTCCCTTGTACCTACTGTCATTAAGGCCCCAAAGGATAGATCGACATAGTGTCCTGACCAAAAACGCTCTTTGCGTCCAAGCAAAACATTAACACTCATCTTTATTATCAAAATCATTAACATTCACTGAGTCTAATAATTTGAAAAGAACAATGAAAGTAAAAACATACCTAACAATGACGAAAAAAAAAAAAGCATGTCCAACAACTTGAAAATTATTATATCAAATACTGTCAATATTAGCAACGATACAAGCAGACCTATGTCCCATTCAATACGCTGATGATCTGAATTATCACCAATATAGCAACACTCTACTTCCCCACAAATGGTGAATGGGAAGACACACAAAAACAAAAATAATCCCAAACTTTTCAACACAGTACTGTTGTACTTACATTTAACACACGTCTACACACCAACCGAGGATGAAGTGTGGACGGTTGAAAGAGCGACAGTGAAGCAGCATTAAAGAGAGAGGCTGAGTATGGGTTGAGATGATGTGGTGAGCATGAAAGTGTGGAATGTCAATGAAAAGATAGTCTTTGGGAGCCGTTGTGAGGTATGTGAGACAAAAGGAACCATCCGAGGCACTCGGAAACATGGTGGTGGGTGATAAGTTTGGAAAGACGATTGAAGAGAAGAGAAAGAAAGTTCCAAGGAATGGCAAAAAGGCGAAGGGTACGGTGGATAGAAGAGGGCAGAAGCGATGAAAGTTATAAGTAGCCAAGAAGGCTGGCAAAGAAAGAGGTAGCAAAGCGCAGGAGGCCTATAGGAAATGTTCGGAGAACGCTTGGATTCGGAAGAGGTCAGAGAGCGGTTTTTGTCAAGGATTGCAAAGCAATAGGCGGAGAGAGAGGTTGATGTCGGGGTGAGTTGCTTGAAGGATGAAAGGGACAAAATCGTGTGGACTTCAGATGGAATTAAAGAAGAATGAAGAGATATATGGAAAGGCTGTGAATGTAGAAATGAATGGGATAGCAACATGCGAGAGTAACCCAGTTTTAGGACAGCAGAGAAGAAACTGAGAAGGAAGTTGAGGAGCTATAAGAGCAATGAGAGTTAGTAACAGCGGAGGGCCGACGTCAGTTTTTGGGAGATTATATTGAAGGCAGTGGGGAAGCTTGGGTGTTGAAGAGAATGACAGAGATCTGTATCTGGCTGGTGAAGAGAAGGGCCCGGCATTCCAGGGGATGGAACTGAGTACCTCGCCCTCTGTATAACGGGAAAGGTAACCTTCTGGACTGTGGCTCCAATAAGAGCAATAAGTTATTGAGCCATGGAATATAGGTATTGGAAAGGGTGCTGGAGAATAAATAAGGAAGAAGGTAAAGACGAACGAAATGCAGTTTGGATTTATGCCACGAAAGAGAAACGACAGATGCAAATTTTATTGGTAAGGCATTGCCAGAGAAAGTACATGAAGAGGAAGAAGTTGTTTTTTTGGGGTTTGTTTGATCTGGAGAAAGCATTGATCGGGTCCACACGAAGTAATCGACATGGGCATTGAGGAAGTTAGGAGTGGAAGGATATGGTTGATCAGAGTAGTGATGGCAATGTACGAGAAGCGCACAGCTGTTAAGGAGAAGGATGGGAACAGTGGTGAGTTTTGGAGTGAAGGTGGGAAGTGCACAGAAGGGTTTCAGTACTAAGTCCACTTCTATTGTAGTTGTGATGGAGTCTGGCTTTCGAGGTAAAAGAGGTTTACCGTGGGAGCTGACAGTATGCAGAATACTGTGTGATTGCAGAGAGTATGGATGGACTGAGGAAGAAGATGAACAAGTGGAAGGAAATGAATGAGGCAAAACACGGTTTGAAGGTGATATCGGAAAGACGAAGGTGATCAATGGTAAGCATGGGTGAGTGGAAATGGAACTGGACAGTGGCCGTGTGGCTGTGTGCAGGAAAGGGTGTCGAGTGCACTCCATTCAGTGTACAATTGGTGCGGTTTGCAAGGAAGGTGTTGGAAGTGAACTCCATTCAGTGTACAATGTGTGCTGAATGGGTTTCATCGAAAATGTAGTGGTGTGAGAGGTCATTAACCAGTGTGGCAGCTACATTCAAGTGTAAAGGTGTGCATAGAGGGAGCTGCAGATGAAGAATTTTGAGCTTGGATCTTGAGATGGTGTGAAGCTGGAAAAGCGTGAAAACATTTTGCTATCCGGAGACATGCTGAATGGAGAAGGTGGAATCAACTCTTCGACGGTTGCTAGAGTGAGATCTGTATGAAGAAGTTTTTCGGAACTGAGTGGCGTGCTGACAAAGAGGGAGTGTCGTTAGAGCTGAGGAAAGGTGTATGCTAACATTGTGAGGATACGCGATGATTTATGGGAGTGAGAACTGGGAATGAACATAGAGCATGCAACACAGGCTGAAAGGGTGGAAATGCGAATGTTCGGTGATGTGTGGAGTATTGTTGAGAGAGAGGAAGACAAATGATGACTTGGCGGAAGTGAATGGAAGAATCGGAGTCTGCGAATGGATGTGTTGTGAAGAGAAACAGGTTAGATGCTTGGGTATGTGTTGAGAGGATGAAAGGACTGGGTGAGAGGAGGGATTGAAATGAGTGTATCGGAAGTGGAGGACGGGGAAGAACGAGCAAAACTTGCTAAGGTGTGGGAAGAAAGAATCTGGGCTAAGGGGATTAAGAAGGGAGGATGCAGAAAATTACGGGTAAAGTGGGAGAAGAGATTGTATGGCCACGCAAGGTAACCCCCGCATTTTCAGCAGGGAAAATGGCCTTTAATGCTTGTGTGCGGCGTGTGTGTACAGCATACACACGACAGCACACACACACACACACCACACCACACAACGTACTCACCCTACACCGATCACACACACACAAACTGATACAACACATATAAACATTACATACACACACCAAACACACACACACAACACACACATCAGTGGTGAGCAAAGATAATGTAAAACCATGAAGCCACTTCCTTTGTCAGGTCAGTTGAATGTTGAGTATTTAAGGTTAGTATGAATGAAGGATTTTTGGATCAATGTTCTTCATAAGCGATGTTCATTGTTCATCTCTTCCAAGGAAGTATCACGTCACTTTGAACAAAGATCAGATTATATTTTTATCCTCACGAATGGAGAGGGTATTGTTTGTTTGGTTGTTTCGTCTGCACAGGAACTTTCGTGATATACTCCGCAACCGCTTGTCGGATGGAGACGAAATTTCAACCGCATACCGGTGCGCAGACTGCTCATGCAGAATGTTTTAATCATAATTTGACCTCATAGGTCCACGTGGTATGGGCAGCCATGTTGGAAAAACGGGAAGAAAAAATTTTGGACCTCTGAATCTCTGAAACCACATTAAGGTAAAAATTGAAACTTGTCAATCATAGTAAGCTCTCCTCATGGGAATAAGTGTGATTTTTAATGATGTCATAGCTTTCGTTTAATGAACGTCCAAATTGCATATGTAGAACGCCACATCTATCATATGAAACCTTTTTGATTGTCATCTTAAGTGCAGCAGATTACTGAAATAATCTTTCACTTGGTGTACAAGCTCCAAATTTGGTAACATGTGCTCCGGACCTATTCTCAGAAAAGTACATTAACCCCACCGTTGAAAAACAAAAATGGCGCCATTTTTCAAGATGGCCGCCGTTTGACAGTGGTTTGAATCTGTGTTGAGCAAATATTTGATGGCAATAATGCTATTTTAACGTTACTATGCATGCGGAAATATATGTTTTTGATGTAGAAAAATCAATTTTTTCTGCACTTACAAAATCATAATTAATTGAAAACTAAGAATGATATGGCCGGAATTAAATGAAAACGACAGGCTCTTTTCGTTGCTACATTTGCAAAAATAAAAAAAATAAGAATAATATAGCATATACCAGCAAGGAATTATTATCTTTTGATGTCACGTGGTGGATTTTTGTCAAACATTTAGTCCTCACATTTGCATGCACACAACCTTGTACACTTTGAGACTGAAGCGATAGCATTTTACATCGGCCTGGCATCCGTCTTGCAGGCCACATTTTGTTACTGCTGACATTCTCTGGGCAATGGGTGGAAGGCGTCCAAAAGACTTGCCAGACCTCACCACCTTTCTGCCAACCCCCATTTGGCAGGGCTTTCAGTTTGCATTTTGCACACTGTTGCCTGGCCCATATGGCGCCTGCTTGGTAGGCAGCACCGTTGAACATCGCTTGTATGAGAGCTGCGCTTGTCGGTGGAATGCGCATACCATAAACCTTTGCTTTCGCGAGCGAACAAGTCCCAGCTTTGCTCATCAACTTTGTCCATAGTGCTGATTCTTGTCATACATGGTGATGACAAACTCTCAAAGGACGTTGTAGTCTGCATTTTCCAACGACTGGTTGGGTACTGACTTAACTTCTTGAAGACGGGAAGTCCTTGAGGGTACCTCCCCATGCCTGCCTGCAGTTTTCTTGCCTTTTTCCATGAAACAGCTGACAAAGTATCATCAGCAGTGAAGCGTGAAAGAACAGCAGCAACTGATTTGTCCCGGGCCAAATTCGCCCACCAATGTCATGAATTGGCAACACTTAATGACAGCTGACCCTGGCCTAAAATTCAACGCCACAGCATTTCCAATGCCTGCGTCTTGGAGGGTAGCAAAACACTGACGCAAATCAACGAGAACATCTGTGTCACTTCTTTATCAAACAATAGACGTCATCTTTTGCTTGCTGCATGAAAGAGCATGAGTGAAGATTCCCTGGAGTCGGCTTCCTGTGGTTGCAAGGACTTTAAGCCATCAAGACTGGATGGATCTTTTGGAAACAAGCCTGACTCCTTGGTCACAACAACACATTGTCAGGACACATGGTCAACTATTTACAGCAAGGAACCCAAGAGGCTCTGTCTGTTGTTGTGTGTCTCTCAGGAAACTTTTCAGTTAGGTGGCAGCTTGGTTTTCTCCCATACTCGCGTCGATCCCTTGCTCGCTTTGATATTGTTTCAGCCTTCAGGCTGGAAGTCCAAATAAACATCAAAAACTATGTTGTCCCTGCAAATTCGATGAGTACATCTGAATGCTTTGGAACGCACCAATCTAGACAGCATATTCCTCAAGGTCTTTGAGCTCTTTGCGGCAATGAATACACAAGTAGAAGGACGCCGATCAATGATAACAGCAATCACATCCTGGTCTTGTGTCGGGAGGAGTATACTGTAGCTTCCAGATTTGCAAGTTGAGACTTCTGACCAGTGTGGAGTTTCCCAGCTGTCACTCAGCGCCGCAGGGAAAACTTGGTTTTCATAGTTGGAAAAACTCAACGCAGGTCCACACTCTCGGTCCTTGCAGGATATAAACGAGCTGCGAGAAACAGACGGCAATCATCTTTGAGTAAAACCTGCGCAATAAATATCGCATATCTAAATGCGAAAGAAGTCTGCTTTGTCTTTTTGATGGCTTATACAAGACCCATTGAAATTCTCGGAACGGCAATTCTTACCGGTTCCCCAGTTGAGTCCGTTAGTTTCAGCAGTACTGGGTGCCACGATGGTTTTTTGAAGTCAATGTGAGACACGTCTTTTATTCTATCCTGAAAGATTGAAACAGATCCTTCATTTCACCAAACAATTTCTGGCGCTTGTCAGAGAAGAATTTCTGAGTAGGCTGGTTGCTCATGTGTATTTTGGCCAGTGACCCACAACATACTGTGATATTAGCACGCTAACTTCTGGTCCAGACACCATCCACCTACTCATGGATGATACTCAGTAAGCCCAATGGGGCAGCACCAATCACCTTTCACTACTGCATGCCTGTTCATGTGCTTGGTCAATGGCCAAGCAGAAAAACTCCCTGTTAGTCTTGTGTAACCAAAATTCCCAGTTAAATTGCATTAAAGACCTCAGGTGAGTGTGTTCCAAAGTGACCATGTCTCTAAGATGGATGGGAAGCCATCTGGCATAGTTCACATTGTTTGTTTGCAAAGAACAAGGGGATTAGAGCAGCCAGTGCTTCGGCAATAACAAACCGAATGTTGGCCTCCCGAGACCTGACCAACGAGAACTGTCACCATTCCAATTGACAACACAGAGATCCCAGAATTGAAAAATTGAGGACTCTCTTTTCTGCATTTCTCACACCAGTCATCAAAAAATCCAGAGCTTCTCATCTCTTCTACACAATGATGCTAATACTGCTTCCTTTTTGGAGGATGTAGAGGCAACCACGCCCCCGGTTTTTTTTTAAAAACCCCTTTTGGGGTGGGCTATAGGCGTGTTCTTGTGACACTTGAGGCAGAAAGAAAGCGGACTCTGCCATTCCAGAAGAAGCCAAACCCAGATTCATAAGAGCCACCTGTCCACCCCACTGCTTTGAAGTAGGTGTCCAAGAGATCCCTTAAAGCAGCCACTCTACTGTGGAGGCCCCAAACCATGAACACAATTTATCCTCCCATTCAGGTCCGGCAGTTGCCAACTGGACTTGTTGATAAGTGCATAAAATAGGCTGGTCTGCGGTTTATCCAGGACCTGTCCTGGGTTGAGGTGTGCAATAGTATTCCATACTTTGTTCAATGAGTGCTTTACAGTGGCAACTGAGTGAGCTTATCACGAAGGAGGGCAGAAGTGCTGTAATCTAATTCAAAATGCAAAGACCTCTTTTCTCTGGCATGATGGGCTGACCAATGTGATTTACACATTGTCATGTACATTCTTTGGGTCGGCTAATCTTCTGCAACCCACTCATCAATTTCATTGGTTAAGGCCAGTCAACACGCTGACGTTTAGGCAAACGTATGGCCGGATTTTTGTAAAAATTGTCCTAAAAGACGCTGGTACGTCGACATACGTTATGGTAAGTTTTGAAAACATTGAGAGCACGCTGAAAAACACTGCCATACGTCGTTGCATCGCTGGTTTAACGTTGTAACTTTTCGGTTTGTCCTCAAAGCTTTCCATGCTTGAAAATTTTACGACTTATGCCAGCGTATGACTCACGTCCACCACAACGCTCGCGCATAAGTTGTAGCACGATAAATCAAGAACTGCTGTTCCAATATAAATTGGTTTATCCATTACAATACTTTCCTTTTCATATGAATTGCAGAAAAGTTCTATGAAAAAAACCTCTTCTCTCTCAAAACTTGGTTTACTTATCAATCTGGAAGCTTCTTTCCAAGATGTTGCAAATCTAATGTTTTGCCTGTTTCTACCATTTTCCATAGTCTTTCCAAATACAGCATTATTCATAATTATAAAAAGTCCTCTTCAAATTTTACTTTTGTATTTGCTCTCATATCTGTATTGAATTAATATACTTTTTCATCCAAGGACTTTGTTTAAATTTTAAAACTCTATGAATTTTAGCTACTCTCAACCCAGCAGATAAATATTGTCTCAAGTTCCTTTGATGCAAAACATATCCCTCTTTATCATAAAATGTTGTTAATAACTTTTCTGTTGTATTTCCTTTAATATTAAAACTTTTATGATAACACTTAACCATTCTTCTTTGGGGTTTCTTTCTCACATGCAAAAGGAAATCTTATGCTTATTATGAAGATACTTGGGTACTCAAATCAACTTCAAAATAAAACCTTCTTCCTCCTCATATCATCCTCTTGAGAAGAAATAACATATTCATCAAAGCCTTTCATAATCCTTTTCTTCCACCCACTCTAATTTACCATAAGAGAGATTGAGACATTGCCCATCCATACAAATTATTACATCAAAATACATCAAATAATTACTATCTTTTTCACTCTTATAATTTGGAAATATTTATTATTGCTTTAGCATATCTTTTGAACATACTTGTGATATTCCACCTCTCTTAGACTTCTCAATCATCAAAAGCATATCTACATCACTGATTAAATCAATATCTTGTTTTGTCATTTCAACATTGCACTCCAAGCTAAACCAGGAGCTGTGAAATAGTGGCAGGATCTAATCCATAACAATTTTTATTATGACAGAGTGATCTAAATGCTTCAAACACATCAGCTAACAATAAAACATCTGTTTTTAGATACAAATCATGATATTCTCCAAGGTTCTTTATCTTAATATTTTCCAAATTTCTTTTGCGTGTTATATTCCTTATACTATTCTCTTCTCATAAAGGTTATTATAGAAACTTTCTTTTGAAGGAAGTTGTGTTTCTTTAAATCTTCATAAATGAATTCATATAATCATAAGGATAAATTCCCTCCTTGTAAGAATTTTCTCTTTACTTTGAATTTCATTCCTGTTTGAATTTCCTCTCGAGTTAGAATTCCTCTTTAAATCAGAATTTCATCTTTAATCAGAATTTCCTCTTTAGTTAGAATTTCATTCATTGTTTGAATTTTCTTTACAATTAGAATTTCATCTTCAGTAAGAATTTCTTCTAAATTTCCTCATTAATTAGAATTCCCTTTTACTTTGAATTCTCTCTTTAATCTGAATTTCCTCTTTAGTTAGAATTTCCTCTTGGAAAGAATGAATTAAGATTTGAAAAGAGCCTGTGGAGCCTAGATTTGATGCTAGGTTGGCTAGTGGTGTTCCCATAAACTTGTAAGAATCTAGAAACCTAATACGAGTTATAGGTTTTTTGAATATCATTTTTGCAAATGAAATATACTTTTGATTGTGTTTGTTATGGCAGAAATATTCCCTGGTGTTTTTGAAAGTTCATTATAAATAGATGTGTATCATAGTTGCGCTGTTGTGAAGAAAGACTGGAATAAAAGAAGGTAATTTATAATTAAGATTAAACACGACATGTAGCTGGACCTCTATATTTACCAGTAAGATCACAATGATCCCTAACTTTAGACTCTCCAATTTCCTCCTCACAAATATGACAGATATTGTTCTTTCTAAATTCTAAT
>CM068953.1:6522404-6532493 GCA_035128595.1 Eptatretus atami
AGTGAGCCAGAATCAGTATATTCACCCTACTACTACTACTACTACTAGTAATGACATGCTTACCTACTACTACTACTACTGATACTACTGACATGGACATGTACTCACCATGGAGTCAAACACTGACGGGTTCCTCCTGTGAAGCCCATTTTTATATACCAATTCCCCTAAACGCTGCCAATACGCCATTATACGGTAGCTTGTAAGTTAGAACACGTTCAGTAAGTTCTGTGGTCATCCGGAGACGTCAATCAAATATGTCTACATACGTCAATGTGCGTTGGAGATACGTTGCACATAGGTTCAAAGCACGTTACTCATAGTTATAATAAGTTTCGGGTATGCTAAACATTACCTCGACGTGTTTCGACTTATGAGTAACTTACAAGCAACGTGTGTCGACTTGTGTCAACGATCGCATAACGTGCCTACAACTTATGGCCAGCGTATGCGGAATGTGTGAGTCATACGCTGGCATACGTCGAAAAATTTTGAGCATGCTTAAAATTTATCGACGTGCTCGGCGTACTACGACGTATGCCAGCGTGCTTCAGCGTGCTCTTAACGTATACAAAACTTACCCATAACGTATTCGACGTGTGCCAGCGTATTCGGCAAATTTTTCATACGTCGGCATACGTTGGCTAAAACGTCAAGGTTTTACAGGGCCTTGACACTTCGATGTCCAGTGCGGTTATGATTTAAATCGTTGAGCGGCAGCCTATTAATAGGCTTCGCCACGTGATCGTCGGCGATACGCTGCCGCGCTATGCATACGTTAGACTATCGTTGGGCATCCGTTGTGAACGCCGACAACACGCTAAGCATTCGTTGGTATAAGTTATCTATAAGTTATCGAAATGTTCTGTGTACGTTACTAATACGTTATGCATACGTCCAACTCGTTATGAATACGCCAAAAACTTTTAAAAAACATCAATAGTTCAGCGTACGCCAGCGTTTTACATACATTTTAATACGTTGCCATACGCTGGCTAAAACGTCAAGGTGTGACAGCGCCTTAACCTTCCACAACTGTGGAATATACTACAGAATATTTGGAATCATATTCCTGAAAGTGCTTCAGTCTTAGACAGGAATAATGGGTAAAGAGTGATGGCACTTATGAAGGCAAAGGGCAGACACACAAAGTGCTTCATTGACTGATCTATAAAATGACAATGTTCTTGTTATTTACTGAAGGATTTTGTTTCGAGCACATTTATAAAGGTTGTTAATTAACAGTTGTAAACACATATGCCTGTTTTCACTGATAATTGAATGAATTTACCCCAAAGTGTGAATATCATTGGAATAGCCCAAACTTATGCATACTACCGTATTTTCTGTTGTATAAACCACAGCCGTGTATAAACCGCACCCATGTTTTTCATTCTCAAAAGAAATGAATATATTGATCATTTTATTTTCTGATCTAGATTTAAATATGTTTGTGCATTAACTTTGTATGGAGCAAAGTGACATAGGTATCAACATGCTTACTCCCATCTCCGCTTACTTTCATCTAACAGTCTTATTCCCATTTTCAAGAAGTTGAAGAGAGATGAGAGGATACCAAGAAGTTTTTATTTTTCTTTCTTATTTTTTAATTTTAAAAAAAGAGGATTTTTTTTGTTCCGAGAAAAAGGAAGAAAAGGGATTCATACCGGTATGATGCATATTTATTGTGGATTTGTTGTCCTGAAAAGGGCTGTTTGGGTTTGATGAAGCTTTTCAGTGAAACTCAAGGAAATCCTCTTCAATGCTTTCCTCGTCGAAGTTGGCATGGAACTCCTTGTCCGAATCAGGGGAGAGCAAGTCCATGTCGCTGTCACCATCACTTGCAGCCTCCTCCTCCTAAATGATGTCATCCTCTTTGCCGCTGTCATTTGCAGCCTCCTCCTCCCAAACGGTGATCCTCTGTGCCACCCATGTTGTTGGAAAGGCAGCATTTCAGAAATGTTTGTTTGATGTTCAGGTCAGGTCAGGTATGAGAGCTTGTGCCGGAGCAGCACGTCGCTGCGTCCACTTTCCGCAGTACTCCAGGGGCAGTCTGACCATCCCCCAAGCAGACGCCTGGCCCATCCCCATCTCCTTGAGATGCCGTTCGACCTGCTGCAACCAAGAGGCAAGTGGTCGGCCCATTGGCCTCCTCCACTCACAAGGCTCCCTCGCTGAGAGAATCTGGTGAGCAGGATCAGCATCAGGAAAATGAGCCACATGTCCAGGCAGCCGCAGCTGATGCTCATAGACTATGCAGGTAACAAATCTCATTTGAGTCTCTCAGCAACCGCTCATTGGACACAAAGTCCGACCAGTGATAGCTGATGATTCTCCGAAGAGACCTGGTTCCAAAGGAATTAAGTCTCCGTCTCAGATCCCTGGTCAGAGTCCAAGTCTCACATCTGTAGAGCAGGACTGGAAGCACCAAGGACCCGAAGACTCGGACTTTCGTCTTCCTGCGCAGGTACCGACAGTGCCACACCCCATGATCCAGTGGATCCATGACTCCCCAGGCCCGACCCAGACATATATTGACCTCTGGCTCACAGCCATCAGAGACATGAATATCACTGCCAAGGAAAGTGAATCTCTCCCTGACCTCAACATGCTCACTAGAAACAGGTACAGACAAGATAGCAGCATACAAGATGTCATTGCAAGCCAATGACACACAAAAAATTCACGATTGCTTGAAAACTGTGGCCAAAAATCGTGTGACAAACAAACAGACAAGCCGTTAGGCGACATGGGTGGTCGCTATATAATTGCATACTATTCATACAGTTTTTGACGGATCGGGCTGAATTTTTTTGCCAAAGAGGTTGATTATAGTGCGCATAAAAGCACGGAAGGCGATTTTTGATTTTCGGGAAAAAAATATTTTTCGGATTTTTTTCAAAAATTTCAAAGTCCCGTTGCTTTCAAAGGCAACGGTGGCGTCCATCGCAATGGTGCTCAAAAGCATACAACTAGATCCTGGTATGAACCTACCAGTCAAGTTTCATCAAAATCGGTTGACTCCTCTGGCCTCCAGAGCCATTACATACATACATACAAACAAACAGACAGACAGACAGACAGACAGACGGAAAACCTGAGACTAAGGGTAGTCTAGCGACCACCCAACAGACAGACATACAGACAGATGGAAAACCTGAGACTAAGGGTAGTCTAGTGACCACCCAACAGACAAACAGACAAATGCCACAGACCAACATACAGTACTTCGCAAAGAAAAATTTTTCACCAAGTAACAAACAGACCCAAATGCAATACCTTCTCCTTTGGTGAGGGTAAACATCTTCAATTCACAATGTCTCTAATCTCTTCTTATCTAAAGGTCCTTGTCAGCCTGCCTGCTTCTGTCTCCTACCTCGTTTTTATGTCTCCACTGTGCCACAGAGATTCCCCATGGTGAGGCAGCAGCATTGGCCTCCGTGACCACTTTGGCTGCGTGCACTGCACGAACCATGCACGCTCCGTTCCCTGCATAGTCAACCGTGTTCTCCACCAGAGTGCTTCCTGCTGCAGCCCCCGCTTGGGATTCCCACAGAGTCCCTCTCCTTGCATCCCAGAACCCCCACCTTTCTGCCAATATGAGTGGGGAGCACTGTGCAAATTTGCCTTCCAATCCCTCCTCCTTTTCTGAAAGATTCTTGGGGGATCGAGCTGCTCCACAATTTGCCTGTTGACTCTTCCTTTTCTTAATAGCTTACAGAGGCCATCAAATGTGCACAAGTGCACATTTTTAACTTTCTAGGTGTTCTGCACAGCCCTGAGAAAGCATTTAAACCCCGCTCTAACTATACTCCAGGGGCTTGGTCACATGCATGCTCTCTTCTTTGGCACCCCCTGCTCACACTCCTTGGCTCACTCTGAGCAGGAGCTGTGCTTGCTAATCCCATGGGAATCTGTCCTGAGCTTGCCACAACTCAGTCCCTTTCTCGTGGCGACTTTCCCAATAGCGTTCCTTCATCCTCCTTTCTGTCCATTCTATGTACCACATGCGCCATGCTCACCACGCTCGCTTCACTCATGCATTTGCCTGCACTTGCACACTCCCAATCCCTGGGGAGAAAATCCCTCCAGCCCTCGGTTAACTGGACCTTCATTTTCCATACACACCAAGACCGACGGTGTTCACATACCTGACTGATGCTGCTGCACTGGTCGCTAGCTCCACCGAACAATCTGGCTGTTCTGCGAATTCCTCCATTACAGATTCTCATGCCTGTATCACCTGCAAGACCAATCACACTGTGCACACATCTGTCTCCACATGTCCTTTAACCTCCTCCGCCAGAGCCTGCTCTAATTCCACTCTTGACCTCCTGGCCCTGGCTCTTAACTCCTGCACTTTGGTGCTCCACCATTTATTTTCTTTCTTCCTGTCTCCCACTCTGGCACTACTTCTAACCTCTTCTCTGTCTTCGTGTCGTGTTTTATTTTACTTTCAGCTGACTCCCGTATTGGCGCTGTTTCCAATTTTCACTCCATTTCTGTCTCCATGGGGTTTCCCTGTATCTTCTCCTGTATCTTCCTTGTTTCCTGCCCATGGATGACTGCCAGCCCATCTTTCAGCTCCGTATGACCCAAGTCCATTTTTGCTTGGCCCATGTCAATTTATGCGCCCCATTCAGCCTTCGCTTTAGCCTACCCGGCCACCATGGCCATCATGGCTGCACTTGCTGGCTCATGTCTGGCAGTGGCATCACTGCCCTGATGCTTCCGGGGTTTTCGGGTTTGTTGGGGATTTAGGGCTACCAGATACTGGGAGTGACCACCATGCTTTCGAGTTGTCCTTCCACCTCTCTGTCCATTTTGGTCATGGTGGCATCTAACCAGCTTTGCCCCTCTTGGTTATGCTCATTCGGACTCAACATTTGTGGTGGTTTGGTTATTTAAATTTTTTTTATGATTATTCAGGCACCACAATATCACTTTGAACTGTGAGAATTCACACCTATGGGTCCGCATTGCACTCAGCTGACAGCAATTGTTATAGTGTCAGCTGAGTCAGGGTCCAGATCCCACTCCTAACACCAATTGTAACAGCTTCAGGTCCGTTCCGGTTCAGGTCCGTTCCAAGAGAATGGAAGTTTTGGTGAGTGGGTTCTTGAAGAGATGGCTGGTAGGAGCATATTGTTTGACATATTGCTTTTTATGGACAGGGCAGTAAGTTTCCATTTCCATTGACAGCTTCAATGGAGGAGTTCAAATGGCAAAGATACAACAATACATGTTGAGGGATTCATGTGACCTGGTAGTGAGAAATGCTTTCCCAGAGCAGAATGTCAATTGGAATTTGAAGGTGACCGCATCGGTGAATGAGATGGAAGAGATGCTGCATTAGTAAGAGGTGGTGTGAGTGGTGAAATATGGGAGACAATGAGGTCTTGAGTGGACAAAGTGGATGCTTTGAGAAGAGATCGGTCCAAAGGAAAGAGAAAAGATCATGGTGAAAGAGGCAGAGGGATGTTTGCAAAGGTAGTGGGACAGCTGAAACAGGGATCCTAGACATTGTAGAAAGGTTTCCAGGCAAGGACACTGTGAAGTGGAGAGAGATCTGGGAGATGGAACCAGTGGTGCTGAACTTCCTGTTGTGGGACACTTTGACGTTCATCGTTCATCCCTCCCATATTGAGGAGATATAATTTGAGGTTGAATTGTGTGTTTGATTTCTGCGAGGTCAAGGAAGGCTGCAGCCGAAATTGAGGGCACCACTGCTGGCAGCACCTAATCCTGGCACTAATACATCCTCACAGCATTGGCAGTGGAGAGATATCGGAGGCGTTACAATCAGGTTGTTGAGATGATGCTGAATGAGGTGATGGAGTAGAGGTGGGAAGAAAGTTAAGATTGTGGAGAGAATTGGTGTGGTGATGCTTGTGTGGGAGGGTTCAGGTAGATGAGATGAATGCAGGAGGAGGAGAGAGTTGAGGGGTTGGGTTGGAGTTTGTGAAAGCCAAGGTTTTGAGAGGTGGTGGCAGATCAAGAGCAATACAGTTGGTGTTCCCAGAGAAGATGAGTTTGAAATAGTTTGCAACCAGATATTTGGTCTGATTCAACAAGGCAAGTGATATTGAAATAATCGCCAGCATGATGGAAGGAGAATGTGGAGGACATTTATTCAGAAGAAGATAGAAATGTACAGCGAGTCGAATGCTGGGAGAAAGGATGGCACATTCGATGTATGCCTTGTCGGGCACTCTCGTGAGTTGCCATATAGCTTTTTTGCAGTGTTCACAAAGCCAAAGTTTTATCCTTCTTTTTATTGTAATTTTCCGAGTTTCTTTCCTCAGATCAGTTTTTGGAGCACAGACAGGATGATAATGTGGCAGACAGCATGTGTTGGTTGGGGTCCATGAGGCAATATCGGTTGTTATGTGGCATCATAACTGTGAAGGAGAGGTTAGTATTTGATGTTACGTCATTATACCATAACCTGCACAAACAGAACTTTTGCGGGACTGAGATGTCTTTTTGTTTTTGTTCCACACCACTAAAATGTGTATGATCATTTTAATTATTTGCTGCATTCTGTGAAACTGAATGTATTTAAATAAGCTTTCATGATTCTCTCTTTGCGCTTTCTCATTTCAGTTTTAATGATGTTTTCCAGCCGGGAGGCTTGAAGGATTTGCCCTGATCCTGGAAAACGTGAATCTTTGCCCAAGTGAGGATTATTATTACAGACATGCTGACCTTTTCACGTCCTCCGCAAAACATGAACCATACAACCTCAGCTATTTTACAATGCAATGGTGCTACAATCACAGGACAAGCCTAAAATCTCGATCGCGTTTGAAGTCTGTCGGCTGGGTGTTCCGCAACCTCTTCGGCAGGCATTGTAAAAGGTGTTGTCATAACAACGTACCATTGTTAGCATTCTTCCTTACAAAGAAGAATCTAAACATGCCAATTACAATGGCAACAAAACACACATTGGTCTGCCGTTTTCAAGCCTATTTGTGGGATGTAGAAATTTTTGCTCTGCCGACCTGCCATCTTATTGTAAATGATTAGGGGATTTCAACCTTGAACAGAACAAGAGTTTTAATTCCCAATTAAGATCCACAAAGATTCCAAATATAAGACTGATGGCCCAGCATGACGCAATTATTATATAACCACCTCAATGACCAATTAAAAGCCGACCTGGAACACAAACGTTCCTCAGGGTGGTTTAAATGTTAACGACTTGATCCTCATGCTCACCCTTTTGTCATGTTTCTGTGGTTGGTTACAAGCTTGTCTGCCACATCAACTCAAGAACCTAGACTAGAATAAACAAGAGCGATAATTGTTTTGCAATATGTGCACCATGCCACGGTCTCAATGACTTCGTTATTTGGACGGTGTATAATGGCGTGTTCAGTGCCGAAAATAATAAAAAATAATCCAATGCACATACGTGAAGAAAAAATATGTGCACGGCTTATGTTCATACGTAATATTGTGGTTATTATATATATATATATATATATTGTTACGGATTTCATAATCCGGTCTGATGAATGCATCCACACATCCAGGTCCTCAGACAGTTATTTCCTTAAATGCATGTTCAGATTAGCCCCATCCCCATGTCTAATGGGATCTTAAATGTGATGCGTTAAGAAGGGTAAAAGAAGATCCTCTCGCTTATGGGAAGCTTTTTTCTTTACGACAGACACATTTACACACATTTCTTTCACACGAGCTCTGAAGCCCGCCCTCATTTTTCCTCAGCAACGTTCTTTGCGAGCTCTGAAGCCTGCCTTTATTTTTCCTCAGCAATGTTCTTTTGCAAGCTCTGAAGCCGCCCTTATTTTCTCAGCAACGTTCTTTCGTGAGCTCTGAAGCCAGAACTTATTTTCCTCAGCAACGTTCTTTGGCAAACTCCGACGCCCGCCTTTTTTGAGAGCGCACGGGTCATCATGGAAACCGAGCGCAAGTGGGGCGGGGTGAGCTTGGGGTGGACTGCGCCTGCTGAGACGGCCTGCAGATATAAAACGAATTGCAGGTCCGTTCTGAGAGAGAGAAGAGCAAGAGAAGTAAGCGTAAGAAGCGAGCAAGAAGCGGGTGTAAGCGCGCAAAAGAGGAGAAGAAAGCGAGCGTGTGGTGCGCGTGTGGGTTTCTGACCAGCGCCAACAACGAGACAATTCGTCCTTCCAGTGCTTGAGCAAGCGAGCGTGTGGTGAACGTGTGGGTGTGAGCATCGCCGACAACGACTGAGGCACGGGTCGGTCACCAACGGACCGTGTGGGTCACTGGACATCACCAGCTTCGTGAAGTGTGAGGAGCTGCCTGTGTCGCAGGACCAGGGTCTAAACCCACGACAGACGATCTCGGTGCCCTCCCAGACGTCGAGTGACGTTCAAGGCTGTTCGCGAGAGGGTGCACGGCAAGGCTGGGTGCTGGCAACGGACGTGACACCCACGCACACATTTCAGGACGTTTTCACTTCATGGCAAACTACTCTCTGGTGAGCGAGATGACTCTTCTTCCCCCCCCCCACCCCCAAATGATCTGTTGGGTACCCTTGTCTGTGTTTAGCTGTAAGTAAGTCAACCCCTGATAAGCATTTGCTCTTTGTCTCTTTCCTGGCATTTTGATTGATTTTGCTTTTGAAATTAATTCATTTATTTACCTCAGAAATAAAAAGTTCTTTTTATTTATTTATTATACTTCATAAATTATTTGTCGATTTCCAACCTGTCCGTGTTGGTCCTTTCCTTCCATTGGTCTTGCATTGTCCGAACCGAGATAGACTGGGAGGTAATTACCACAGATTTGACCAAAAATAGTCCACATGCACCAGTGTTAAAACGCTCGCCGCCCTAATTAAAATCAAATCGCGATAACATTGGTGCTTTGCCGAGGGCATGCTCCCCGCTGAGGTAACCACGTGGCCTCTAGTTAAACGGCATAATTAGACGGTGGGCACTGGAATTGTGGTTAACTGGGTGGCGTTCGTGGTTCTAAAAAAACCACAATACCACAACGTTAATTGTGAGCGGTGGCTCCTGGTCCAGCTCTTCCGAGGACAACCGGGGATTAATCCCCTGAGTGACAAGCTGGTTTCTCGGTACCCGTGGCCGCAACAATATATATGTATATTATATATATATATATATATATATATATATATGTAGTGTGCGGACTCGGGGTCAAGGGCGAGAATACCACAAGGGGGGAAGCTACCTCGGGTTCCCACCAGAGTCTCCGGAATCTCAGGCTGTCACACACGAATAACTTCGTGATGCAGCGGGTCGCTAATCGACAGTGAATGCCGATAACTCGACCACGTGACTTAGGGTCCTCAGTCTGACACCGTTTCCCAAAAGGTCACGTAGTTTTAATTACCGAGGACACGCCTCGGTACGCCTTGCTCAAACCGGATCACATTACCATATCAGATGCAGCCGAGCATAACTGCCAATGATGTACCGGCGAGAAAAACAGATCATTGGGGGATAACGTCCTGGCGAAGCAAGAATACGAACCATGCTGGATAATGAAGGAAACGATGAAAACGAGCTGAGACATTTCTACACAAAGCATTTATTTACAAATTAAGTGAAGGAAGGTATGTGGCACAGTAAACGGGGTTGATTATTATGTACAGCAGAGATAGAAAGGATTTTGTGGGGTGCAACAAAAGGGAAAGCAATTCACAAAAGCAGACACAGAGCAGACTTATCTGTTATCACTTCTCAATCTTAACTTATGTGACAACAGGCACCACACACACACACACACACACACACACCACACACACACACACACACACACACACAACACACAACGAAGATTACATGTAGTTCAGAAAGAAAGAGAGCAGTTGAGGATAAACGGCCTCGCAACACCTGGCACAGTCGGCCGACCAATGCAACCCAGTATGCTTAGGGGGAGGGAGGAATACTTGTGTCTCAGGTGTGGGAGTGAGAGGTGCTTTGAGATAGCTTTGAGAATATATATATATATATATGTATATTATATATATAGCTCCACCCTTCTCTCTCCACCTTTCCTCTCTCCACCTCCCCTCTCTCCACCTCCCCACTCTTCTCCCCTCATATCTCTATCTCCTCTCTCCCCACC
>CM068953.1:6555061-6565177 GCA_035128595.1 Eptatretus atami
CAACAATATTATTAATACTGCAGTTAATGTTTGCATCACAAGATGTCTATTAATTACGTAATCTTTGAACATAAGTTGCATGCTGACTACATGTCCATCTATTAATAGGGTACTATTGGAATGTACCTTTTAAACCTATCGACCCTTCAGATTGCTGAGACCCCTCAGACCATTTCGACCCCGAAGATGCTTAAGACCCTGATGACCCTTAAGACACCTCAAAACCTTTAGACCCCATGACTCCTTTGACCCTTAAGACCCCTTTTACCTTTAATAACTTTTCAATGCTTTAGACACTTTTGGATCCCTTCACCCGTTAGAACTTTTCCACACCATGGACCCTTGACCATTATGGTTTAGACCACGAGACCTTTTTTGACCCTTTTTGCATGCTTGAGAGATTAGACCCTTTCAACCCGTTCAACACTAATATTGGTGTGTGTGTGTGTGTGTGTGTGTGTGTGTGTGTGTGTGTGTGTGTGTGTGTGTGTGATTCAAGCACTCAAAATTGTACACACACACACACACACAACAGTTAGTGTCTTGCGTCGGGTCAACCATTATTCAAAGAAAGATGAGGGATGGTTTCACATGATAATTTCTTGTGACCATCCTACCTTGTTTACATACTTTTTGGAGGAACATTGACATCTTTAGCATTAACAAAAAATGTTTTTATTACTTGTTGGTCTCTACTTGTGAGGTCATTGGTTTTCCTATGATTGGGGATGAGGTGTGTGTGTGTGTGTGTGTGTGTGTGTGTGTGTGTGTGTGTGTGTGTGTGTGTGTGTGTGTGTTGTGTTGTGTGTGTGCGTGCACGCATCTGGGGCAAGCTCCATTATGAGCATTATATAATGTTTAAAAAAATATCTGGCATAGTTTTCCTCTGACCTTCGGGGTGATGGTTTACAGAGGGGTCACTCTGCCCATCACACTGGACACATCCAATGATGAGTGAGCAGGAAGGGGCGTGGCACATCACCAGTGTATATAGTGTATGTAAAAGGTAGCCCGAGTGTGTGAAGGTGGGGGAAACTCAGGAAGGGGGAGGAGATACTCCGAGAGCCCAGCGCAGAAGGCCTCTCTGTCAGTTCGCACTGTGCGGAGGCCACAGCCCCACCCAGTCGGCCATGCCTCTCCTCCTCCTCTATCCCAGGTGTCATGGCATGTAGACCAGGGAGGCAGTTTGCTCCTGGCCAATGGGCTAGGTTCATGGTCACGGCTCACATCTTCACCACCAGCCCTGCCACATTTGCCGGAACACTCTCTTTTCCTGTCATACCTGCTTTTGTCTTTCTATTGTGGCATGTCCGAGTCCTTGAGGCATAAGCTTAGGAAGAATGTCGTTTGTCGTTGGTTTTCTGGGTGCTTATGTTGGTTGTGGGTTAATGGTTTACATCATTGAGTGTAATTGATTGCTTCCTATTGTTTTCTTCCCCAAGTGCCATCATTACCCCCGCCACCAAAGGTGGACCGAGATTATGTTTTCACCCGTTTGTTCATCTGTCTGTGAACAGGATACCTCAAAAGGTTATGGATGTATTTGGACGAATCTTGGTGAACAGCTTGGGTGTGTGAAGAAGACATTATTTACATGTTGGTGAAGATCTGGATCTGGATACTCGAATTTTAAAGTGATTCTTCCACATTGAGAGAGGGCCAAAAACTATAGATTGCATGATATTTCAAAATGTTAAAGACAGATTCAGACAAAACTTGGTGGACAGGTTGGGTAGGTGACAGGAACAAAACTGATTAGATTTTGGCTAATGTCTGGCTGCAGATTTGGCCTATCATTGGGATACAAGACGTAAACTGTTCAACCTGGCGGAGGAATGCACTCTGCCCTGTGCCGTTTTAGTTTACTTGTTAAATACACCTGGTGCCGTGGGTGAATTCTGGCTCTTATGGTCTTCACTGATGATTGGGAAAAGGCCTGTTAAGGGATTAATTGGCTGTGGTATTAAGTGCCTCGTACTCGGACAGCGCCACTCATCTCAGGCTCGCTCGGCCTGAAATGGATGAGATGGTGGTGCTTAATTCGCATAGTGCTTGGGTGGTTCGACGGTCCCACGAGTACGGTAGTGGAAGTGGAAAGGCCCAGAATCCTAGACCCAGGACCTCCGACCCACCTCACCGTTACATTCATGTTGGCACGACTCGCTGGACTCATACTGGGCAACCGGATGATTATAACAATATTCTAACAATACAGGCTTTCAGCAAAACAAACCCGTATGCCTTGCTTAATACAGCAAGGTCCAGGGCAGACAAACTTACCAACCATTTTTTTTATCCAAATTTAGTGAATTACCTTATATTTACCAAAAGTATTTACACCCTGGAAGATGTGATGGTATAGAAAAACCAGTTGAAGTCTGGGTGGATCAGTGATGTAGCTGTTTTTGTGAAGAATAGCTATCACTTCGTATGAGCAAAGGTAGGCCTTTAATAAATCAATGACACAGACTCGTGTGGCAGAGCAGATAAGCATGTCGTGAGACATGTTAACACCATGGTTATCTGGTCTGCCAACATCATGCTTTTATCCGCTCTGCCATCTCCTTCAATGCTCTCGGATGTTTATCCAGCCCCAAAGTTGATCTCCTTTCGTCGACTGCAAGAGAGACACCAACTAAACAACTAATTCTGGCAGATGGAACACCCAGTTTAACATCCATCCGAGGGACGGCACACACACATTGATGGATCACCCGGCCTGTGACACACCTGGATGACAGTTTAGAGCTGGGTCGGGATTCAAACCCAGGCTAGACAGCTTAGAGGCGAATGTGTGTACCTCTCACCCACCCTGCCAACCCTTACCGCATGGTGCTAAATGAAAAAAACAAAAAAGTTCATTGTTTTTAAATACATAGCTTTGTCGGAAAAACAAACAAACTGTGGTTATAGACTAAATCTGACTTTTTTGAAAAGGGGATTCTTCATTGTGAGATCAAGTGGGAGTGAGTGTTGAGCTTTTGTTTATCATGGTCTGTCCATCCATCCATCCATCAGGACCATACTCTGTGCAGAGCGTTGGTGCTGCACAAGCAGGCTCCTTGGCTATTGGGTACAATCCTGGACTGGTCACCACTCCGACACAGGAGACCAGCAAGCTGGTACTCATTTTTCCCACTTCAGAAGGATGACAGGCTGAGTCAACCCCACCCGGTATTAATTCAACAGCCAAGGAGGATTTGAACTCAGGACCTTATGGATCCCAAGCCCACACTCAGGACCCTATGGATCCCATATGAATCCCAAGCCCACACCCAGGACCCGATGGATCCCCTATGGATTCCGAGCCCACCACTCTAGCCATTAAGCCAACAACAGGTGTTTATCGTGGTAAAATATGCATATTTTATTTATCACTCATTTTTGGGGACTAAAATGGTTGTCATGTTTTAAACTTGACGTGATGGGAGATCTGGCATTGACATCACGACCGACATTATTGCAGGGCTCCGGTACCTCAAAAATTGGCATTGCACCACTGACTTAAATCAAACGTCAGGCCTGACGAGCTGGTTCCTGAAAGAATTTGGCTATAATATATAAACAAGCTCACAAGGAGTTGTGGGGGGAAGAAGGGGGTAATTGTAACATTTAAATAAGTAGTCGTTGTATATTGTTCTTGTGTTGTATGCACACTGAGGATGTAAATTGGCACCCAGGAGAAAGTGGGCTCGAAGTGCCCGATGCAAAATGCAATCTAAGTCAAGAACAGTTGGATGAGAACAAAGCTCACAATGCTGGCAGAACAGCACAAAGTGTTGACCCTCATCTCTCATCAAAGGGCCCCATAAGTCAGTCGATCACTCCTGGGCGATTGCACCCGTAACTTGAAGTACACTGCCGATCTCAGGAGTTATCTGAACAAAGGGGTACCTAGCACGATGTTTGACTGCACAACTGGATCAATGGATTACGAGGCCATAAGGTGTGTGCTCCATACTATTGTGCTAGATTTTATCGGTGCAAGTTATTTTGGCCTCATCAAGTTGACAAAGATTATTGTGCCCTGCACATGGTCGAGAGGAAGCTCATGTATGCCGATACCATCCTGGGCAGTATTGCTGCAAAGAAACTCAAGACAGCTCTTCATCATGAACAGAACAACAAAAAATGCAATCCAACTCAAGTGGCTTGCTCATCCCCACAAGAACCGGGTTTCCATTAGTGGTCAGACCCTCGCATGCAAGAACAACCTGCTTCTCTGTTCGAGCTTCTTGGTTTGTAACATCAATTACAGGAGATGCATCATTGCAAAGAGCTAGTAACTCTTGGAAATCCCTTTGGATAAGATACCTGCTTACAATTTTGCAGGTTTTTATTGGGTTTTTTGAAAGTTGCTGTCTGTGGCCATGATAGATTTTGATTCTAAGCTTATGGAAACAGGCGATTGAAAGAGATTTACGATGTTGTTGTTGGATTGCTGGTGAAAATGCAGCTGTCGAACGAATGACCCTCAGGGATGGGGTGTATGCTTGCATCCACCCGGTCCAGTGTCCATGCCAGTGACACCAGTCCGCACTTTGTGGATAAATTTCAAATACCTTGATGCAATTGGAATGGGCATGAAAACACTGCCTGAAACAAAAAGGCAATACCCCTTTCTCATAATTTATCAGAATCAACTCCATAAAGGCTTCAACTCAGGAAGACACAGTTCTCAAGTCAATAAGCTACCAATTAAGGTATCTGATGCCATAATCATCATCACCATCATCATTGTACCAGACTTTACAGGTCATCAGTGATCCTGAAGTATCGTATTTTCCGGTGTACAAACTGTGGCCCTGTGTTAACCACACCCATGTTTTTCACCCTCAAAAGACATGAATATATTGATCATTTTATTTTCTGATCTAGATCTAAATCCGTTTGTACATTAACTTTGTACGGAGCAAAGTGACGGAGGTATGAGCGTGCTTACTCCCATGTCCCGCTTAACTTTCGTCTAGCTGTCTTATTCTCATTTCAAGAAGTTGAAGAGAGAGGAGAGGATACCAAGAAGTTTTTTGTTTTTTCTTGTTTTTTTAATATAAAGATGATTTTTTTGTTCCGAGAAAAAGGAAGAAAAGGGATTCATAATGGTATGATACATATTTATTGTGGATTTTGGCCCTGAAAAGGGCCGTTTGGGTTTGATGAAGCTTTTCAGCTAAATCTGAGGAAATCCTCATCAATGCTTTCTCGTTATAGACTGTGCACTAACTCCTTGCTGAATCAGGGTCGAGCAAGTCCCCGTCGCTGTCATCATCATTTTCAGCCTCTTCCTCCAAATGATGTCATCCTCTGTGCCGTCCATGTTGTTGGAGAAGCAGCATTTCAGTAATGCTTGCTTGATGATGTCCGACGGTATCTCCTCCCACACCTTGATGATCCCGCCGCAGATCATCGGAAGGTCGCCCTTTCTCATCCTCCCGATGAATGCCGGCAGTCTCCCAGTCAACCATAATGCTCAGGCAATGTAGTGAGGGAGTAAAGGTGAAAGTTCAACAAGATGCATGTGGCCAATGCTCCTCTGAATCGGGGTCGAAATTCCCGGGGAAACATGTTCACGAAATGTTGATTTTTTAACTGATGAAAATACCAAGTCCGGGAAATAGGAAAGTTCTTCTGTGGTGGTTCCACCGAGACGCAGCTCATGTTCCTCAAAACCTGGGTGAATAAAAAGGCCTGCGGAGTAAGAAAGTTCGTCTGGTCAACGCGAGTAATCCACGGGAAGCTGTTAGGAACCGCTGATGTTCATGTGAAATGATGCATGTAAAAAGATAGTCACCACCACAAGTCCCTCGTCTATCCACCTTTCTGCTGCGCACGAACAATGACGCCGGCTGGAAACTTCTCTTTGGGCGTGGTCTTCCTCTTGAACACGACATGTGAGGGAAGCTTGCCACGCAAGCTGAGGTGGGTCCTCCGTTATTGGACTCCAGCTATTGTGAATAATTCTTCTTTGATGCGAGACGCCAGGTGTTCTTTTTTCTTATTATTATTATTTTGTGTTTAATGACGTTTTCAGAGCGTGAGGCTCTAGATATGCCAAGTACCGAAACTCCGGGCGTGTCCGTTTTATTGATTTATTTAATTTCCACACACGGTTAATAGTAAAAGAATAAAAAAATGCAACCTGAACCGACTTTTAAAATTTAAACAGCGGAATTGAGCTGAACAACAGTTCCGACTGCTACAATAGCGTTCATTTGGAATATAATTGAAATTCAGCATTGATCGTTTTTAAGACGAATTTTTTCTTCGATTCCCGTGTATTAACCGCATCCTTAACTTTTACTTTTTTTGCCGATTAAATAAGTGTGGTTCATACACCGGAAAATACGGTAGTTCTGGGGCACAGGTTATGCTCACTGTAGTTTGCTGTTGACTTCCCAGCAGCCAGACAGGACAGAAATTTGGAATTTGTGCAGAGTGGCAACGATAATTCACTTTCACCTCCTCTTCACAAAGGACACCATGGGATCTTTAATATTCACCAACTCGTACCAACAGATGGGACACCAACTCAATGTACATCTGAGGGATGGAACACACAATGATGGTCTATTATACTCTATGGGACCATACGCTATACAGAGCGTTGTTGCTGCCTAAGCAGTCTCCTTGGCTATTTGGCACAATCCTGGATGGGTCGCCACTCCGACGCAAGATACCAGCAAGCTGGCACTCATTTTGCCGACCTCGGAAGGATGACAGGCAGAATCAACCCCACCTGGTATTATTTCAACAGCCGAGCAAGATTTTAACTCAGGATCCTGGGATCCCAAGCCCACCACCTGAACCATTAAGCCAACACCAGGCATACGATGAAGATGCTGCACATGAACCACCAAGATGACATTTTATATCTGGATCAAGATTCCAACCCAGGCTCGACGGCTCTGAGGAGAGTGTGCAAACCTCTCGGCTATCCTGCCAGCCCAGAAGCGATTCACAGAAGAAAAATAGAACTCATTGATTTGTCTCTGAAGAAATTGTCTAATGTCCTCATTGTGGGATTGCAATCTCAATAGCGACAGAAAAAGGGAGCCATTTACCTATTCAAATTTACTCCACTTGAAATGCATTCACCTTATGTCCATGAGGAGTGAAACGGTGGACGTGTCTGTATTATAAATGATCAAATGAGTTTGTCAAGAAATATGAAGGCCGAGTACAGGCTGCGGAAAGCAAGTAGTAAATTCAAGGCTTTATGGGGAAACAGTTCATAAAGTTTTCCCCCACCCCCTTAAAGCAGCCATCATGGTAAGTTTATAGCTGCCAGGGCCCCAGGCACAAAGAACTAATGACATTGTAACAAAATTTTTCTTACATCAATCAAGGTAAAGCAAAGCCGTCTTAAATGCGAGACAATAAGCAACATGGCTCTTTGCTCCAGGAATGGTCAATAAAAACCATGAAATAGCCCCAGGTTTTAATTTGCAGGTAATGTGGTGGGTTGTATTCTTTTTGTCTTCTTCCTCTGTTCTGTCCTCCAGCAATATATGAAGAAAACGAGTACATTCAGAGATGTCATCTACCAATCAACCTGAACTTTAACTGGGAGCAATTAGAATGGCACGCATCGAGAACGAGGGTGAGCCACTGCACGTACGTACGTATGGATGGATTTCCATGAGGTTCACATGACTATTGGAGTTGTGAGTTAAAATATGAACGTCAATTCAATTGCATTCATTTCACATAGAAATGTCTTCTCGGTAACTGTCATGAATCTTCTCCCGATGTGTCACAGTGGCCAAAACATCATCGACGTCTTTTCATCATCGACGTCTTTGGCCGACAGGATAGCTCAGATATTGTGCCCTTGCCATTGAGCTGTCTAATCGGGGTTTGATTCTGACCCGACTTAACTGTCATCAGGCATGAAGTTGCATTGATGAGTCCAAAGTCTGTTTGGTGCAAATTTAATCAAGGGTCCAGTGTCATACCATCATTGGCTGGATGACCTTAAATATCTCATCCTTCGCAACAGTAGACCACTCCATGTTGGCACCCTGTGCAAATTCCAAATTTCTGAACTGACCTATAGGGGACACTATATCAGCGGCACAGCTCTGCTCCCAGGGTGATGGAACTAGCAACCAGGTTTTGGACATGAATGAATAAAGTAACATGTCATACATCTGCTGCAAGGTATCAGGGCATCCAAGGTAGTGCATAAACATTTACCAAGTGATAATTAACCCTGGACAGATCACTCCTCCAGTACAGGGTGATGTCGACGCAGCCCTCAGTCAGGACAGATATTTGGTGATGGTGTGTTGGTGCCGGCTCCAAATGGGCAAATCGTTTTGAAAGTACCACAGTGGCACTGTAGTCATAAACGTCCACAAGCAAGTTCCACTTATCTCTTGACACACGAAGTTGCTATAATAGCAAACATTTGGCCCTTTCGCTCCACTGCCCTTAATCCGTTGTCCTCCAAACTCCTTGCCTCCTGAACTCACACCTCTACTTTTATACCTCTTCCCCAGCCCTCCACGAACACCTATCCTTTTCTCAAATTTATTATCTTTATTTTTCTCCCCACCCGCCCCAACCTCAAGTGTGTGTGTGTGTGTGTGTGTGTGTGTGTGTGTTTGTGTTTATATAGAACCTGGCAGTTAAAAAGAAAATGTTGCTGTTTGGGTGAATTTTATCACCCTTTTCCTCCCCTCACACTGCCTTCTCCTCTCCTTATGCTACCTTCCCTTCCCCTCCAATGGCCTTGCCTTCCCTCACGCCACCTTCTGTCCATGTCCTCTCTCCACCTCCCCTCTCCTCTCCCATGGACATCTCTCGGCAGTCTCCGCATGCTTTATTAACATGTTGCTTTAACATACCCCATTTAGTTCAATCCTGTACGACCTCCCCCTCCCTTTTTCCACAAGTCCCACTACAAAACACAAGTTAAGAACTCTCTCCCTCATGCTTATCTTCTCCAAATACCCCTTCCCACTTCCCACTCCTCCCCTCCACTTTCCTCTCATCCTTCCCCTCCTTCCCCTCTCTCCTCCCTCCTTCCCTCCTTTCCCTCCTTTCTCCTCAATCTTCTCTCCTCACCTCCTTCCCTTCCATCTCTCCTCTCTCTCCCTATCAACCTCTCCCCACCCCAACCCCTTAATATTCGCGTCAGCGAAGCGATGGGTTGCATTTGCTTATATATGTATGTACTACACACACATACACACATGTATACATATATATATATATATATATATATATATATATATGGTGGAGGTTTACACAAGCAGCAAGTTCTTGTGAACAGAAACCGAAGTAATATCTGTAGAAAAGAGAAAGAGAGCCTACTTTGCGGCATAATTTGAGCGGGTCGAGTTTGACACTTGACAAGTGTCAAGTTTGACACTCTACATTGGTAGAGTTGACAAGTCAAATAACTTTGTATTCAATTCTGTCCAGTAAGTATGTGCGAGCTGACTCGCCAAGATGTGAGAAGCATGTTGCGATAACAAAGGATGCAAATCAATCTTTCATATAGTTTGAGCACATGTTCAGAGGAGAAGATAGTAGCGGTCGTGACGATGCATTGATTAGTAGAGTGAAAGATAATCTAATTAATCTGGATGCAAGGAATTAGCTTGTGTGTAGTAGGGTAAGAGAATGCATAGTTGGGAGTGCGAAGGAGAGTACAATTTGGGGTGTTATATGAGCTAAAGTCCAGTGAGTGGGAATTTTATTTGATATGGTCAAATGTGGTACATATGGGTCGAAGCATTCAAAGAGATTGGTAGAAGTTGAGGAGAGAGAGATGAGAGAGAGAGAGAGAGAGAGGGAGAGAGAGTATATATAGAGAGATATTAGAGAGATATAGAGAGATTAGAGATATACAAGACTAGAGAGATATAAGGCAGATATTGAGAGATATAGAGAGATAAAGAGAGAATTATAGGAGAGATATGAGATATGATGAGAAGAAATTGAATTTTAAGCATGTAAACTTAACTTGATTACATTTGCCCACTGGGAGATCTTGCCCAAATCCAAATTTGAAGATGTTGCTGTGATGAAACGAGATATAGATCGATTGAGGGAAGACGGGACAGATGGGAAAGATATGGAGGAACGTAATGTCGAGTCATCAGCATA
>CM068953.1:6565187-6588215 GCA_035128595.1 Eptatretus atami
TATCAGACCTCGATGCCAAACTCTATCAAAGGCTTTTAAAATATCAAGACCTTCAACAATGGATTCCCCAAAGTCTCTCAAAGAGGCTCAGATATTCGTCATGTAAGAAAGGATATCACCTGTAGATCTTGCCTTGCGAAAGCCATATTGGTGGTCAGATAGAAGACTGTGAGATTCAAGATGCTTGAGAAAATGGGAATTGAGAAGACATTCAAAGACTTTGGAAACAGTAGAAGTCAGAGCAATAGGATGGGAGTTAGAAGGGTTTGAACGATCACCCTTCTTTAAAATAGGCTGTACTAAGGCATGTTTCCAGGAAAGAAGAAAAGTTTGGGTTTTTAAACAAAAACGAAACAAACAAGCAGGCACGGGTGCAAGTTCTGAAGCACATTCCTTCAAGACACGGGGAGGAATGCCATCTTGCCTGTAGGCCTTGTCTAGAGAGAGGAGTGTTTTTTTGACTGCCTGAAAAGAGATTATAGGGAGGGACATAGGATTGGCGAGGAGAGCATCAGAGGGGGATGGAATGTTCGAGTCATCCAGTGTGGAGTTAGTGGAGAAAAGAGAACCAAAAAGAGTTACTTTATCAGTCGGAGAGACAGCGATGGTATCATCGGAACGGAAAAGCGAAGGAAAGGCCGAGCGACAAAAGTTGTTGGAGATACTTTTAGCTAAGGACCAGAAAGATCTATTAATGGAAGGAGATGAGAGGTTGTCACACTTCTTTTGAATAAGGGAATGCTTCACCTCATGAATAACATGTTTGCAATGATTTCTGGCGGTTATGAAAGCTGAATACGAGTCGGAGGAAGAAGAGTTTTTCCAAGTCTGATTAGTGGCATCCCTTGCACGAATGGCTGCAGAGCAGGAATTATTGAACCAAGAATTGGTCGGAAAGATAGATTTGAAAGAGAAAAGGATATAAGCCTCCATTCCTGTAACAATAACCTCAGCTATAAGTTCAGCAGAGATAGAGGCATCACCTGGGGAGAGGCAGTACTCTTTCCAGGGAAAGTCAGAAAAGAAGTTTCGTAAACTAGTCCAGTCAGCATTATTAAAATGCCAATACTGGTGTTTCATCAGAGCAGTCGGAGGAGAAGTGGTGGTGGGAAGTAAAGTGATGTTCACAAGATTGTGGTCAGAAGAACCAATTGGAGGTGAAATTGTATGGTTGGAATACAACGGATTGGAAGTGAAGAATAAATCCAAAGTATTGGTAGTGTGGTCATGACGATATGGGATATGAGTAGGGTGGGTGATAATTTGTTCGAAATCATTAAGAATGGAAAATGTAAGAACTTCAACTCTCCCAACATCCATGTGGGAAGATTTCAGCCACTCCCTGTGGTGTACATTGAAGTCTCCGAGATAGAGAAATTCTGCTTGAAGGTGTTCGGATGTCATGGCCTCAATGGCAAGAGTTAAGATTGTCAAAGAAAGTGATAAAGTTTGTAGAATTGGGAGAGCAGTAAGTGAAACAGAGAAAGATAGTGATGGTCAGGAGACAAATCTTCAGCCAGGTGACATCAAAGTTTGGAGATTCGAGGTCCACAAGGTGTACAGCAGGTGTGTTGATGTTGGAGTAAACACAGACTCCTCCTTTGAAGCGGAATCGTGAGTGCAGGTTGTAGTTCGAAATGTTAAAAGAATTAACAAGAACATCAGGTGATAATTGGGTCTCTGAGAGAAGCAAGATATTATGAGAGGAGCTTCCTAGATGATGTTCAACAGAGGAACGATTCGAAGAAAGACCACGGATGTTGGTGAAATTAATTGTAAAAGAGTCACATCGGTTCAAAAGACAAGGGTCTTGGGAGGGACCAATACTACTACTGCTTGAGCCCCTCAACCACCTCTTGTTAGCAGCAGAGAGACAGGCAGGTCCCCAGAAATTATTCGCACCCTATAATACCGGAAACTAGGGGGCCATTAAGTTTTCGGACTTTATCATATTTAATTGGAGGCTATCTGAGGAAACGAGAGGAAAGATAAATAAAAGAGAGAATGTAAAGTGAGGAATGAAAATGAGTGAAAATAATTGGAGCAACAAGAATAATAAAGAAAAACCTCACTGAGATTTTGAAAACCATCCCTGGGAATATTACCACAAATGAACGATTATTGGAGGCAGTCTGGGGTTCGGTGACTATCCTGAAAAGAGCCCTAGGAACAAAACTCTGAGAACAACAAAGTTGAACAGCCTGGTCTATGAACTACAGTTCACACACACATACAGAGAATTCCCTTATTTCAATATAGCTGGAAACACCCGCTCCCTCCCACTATGGTGACCTGCTTCCAGAGGGAACTGCACCCTCGCAAGGACGATGGAGAGGAGGGTTGTGTCTATAACCTGACTCAGGGTACCCCCGTCATATATGCAAAATTTAGTGGAGATTAGCCAAGCCACACAGGTGGAAATCGTCAATCGGCTCCCCACCCTCATGGGGGAATTACGATCGATAAATAATCGAGATTTCACAAGATGGCGAACCAGGAATAAATGCGGAAGAAAGTCCTCGGTGAGTCTCGCTTTTCTTGACTCGGCAGGGTGAGGCACGACCACAATTGTAATGTGCTCGACTAAATTGTCCTAACAATATAAAGAAACTTCGACCCTCTGGGTATGTTCAAGCTGACAAAATAGATCCTGCTGCTCTTTTAATTGCAATTATCTCCACTACATCTGCATCAGAAACTGGATGGTATGTGTGTCGGGCACATCCTGTTGATCAGGATCCATGCAGCAACAGCCGGTGCAGCACATAAATGGTTTCTGGGCACACAATAGTGATGGAAGTTGAAAATGATTCTTTTTACAATGCTCAATTCCTTTTCACAAACTAGCACACACAATTCTGTTCACTTCAGAAAGGAACTTTATCAAACAACTTAAGCAAGCCGCATGAATCGGGTGGCCAAAAGTAAAATGTATTCTCCCACAAAAACCTGCTTGTTTGCTCAAGATGTGTGGGCGATTGTTTGATGATGTCTTTGTGATTCAATCCCACACATTTGGCTCACAGACGTGAGAGATTGAATCACTTACTGATTTGACCTCTTTCCCTTTTTACCGTTTTAATCTGAGCTTAAATGTATGCTCCCGCGAAAATGGAGCACGTCGTAACTCGGTTGTTTGCCCCCAAAATCTCACACTCCCAACCAATAAGAGCTAAAGGATGGCCTCGAGGTACGCACACTCGCTTCTGGTTCCACTGTCGACCCGGCTATAAACTGTCATCCTGTTGTTTCACAGGCGGGGTGATTCATCAATGTGTGTGCGCCGTCCCTCGGATGAACGTTAAACTGGGCGGCCCGTCCGTCGGTATTAGTTGGTGGGCGTTAAAGATCCCACGGTGTCTTTCACAAGGAGTCGACGAGCTTTCGCCGACACCATGAACAAATTACAAATTCCTGCTCTAACCTACATAGGGCATTGATTGCATCAGCGGCACAGCCAGGCCTTCAGCCAATGATGCTACCCCGCAGCTTTGTGCTGCACACGAATGAAGACCAACCAAATCCCAGGCTATGGACCTTATACCTCCTTGTACACATTGTCTACTGGTAGGGAAATAAGGTAAAGGTCGGGTAAGTTCTAACTACCCTTGACTCCCCTGCAATGGTGATGAGCTCAAATTACATAAGTGCCTGTGTTGTAAAATCCCATGCTGCTGCTATTGCTTGACCAAAGCTCTTCACAGCCTGTCCTTCACCTTTGACTGCCATGACCCTCAAAGACACCTAAGATCATTCTCAATCGTAAGAAAGGTTCACCACGACCTCATATCACCCCCGACCATACTCATGATCTCTTCTATCCCCAAATGACCCCATTTCCAAGCACTCCCTTTTCCAAGGTTATTGTGAGTTCCCTCCTCTCCCTCATCTCATTTTGTTTAATTGTCAGTTTTTATTTTTTTTCCTTTTCTGGTTCATCCCCACTCTCCCCTTCCTCTTCTTGCTGTGCCCCATTCAGCCTGTGTGCAGGTTATTCACCCCCATGTGTCCTCCCACTCCCCTTGATCTTGCTCTCACCTTTAGTCTGATGTTGGTGTTTCCCCTTTTTCCCATTTTTTCCCCTTCCATTCTGTTCTAGCCTTTTCCATGAGCTTCAACCATATATAAAGTGCTCAGCCCTTCAGTTTAGATTTTTACCAGTCATTCAACTGTGGACATGTTCGTAGCGTTTTTGTGGCAATGGTTGGAGGCCCCAAGTGTGAACTAAGTGGTCAGAACCCCTCTCCATGGACTTATCTCCTGCATTCTACATATAGGCAGTCTCCCATCCTGCACCAGTTTTCCAAGCTTGTTGTCTGCATCATACAATGCCGACTTTGATTTCATCCATTCATACAGTCAACATGTCGCTATCAATGAAATGTCATGTTCTCCTCACCCAATAAAGCTTGGAGTACCCAAATGCAATGTTTTGGAGCCAGCCTTGTATCTCGTGTACCTAAACTACCACGCCGATGCTCTGGAAAATCCTCTCTTCCTTTCTGCTGATTAATCAACGTTAAGGTATGCAGGACCCTGTCCTACGAAAAGGCAGAAAGCAGCTCCATCTCTATCTGCTGATCTGGAATCTGTAAGATGCTGTTCTGACAAATGGGAACATGTCTTTCAACTCTGGCATATCTCACAGTTTCACTCTATCACGACGGAAGGATTGTTGATAATAAAAAAGAATCTATCTACTGGTATATATTTCCATGATCAGCCACTGGACGAGGTTGTCTCTTGAACATTTCATTGTTGACATCAGCGCTGACCTCTCATGGGTCATTAAGCTTCCCCCTATACTCCTGTAGCAGAGGAGAAGTCTTATTGCTGGTGTAGTGTTTGTTTCTACAATTGGCACCCTCAATTTTCAATGGTGCCACAGAGTTTTTAAGACCCCCAGAAGTACTAAATCTCCATTTAGAAAATTATTATTATAGATATATATTTTTCCACCTGCACTCTCGATACTCCAAATTTCCAAACTGTATCAGTGTCCGAGCTGTATCTTGGAGCCACCTGGGACTTTTGGAATGAAAGTTTGCATCAATAATATCAATATAAATGTTGGGTGGCTTATTTTTTGATCTTGACCTAAACTTAAGGTCATGACCTAATTATAGCCATTTTTACATTTTCACCATAACTCGATTAAAGTTTGTCCGATTGGAACGAAATTGTCCTCTCTGAATAGATTCGGGCAAGTTGCATTTAAACTTAATTTACATCATACCCCTCCTGCTTAAAAGTCAAGGTCTTACACCCTTGGAGTACTAAACCACCATTTAGGATTTTGTTGCCATTCCATCCATCCATTGGGACCACACTCTGTGCAGAGCATTGGTGCTGCCCAAGCAGTATCCTTGGCTATTGGGTACAATCCTGGATGGGTCGCCACTCCGACACAGGATACCAGCATGCTGGCACTCATTTTGCTGACCTTGGAAGGATGACAGGCAGAGTTAACCCCACCTGATAATTATTCAACAGCCGAGCAGGATTTGAACTCAGGATCTTGAGATCCCAAGCCCACCACCCTAACCATTAAGCCAACACCAGCCATTTGTTGCCAATGCGGAATCTCAAAGACTGCTTGTCCTTCCAAGATGTTCTTGCATCATAATAGCATACCTGCGTTGAAGTTGTGTCCTGATATTTTATTCATGACCTTGACCTACTTTTTTCAGATTGTGACCTCATTGACAAAAACCGCTTTTTTGATCATAACTTGAATAATTTTCCTCCGATCTGAGTTTTATGGATAGACTGCAGATGGGGACACATTTTCTTAATCTACACTCTATCCCTAAATGTTGAAGGTCAAGGTAATATGGTAAACAAAATATGGCTATCATTGGATTGCGGACCGAGGGTATGTTGTGGGCGATCACCCAGGGTAAGCCTCCAGGGGAGTTTTACCCTTGGCGATCAATTTCTGATCGCAAATATATAGTTTGTGTACTGCTCTTCCATTTGTGCCAGTGTCTCACATCACACATATATTTTATGGATTCTGTGTATTGTTAAGCTTTCAACATTATTTGCATCTAGAACTGCAATGAGGCAGATGCAAAAAGCCTGTTGGCCCCACATCGCAGACAGGTTGGTGACCGATTGTGGATTTTTTTTCCACCTCTTCTCCGGTATAGCTCCCTCTGGTCTCTCAGACGTCCAACTCTCCCCAGCTCCTCCACAATGCACACGTTTTTCGATTAACTCGCTCTTGGTTAAACTCTCAAAATGAAGACTTACTTCCACTCTTTTGGTTCTCGTTTCTGCCATGTGTGGAACTGCCTTCAGGAATGGTTAAATCACATTCTTCTTCCTGGGGTATCACCCTGGTGAGAGCCATTATTGCATGTCATCATCTGTTCCTATCTGTATTATTTCAAACATTTTAATTTTAGGTTGCTGGTTTTTTTTTTTCCTCTTTCTCTTTCCTGTTCGTCCATTCCATTTCTTCTTGTTCTTTCTGCCTGTTGCCCACTGTCATTACATTGTCTCTTTGCTTCTCTTACCTTGCTCTACCATTAATCTAGATTTTGTACACAACTATCTTCTATACTATGAGAGCCATTGTCTGTGGTGTGTGTGGTGTGTGTGTGTGTGTGTGTGGTGGTGTGTGTACCACCATGTTTCTCAGAGGTGCTTCATCATCGAGTGCTTGGGAGTTTTTAGACCAAACTTTTTTTTTCGAAAAATTTGAAAAAAGTTTGTTTTTTGGGATAAAAAAAACAAAAAAAACATTGCTCTATTGTGCCTTTGTAGCTATGTGAAAGGTAATATTAAATGATCGCTGACCCCACTCCTTAGTCGGTTTAGGGAAGTGTTTTCGGCCCCCACAAAATATAGGAAAAAAATAAACTGATTTCTTCAAAATGTCAACAGGGTTCGGAGAGCACCAGGCAACGTTGGGTACCCACCAGGCAATTCTGGGTACCTGCCGGGTACCCCTGCAAGTATATATTGTGATGGTTCTGGGAACCGAGAATTGAAGGCAATGGCACACAACGTGCAGCAGTTTCCAAGTTGGAAGTGAAAGAGCTTTGAAAGAACTTTGAACAACTTTGAAAGAGCTACATGCCTTTATGGCAAAGACTGGTCACTGTGTGTATGTGACAACAATACCCCAAGCACTCCACAAGTCTGGCCTGTATGGTCAGGTGGTGTGAAGGAAGCCATTGCTCAAAAAAGCCCACCTTGAGTCCCGTTTGAGGTTTGCAAAAAAACACTCCGGAGATTCTGAAGCCGTGTGACCAAAAGTTTTGTGGTCTGACGAAACCAAGATGGAACTTTTTGGCCGAAATGCAAAATGTTACGTTTGGTACAAACCCAACACAGCACATCACCCAAAGAACATCATCCCTACTGTGAAGCATGGTGGTGGCAGAATCATGTTATGGGGATGTTTATCATCAGCAGGAACTGGGGCACTTGTCAGGAGAGAAGGGAAAATGTATGGAGCAAAATACAGAAACGTCCAAAAGGAAAACCTGCTTCCCTCTGTAAGAAAGCTGAAATTGGAACGGAAGTTCACCTTTCAGTTTGACAACAACCCTTAGCACACTGCCAAAGCTACATTGTGGAGCAGATAACAAGATCAATCGTTCAAATGATGCATACAAGCATGAAACTTGGCACGGAATATTTACTTTATGTCACATTTAGTGAGAAAAAGTTCGAGCCAATTGAAATTCCAACATGCCCCCATTTTCCAAGATGGCCACCAGACGACCACCCAAAATAAGAACAGAATACAATAACAATCGTTCAAAGAATGATACAAGCATGAAATTTGGCAGAAATATTTTATTTTAGGTCACTTTATGAGATACAACTGCTCGCCACTTAAAATTCAATATGGCGGCCATTTTCCAAGATGGCCGCCATGTTTTCTGCCCTGCAATGTTCATTGTTCTGATTAGGTCTGACAAGAACACTGCATAGTGGGGTACAACTTAGTCCATAACGATAGCATTTGCACCTTTCACTACATTGTGTCTTGCATCCACATTTCGTTAACTCCTGGCAGCTTTTAGCTATGGGGAGCAAGGGCAATCCAGAAGACCTTCCACGAGTCATCTTCTTTGAACCAACCCCACTCGGACGGACACTGAGCTTCTGGCTGGCGACTATTGCCTGGCTCCAAATGTGTACCTAGCTTCGATATGCAGCTCGCTTGGCATGTTCCGTGAGTGCTCCTTGTGTTGGTGGAATTAAATAATCTGACCTCTGCTTTCGTGCAAAGAGAGCAAGCCGCGCCTCATTCACTGACGCAACTGAACTTGATCTGTCATTTTGCTGCCTAAGCAGTCTCCTTGGCGTATTTGGCACAATCCTGGATGGGTCGCCACTCCGACGCAAGATACCAGCAAGCTGGCACTCATTTTGCCGACCTCGCGAATGGATGACAGGCAGAATCAACCCCACCTGGTATTATTTTCAACAGCCGAGCAAGATTTATAACTCAGGATCTGGGATCCCAAGCCCACCACCTGAACCATTAAGTCCAACACCGGCATACGATGAAGATGCTGCACATGAACCACCAAGATGACATTTATATCTGGATCAAGATTCCAACCCAGGCTCGCGGCTCTGAGAGAGTGTGCAAACCTCTCGGCTATCCTGCGCCCAGAAGCGATTCACAGAAGAAAAATAAGAACTCATTGATTTGTCTCTGAAAGAAATTGTCCTAATGTCTCATTGTGGGATTGCCAATCTCAATAGCGACAGAAAAAGGGAGCCATTTACCTATTAAATTTACTCCACTTGAAATGCATTCACCTTATGTCCATGAGGAGTGAAACGGTGGACGTGTCTGTATTATAAATGATCAAATGAGTTTGTCAGAAATATGAAGGCCGAGTATCAGGCTGCGAAAGCAAGTAGTAAATTCAAGGCTTTATGGGGAAACAGTTCATAAGTTTTCCCCCACCCCCTTAAAGCAGCCATCATGGTAAGTTTATATAGCTGCCAGGGCCCCAGGCACAAAGAACTAATGACATTGTAACAAAATTTTTCTTACATCAATCAAGTAAAGCAAAAGCCGTCTTAAATGCGAGACAATAAGCAACATGGCTCTTTGCTCCAGGAATTGGTCAAAAAAACATTGAAATAGCCCAGGTTTTAATTTGCAGGTAATAGTGGTGGGTTGTATTCTTTTGTCTTCTTCCTCTGTTCTGTCCTCCAGCAATATATGAAGAAAAACGAGTACATTCAGAGATGTCATCTACCAATCAACCTGAACTTTAACTGGGAGCAATTAGAATGGCACGCATCGAGAACGAGGGTGAGCCACTGCACGTCGTACGTATGGATGGATTTCCATGAGGTTCACATGACTATTGGAGTTGTGAGTTAAAATATGAACGTCAATTCAATTGCATCATTTCACATAGAAATGTCTTCTCGGTAACTGTCATGAATCTTCTTCCCGATGTCACAGTGGCCAAAACATCATCGACGTCTTTTGACGGATCCGATTTGGCCGACAGGATAGCTCAGATATTGTGCCCTTGCCATTGAGCTGTCTAATCGGGGTTTGATTCTGACCCGACTATTAACTGTCATCAGGCATGAAGTTGCATTGAGTGAGTCCAAAGTGTTTGTGCAAATTTAATCAAGGGTCCAGTGTTCATACCATCATTGCTGGATTGACCTTAAATATTCTCATCCTTCGCAACAGTAGACCCACTCCATGTTGGCACCCTGTGCAAATTCCAAATTCTGAACTGACCTATAGGGGGACCACTATATCAGTGGCACAGCTCTGCTCCCAGGGTGATGGAACTAGCAACCAGTGTTTGGACATGAATGAATAAAGTAACATGTCATACATCTGCTGCAAGGTATCAGGGCATCAAAGGTAGTGCATAAACATTTACCAAGTGATAATATCCTGACAGATTACTCCTCCAGTACAGGGTGATGTAGACGCAAGCCCTCAGTCAGGACAGATATTTGGTGATGGTGGTGTTGGTGCCGGCTCCAAATGGGCAAATCGTTTTTGAAAGTACCACAGGGGCACTGTAGTTCATAAACGTCCACAAGCAAGTTCCACTTATCTCTCGACACACGAAGTTGCTATAATAGCAAACATTTGGCCCTTCTTTCGCCCACTGCCCTTAATCCGTTGTCCTCTCAAACTCCTTGCCTCCTGAACTCACACCTCTACTTTATACCTCTTCCCCAGCCCTACCACGAACACCTATCCTTTTCTCAAATTTATTTATCTTTATTTTTCTCCCCACCCGCCCCAACCTCAAGTGTGGTGTGTGTGTGTGTGTGTGTGTGTGTGTGTTTATATAGAACCTGGCAGTTAAAAAGAAAATGTTGCTGTTTGGGTGAATTTTATCACCCTTTTCCTTCCCCTCAACACTGCCTTCTCCTCTCCTTATGCTACCTTCCTCCTCCCCAATGGCACTTGCCTTCCCCTCACGCCACCTTCTGTCATGTCCTCTCTCCACCTCCCCTCTCCTCTCCCATGGACATCTCTCGCAGTCTCCGCATGCTTTATTTAACATGTTGCTTTAACAACCCATTTAGTTCAATCCTGTACGACCTCCCCTCCCCTTTTTCCAACAAGTCCCACTACAAAAACACAAGTTAAGAACTCCTCCCCTCATGCTTATCTTCTCCAAATACCCCTTCCCACTTCCCCACTCCTCCCCCCTCCACTTTCTCCATCCTTCCCCCTCCCCTCCATCCTCTTCTCCCTCCCCTCCCTTCCCCTCTTCCCTCCTCTCCTCAATCTTCTCTCCCTCACCTCCTTCCCTTCCATCTCTCCTCCTCTTCCCTAATCAACCTCCTCCCCCCACCCCAACCCCTTAATATTCGCGCCGTCAGCGAAGCGATGGTTGCATTTGCTTATATATGTATGTACATACACACACATACACACATGTATTACATATATATATATATATATTATATATAATATATGGTGGAGGTACACAAGCAGCAAAGTTCTTGTGAACAGAAACCGAGAAGTAATATCTGTAGAAAAGAGAAAGAGAGCCTACTTTGCGGCATAATTTGAGCGGGTCGAGTTTGACACTTGACAAGTGTCAAGTTGACACTCTACATTGGTAGAAGTTGACAAGTCCAAATAACTTTTGTATTCAATTCTGTGTCCAGTAAGTATGTGGAGCTGGAACCTCCCAGATGTGAGAGCAGTACTCGATTACAAGGATGAATCAATCCTTATATAGTTTGAGCACTGTTCGAGGAGAAGAATCTTCGACATCTGATTAGGGGACTCTAATTCTATTGAATGCAGACTAGCTGTTTGTTGTAATGTGTGGGGTCCAGGATACATTTGGTGTTAGAGTAATACCTAGTGGGTTTTTTGTATCACATGGTGTTAGATTGTCGAGCTTTCAAAGAAGATGGAGAGTTGAGAGGAAGAGAAGAGAGAGAGGAGAGAGAGAGAGAGATATATATAGAGAGATATAGAGAGATATAGAGAGATATTAGAGAGATATAGAGAGATATTAGAGAGATATAGAGAGATATAGAGAGATATAGAGAGATTAGAGAGATAGAGATAGATGAGAAAGAAATTGAATTTTCAAGGCATTAAACTTAACTTGATTACATTGCCCACTGGGAGATCTTGCCCAAATCCAAATTTGAAGATGTTGCTGTGATGAAACGAGATATAGATCGATTGAGGGAAGACGGGACAGATGGGAAAGATATGGAGAACGTAATGTCGAGTCATCAGCATACAGTGCATTTGGTTATTTGTGGAAGAAAGAAGGTCATTGATAAAAAGAAGGAAGAGTGTTGGGGACAGAATGGAACCTGAGGTACACCACTGTTGATAAGGAAGGGGGGAGATTTTGAACCATCCACAATAACGGAGATAGAGCACTCGGAGAGACAGCTCGATATGAGAGGAGCAGAGTGAAGGAGAAAAGCCGAAAGAGGGAAGCTTGGATATCAGACCTCGATGCCAAACTCTATCAAAGGCTTTTAAAATATCAAGACCTTCAACAATGGTTCCCCAAAGTCTCTCAAAGAGGCTCAGATATTCGTCATGTAAGAAAGGATATCACCTGTAGATCTTGCCTTGCGAAAGCCATAATGGTGGTCAGATAGAAGACTGTGAGATTCAAGATGCTTGAGAAATGGGAATTGAGAAGACATTCAAAGACTTTGGAAACAGTAGAAGTCAGAAGCATAGGATGCTAGTTTGAAGGGTTTGAACGATCACCCTTCTTTGAAATAGGCTGTACTCAGGCATGTTTCCAGGAAAGAAGAAAAGTTTGGGTTTTAAACAAAAACGAAACAAACAAGCAGGCACGGGTGCAAGTTCTGAAGCACATTCCTTCAAGACACGGGAGGAATGCCATCTTGCCGTAGGCCTTGTCTAGAGAGAGGAGTGTTTTTTTGACTGCCTGAAAAGAGATTATAGGAAGGGACATAGGATTGGCGAGGGGAGATGGAATGTTCGAGTCATCCAGTGTGGAGTTAGTGGAGAAAAGAGAACCAAAAAGAGTTACTTTATCAGTCGGAGAGACAGCGATGGTATCATCGGAACGGAAAAGCAAAGGAAAGGCCGAGCGACAAAAGTTGTTGGAGATACTTTTAGCTAAGGACCAGAAAGATCTATTAATGGAAGAGATGAGAGGTTGTCACACTTCTTTTGAATAAGGGAATGCTTAACCTCATGAATAACATGTTTGCAATGATTTCTGGCGGTTATGAAAGCTGAATGCGAGTCGGAGGAAGAAGAGTTTTTCCAAGTCTGATTAGTGGCATCCCTTGACGAATGGCTGCAGAGCAGGAATTATTGAACCAAGAATTGGTCGGAAAGATATATTTGAAAGAGAAAAGGATATAAGCCTCATTCCTGTAACAATAACCTCAGCTATAAGTTCAGCAGAGATAGAGGCATCACCTGGGGAGAGGCAGTACTCTTTCCAGGGAAAGTCAGAAAAGAAGTTTCGTAAACTAGTCCAGTCAGCATTATTAAAATGCCAATACTGGTGTTTCATCAGAGCAGTCGGAGGAGAAGTGGTGGTGGGAAGTAAAGTGATGTTCACAAGATTGTGGTCAGAAGAACCAATTGGAGGTGAAATTGTATGGTTGGAATGCAACGGATTAGAGGTGAAGAATTAATCCATAGGATTGGTAGTGTGGTCATGACGATATGGGATATGAGTAGGGTGGGTGATAATTTGTTCGAAATCATTAAGAATGGAAAATGTAAGAACTTCAACTCTCCCAACATCCATGTGGGAAGATTTCAGCCACTCCCTGTGGTGTACATTGAAGTCTCCGAGATAGAGAAATTCTGCTTGAAGGTGTTCGGATGTCATGGCCTCAATGGCAAGAGTTAAGATTGTCAAAGAAAGTGATAAAGTTTGTAGAATTGGGAGAGCAGTAAGTGAAACAGAGAAAGATAGTGATGGTCAGGAGACAAATCTTCAACCAGGTGACATCAAAGTTTGGAGATTCGAGGTCCACAATGTGTACAGCAGGCGTGTTGATGTTGGAGTTGACACAGACTCCTCCTTTGAAGCGGAATCGTGAGTGCAGGTTGTAGTTCGAAATGTTAAAAGAATTAACAAGAACATCAGGTGATAATTGGGTCTCTGAGAGAAGAAGATATTATGAGAGGAGCTTCCTAGATGATGTTCAACAGAGGAACGATTCGAAGAAAGACCACGGATGTTGGTGAAATTAATTGTAAAAGAGTCACATCGTTCAAAAGACAAGGGTCTTGGGAGGGACCAATACTACTACTGCTTGAGCCCCTCAACCACCTCTTGTTAGCAGCAGAGAGACAGGCAGGTCACCAGAAATTATTCGCACCCTATAATACCGGGAACTAGGGGGCCATTAAGTTTTCGGACTTTATCATATTTAATTGGAGGCTATCTGAGGAAACGAGAGGAAAGATAAATAAAAGAGGAATGTAAAGTGAGGAATGAAATGAGTGAAAATAATTGGAGCAACAGAATAATATAAGAAAACCTCACTGAGATTTTGAAAACCATCCCTGGGAATATTACCACAAATGAACGATTATTGGAGGCAGTCTGGGTTCGGTGACTATCCTGAAAAGAGCCTAGGAACAAAACTCTGAGAACAACAAAGTTGAACAGCCTGGTCCATGAACTACAGTTCACACACACATACAGAGAATTCCCTTATTTCAATTATAGCTGGAACACCCGCTCCCTCCCACTATGGTGACCTGCTTCCAGAGGGAACTGCACCCTCGCAAGGACGATGGAGAGGAGGGTTGTGTCTAAACCTGACTCAGGGTACCCCATCACATATGCAAAATTTAGTGGAGATTAGCCAAGCCACACAGGTGGAAATCGTCAATCGGCTCCCCACCCTCATGGGGAATTACGATCGATAAATATCGAGATTCACAAGATGGCGAACCAGGAATAAATGCGGAAGAAAGTCCTCGGTGAGTCTCGCTTTTCTTGACTCGGCAGGGTGAGGCACGACCACAATTGTAATGTGCTCGACTAAATTGTCCTAACATATAAAAGAAACATCGACCCTCTGGTATGTTCAAGCTGAAAAATAGATCCTGCTGCTCTTTTAATTGCAATTATCTCCACTACATCTGCATCAGAAACTGGATGTATGTGTGTCGGGCACATCCTGTTGATCAGGATCCATGCAGCAACAGCCGGTGCAGCACATAAATGGTTTCGGGCACACAATAGTGATGGAAGTTGAAAATGATTCTTTTTACAATGCTCAATTCCTTTTCACAAACTAGCACACACAATTCTGTTCACTTCAGAAAGGAACTTTATCAAACAACTTAAGCAAGCCGCATGAATCGGGTGGCCAAAAGTAAAATGTATTCTCCCACAAAAACCTGCTTGTTTGCTCAAGATGTGTGGGCGATTGTTTGATGATGTCTTTGTGATTCAATCCCACACATTTGGCTCACAGACGTGAGAGATTGAATCACTGACTGATTTGACCTCTTTCCTTTTTACCGTTTTAATCTGAGCTTAATGTATGCTCCCGCGAAATGGAGCACGTCGTAACTCGGTTGTTTGCCCCAAAATCTCACACTCCAACCAAAAGAGCTAAAGGATGGCCTCGAGGTACGCACACTCGCCTCTGGTTCCACTGTCGACCCGGCTATAAACTGTCATCCTGTTGTTTCACAGGCTGTTGTTTCACACATTCATCAATGTGTGTGGTGCCGTCCCTCGATGAACGTTAAACTGGGCGCCCATCCGTGGTATTAGTTGGTGGGCGTTAAAGATCCCACGGTGTCTTCACAAGGAGTCGACGAGCTTTCGCCGACACCATGAACAAATTCAAAATTCCTGCTCTAACCTACATAGGGCATTGATTGCATCAGCGGCACAGCCAGGCCTTCAGCCAATCATGCTACCCCGCAGCTTTGTGCTGCACACGAATGAAACCAACCAAATCCCAGGCTATGGACCTTATACCTCCTTGTACACATTGTCTACTGGTAGGGAAATAAGGTAAAGGTAGGGAAAGTTCTAACTACCCTTGACTCCCTGCAATGGTGATGAGCTCAAATTACATAAGTGCCTGTGTTGTTAAATCCCATGCTGCTGCTATTGCTTGACCAAAGCTCTCCACAGCCTGTCCTTCACCTTTGACTGCCATGACCCTCAAAGACACCTAAGATCATTCTCAATCGTAGAAAGGTTCACCACGACCTCATATCACTCCCGACCATACTCATGATCTCTTTTATCCCAAATGACCCCATTTCCAAGCACTCCCTTTTCCAAGGTTATTGTGAGTTCCCTCCTCTCCCTCACCTCATTTGTTTAATGTGTCAGTTTTTATTTTTTTCCTTTTCTGGTTCATCCCCACTCTCCCCTTCCTCTTCTTGCTGTGCCCCATTCAGCCTGTGTGCAGGTTATTCACCCCCATGTGTCCTCCCCCTCCCCTTGATCTCGCTCTCACCTTTAGTCTGATGTTGGTGTTTCCCCTTTTTCCCATTTTTTTCCCCTTCCATTCTGTTCTAGCCTTTTCCATGAGCCTCAACCATATATAAAGTGCTCAGCCCTTCAGTTTAGATTTTGACCAGTCATTCAACTGTGGACATGTCTCGTAGCGTTTTGTGGCAATGGTTGGAGGCCCCAAGTGTGAACTAAGTGGTCAGAACCCCTCTCATGGACTTATCTCCTGCATTCTACATATAGGCAGTCTCCCATCCTGCACCAGTTTTCCAAGCTTGTTGTCTGCATCATACAATGCCGACTTTGATTTCATCCATTCATACAGTCAACATGTCGCTATCAATGAAATGTCATGTTTTCCTCACCCAATAAAGCTTGGAGTACCAAATGCAATGTTTTGGAGCCAGCCTTGTATCTCGTGTACCTAAACTACCACGCCGATGCTCTGGAAAATCCTCTCTTCCTTTCTGCTGATTAATCAACGTTAAGGTATGCAGGACCCTGTCCTATGAAAAGGCAGAAAGCAGCTCCATCTCTATCTGCTGATCTGGAATCTGTAAGATGCTGTTCTGACAAATGGGAACATGTCTTTCATCTCTGGCATATCTCACAGTTTCACTCTATCACGACGGAAGGATTGTTGATAATAAAAAAAGAATCTATCTACTGGTATATATTTCCATGATCAGCCACTGGACGAGGTTGTCTCTTGAACATTCATGTTGACATCAGCGCTGACCTCTCATGGGTCATTAAGCTTCCCCTATACTCCTGTAGCAGAGGAGAAGTCTTATTGCTGGTGTAGTGTTGTTTCTACAATTGGCACCTCCAATTTTCAATGGTGCCACAGAGTTTTTAAGACCCCAGAAGTACTAAATCTCCATTTAGAAAATTATTATTATAGATATATTATTTTCCACCTGCACTCTCGATACTCCAAATTTCCAAACTGTATCAGTGTCCGAGCTGTATCTTGGAGCCACCTGGGACTTTTGGAATGAAAGTTTGCATCAATAATATCAATATAAATGTTGGGTGGCTTATTTTTTGATCTTGACCTAAACTTAAGGTCATGACCTAATTATAGCCATTTTTACATTTTCACCATAACTCGATTAAAGTTTGTCCGATTGGAACGAAATTGTCCTCTCTGAATAGATTCGGGCAAGTTGCATTTAAACTTAATTTACATCATACCCCTCCTGCTTAAAAGTCAAGGTCTTACACCCTTGGAGTACTAAACCACCATTTAGGATTTTGTTGCCATTCCATCCATCCATTGGGACCACACTCTGTGCAGAGCATTGTGCTGCCCAAGCAGTATCCTTGGCTATTGGGTACAATCCTGGATGGGTCGCCACTCCGACACAGGATACCAGCATGCTGGCACTCATTTTGCTGACCTTGGAAGGATGACAGGCAGAGTTAACCCCACCTGATAATTATTCAACAGCCGAGCAGGATTTGAACTCAGGATCTTGAGATCCCAAGCCCACCACCCTAACCATTAAGCCACACCAGCCATTTGTTGCCAATGCGGAATCTCAAAGACTGCTTGTCCTTCCAAGATGTTTCTTGCATCATAATAGCATACCTGCGTTGAAGTGTTGTCCTGATATTTTATTCATGACCTTGACCTACTTTTTTCAGATTGTGACCTCATTGACAAAAAACGCTTTTTTGATCATAACTTGAATAATTTTCCTCCGATCTGAGTTTTATGGATAGACTGCAGATGGGGACACATTTTCTTAATCTACACTCTATCCCTAAATGTTGAAGGTCAAGGTAATATGTAAACAAATATGGCTATCATTGGATTGCGGACCGAGGGTATGTTGTGGGCGATCACCCAGGGTAAGCCCCAGGGGAGTTTTACCCTTGGCGATCAATTTCTGATCACAATATATAGTTGTTGTACTGCTCTTCCATTTGTGCCAGTGTCTCACATCACACATATATTTTATGGATTCTGTGTATTGTTAAGTTTCAACATTATTTGCATCTAGAACTGCAATGAGGCAGATGCAAAAAGCCTGTTGGCCCCACATCGCAGACAGGTTGGTGACCGATTGTGGATTTTTTTTCCACCTCTTCTCCGGTATAGCTCCCTCTGGTCTCTCAGACGTCCAACTCTCCCCAGCTCCTCCACAATGCACACGTTTTTCGATTAACTCGCTCTTGGTTAAACTCTCAAAATGAAGACTTACTTCCACTCTTTTGGTTCTCGTTTCTGCCATGTGTGGAACTGCCTTCAGGAATGGTTAAATCACATTCTTCTTCCTGGGTATCACCCTGGTGAGAGCCATTATTGCATGTCATCATCTGTTCCTATCTGTATTATTTCAAACGATTTTTAATTTTAGGTTGATGTGTTTTTTTTCCTCTTTCTCTTTCCTGTTCGTCCATTCCATTTCTTCTTGTTCTTTCTGCCTGTTCCCCACTGTCATTACATTGTCTCTTTGACTTCTCTTACCTTGCTCTACCATTAATCTAGATTTGTACACAACTATCTTCTATACTATGAGAGCCATTTGTGTTGTGTGTGTGTGTGTGTGTGTGTTGTGTGTGTGTGTGTTTGTACCACCATGTTTCTCAGAGGTGCTTCATCATCGAGTGCTTGGGAGTTTTTAGACCAAAACTTTTTTTTTCGAAAAATTTGAAAAAAAGTTCGTTTTTTGGGATAAAAAAACAAACAAAAAAACATTGCTCTATTGTGCCTTTGTAGCTATGTGAAAGGTAATATTAAATGATCGCTGACCCACTCCTTAGTCGGTTTAGGGAAGTGTTTTCGGCCCCCAAAATATAGGAAAAAAATAAACTGATTTCTTCAAAATGTCAACAGGGTTAGGAGAGCACCAGGCAACGTTGGTACCCACCGGGTAATTCGGGTACCTGCCGGGTACCCTGCAAGTATATATTGTGATGGTTCTGGGAACCGAGAATTGAAGGCAATGGCACCAACGTGCAGCAGTTCCAAGTTGGAACTGAAAGAGCTTTGAAAGAACTTTGAACAACTTTGAAAGAGCTACATGCCTTTATGGCAAAGACTGGTCACTGTGTGTATGTGACAACAATACCCAAGCACTCCACAAGTCTGGCCTGTATGGTCAGGTGGTGTGAAGGAAGCCATTGCTCAAAAAAGCCCACCTTGAGTCCCGTTTGAGGTTTGCAAAAAAACACTCTGGAGATTCTGAAGCCGTGTGACCAAAAGTTTTGTGGTCTGACGAAACCAAGATGGAATTTTTGGCCGAAATGCAAAATGTTACGTTTGGTACAAACCCAACACAGCACATCACCCAAAGAACATCATCCCTACTGTGAAGCATGGGGTGGCAGAATCATGTTATGGGATGTTTATCATCAGCAGGAACTGGGGCACTTGTCAGGAGAGAAGGAAAATGTATGGAGCAAAATACAGAAACGTCCAAAAGGAAAACCTGCTTCGCTCTGTAAGAAAGCTGAAATTGGAACGGAAGTTCACCTTTCAGTTTGACAACAACCCTTAGCACACTGCCAAAGCTACATTGTGGAGCAGATAACAAGATCAATCGTTCAAATGATGATACAAGCATGAAACTTGACAGGAATATTTACTTTATGTCATTTTAGGAGAAAAAAGTGCGAGCCACTTGAAATTCCAACATGGCCGCCATTTTCCAAGATGACCACCAGACGACCACCCAAAATAAGAACAGATAACAATAACAATCGTTCAAAGAATGATACAAGCATGAAATTTGGCAGAAATATTTATTTTAGGTCACTTTATGAGATACAACTGCTCGCCACTTAAAATTCAATATGGCGGCCATTTTCCAAGATGGCCGCCATGTTTTTCTGCCCTGCAATGTTCATTGTTCTGATTAGGTCTGACAAGAACAACTGCATAGTGGGGTACAACTTAGTCCGTAACGATAGCATTTGCACCTTTCACTACATTGTGTCTTGCATCCACATTTCGTTAACTCCTGGCAGCTTTTAGCTATGGGGAGCAAGGGCAATCCAGAAGACCTTCACGAGTCATCTTCTTTGAACCAACCCCACTCGGACGGACACTGAGCTTCTGGCTGGCGGACTATTGCCTGGCTCCAAATGTGTCCTGCTTGATATGCAGCTCGCTTGGCATGTTCCGTGAGTGCTCCTTGTGTGTGGAATTAAAATATCTGACCTCTGCTTTCGTGCAAAGAGAGCAAGCGCGCCTCATTCACTGACGCAACTGAACTTGATCTGTCATACATCAGGACCACAAATTTCTCCAGGATTTCGAGATCAGATTCCTCAATCTTTGATGGGCACTGACTGAGTTTCGTGAAGATTACTCACGCTTCATCACATACATTCCATGTCTGCCCTGCTGTCCACATCTTTGGGCGGGGCACGTACTTCTCCTCTGTTATCCGAACTTGGATGCTGGAACATTGAAATGCTTGTACCATGAAAGGATGTACTAGCTGTGGTTGCTGTTGGATTGCGATCAATATTGTCCATATCAAAGGTGGTGAAAATTCGCTTACGTAGAACTGGTGGACACACAACTCCTTCTTCCACATACTGGTTTACAACAGATTCGCCTAACTGGGCAGATATTTCTAATACCCTGTCATACGAAATGCTGATACCTTTCTCATGAAGCTTGTCAATAAGTTGTCGTTTTCTCGTCTTGGCAAACACTATCATCCCAATGTATACAGCAAATGGTGTCTCACGGTATTTAGAATGCCGGTGGATTGCTGATCCTTCTCTGTACTTTGTGTCGCAGTTGTACTGCAACAGTTGTGCAATAGCCAAGTCTGATTTTACGACACCATGTTTCAGATGTGACTTAATATCGACACAGTGTTCGATATTACACACAAACTGTAGAAGTGATGGAGGAATTGATTCTTCACCAGATCCTTCCTCGAACTGATCGTTGAATTTTGTCTTGTGATTAAGCATCTCTTTACGTATGATACCAGCAGCTTTAGCTAAGTGAATAGCTTCACCATATTTACTAGCATCAGCGAGAACTGAGCCTATGTCATTTTTGAATGCTATCAGTACATCGCGTCCTTTCTGATGCGCTTCAAGCTCGGGAATACGCGAGAGTAACTGCTCCTTTAACCTTGTTGAGTTGACATCAGGAGAGTCCACACCGAGTTGCTCTAATGTCTGCTTGTACAGTGAAGCTAAATCTGCCAGCCTAAATAAACTGGATCTGTCCCTCGGTGGCAGTTCTGGTGTCAGGATGTAGATGATAAGTTCTGAAAAAGCAATGGGTATTAACTCTTTACCTGGCTTTTTGCAGCTCTGTTCTTGCTTAATCAAATTATGATGGGCTTGTTCTCGATTGTATACAGCTACCAGGCAAGCAGGATGATATTTCAACTCCAGCGCAATAGCATCGCCGGCACTGAGCTTTGCGAGGAGCTTTCCACATTCAGAGTCCTGGCACACTCATCGAGTCTTTCATTCAATTGCATTGTCATTGCTTGTCGTACAGTTGATGTTTCGGCCTCTTCTTCACACAAAAAGCATACTGATGAAGGTTTTGGTGGATCTGATTGTCCTTTGCCTCTTACTGCGGTTTTTCTTCTCTGCATGGAGAAGTACTTGCAGTCGCTCTCTTCTGTGTCCTTTTTAGCTTTGTGTTATTGAACAACAATCTACAGCTTTGGTGATATTTTGCTCTGTTCGCACCAGTGTGTCTTCTATACCATCACCTTCATCTAGTCTGGCTGGATTAAGTGGAATCGGCAGATCATTGATGGCATGAAACAATGGCACATTGTTTGCAATGTTGGTATAACCAGCATAGTCCTGTTCCTTTGGAATGAACTTAGTGGTGACATTAACTTTTCCTCTGTGTCCTTCTGACAGAGGCAAACATTTCCTCCAGTTTGTTTGTGGTTTTGATTTTGCTCGAGTATCCATAATTTGTGACTAGCAATGGCAAGGTCGAGGGTTTATCCTTTTACCACCTTGCCTTCGTGCACTTTGATGTATGGGATACAGCTAGGTTCATGCGTTTGCCCTACACCGAGCCCGATCGTTCATCCAATGCCATTCAAATCCCGTGCGATCTGTACACCATCCGGATAACTACATGTAAAACCCCCGTTATCCTTGGCTCGGCTCTCCCGCGCTGGCACATCCTGTCGGTTCAGGTGTGGCTTTCTACCATCTGAGGGGTTCATTAGATAGCATTTGGGAAACTAAACCCACGGTTTCGCCGACATTGAACCCCATGCTGAGTTGCACAGCAGTGTGTGCCACCAGTGTGCCCTGGTAGTGCATGACATACACTCTCTTTTTTTGTGTTTAGTCGATATTGGCTGGTGTCCACCACCATTGATGGTTACAATGTGTCAGGGTCCTATAGATCCTTGTGGCTGCATTTAGGTCGCAAGTGGTTTTATTTCGGAGTTTTCCATCTCCTAATGAGCTTCGTCACCCAGAGCTGTCTGGTTTTCAGGTGCCAGAGATTCGCCTTTCGCACCACCACTATTTGTGGAAACACCCCCACCACGAGAAGGCTAGAGTTGGAGCTTGACTGCCAGAGGCTTTGTTTCGCTTGCCATTCGGGGTTTCGTAGGCAAAGAGAGCTCATCCTCTTTGCCACCCCGGCATTAGCAGTCCTTTGGAGGGGCAATAACTATTTTGAGCAATTAAAATACAAGCTCTGTTCAAGATCTCCAACAATTCTAACCGTCCCCGTCTATAACGCGATGAGAACCAATTTACTTGTATTCGAAGCCTGCACAATAGTTGTCATTTGACTTCTTTATTGTTACCTAAGTCCTAAATTGATTTATTGTTCATGAAATCGATCAATACACTGAAGAATCAGCTCTGGCAAGGACAAAAACCTATAGATCGACATCAAGATGAAATAGATCCGACATCTCTGGCGATTTTTATGGTTTAAAGTTGTTTTTTTTCATACCCTGGTGGCCATCTTGGAAAAAAAAGCCGCCATGTTGAAAATCCACGTGGCAAGCACTTTTTTTCTTGCAGAGTGACCCTGAAGGAACGTTCGTACCAAATTTCATGCTTGTATCACCATTTGAACGATTCTGCCAAAAAATCACACTTATTTGCTCCACCA